>CM060320.1:28889064-28931564 GCA_030674155.1 Stramonita haemastoma
TTTTTCTTGAACAAACGCCAGAATACAGATTAAACAACAGAAAAGTAATTGCTAGCACACACACACACACACGCGCGACGCGCGCGCGCGCGTGCACGCACGCACGCACACACGCATGCACGCACACACGCACACACAAATATACATACACACACGCACGCACACAGGCACATACGCACGCGCCCACGTATGGACACACACACGCGCGCGCGCGCGCACGTACGATTACAACACACATACACACACACACACGCGCGCGCGCATATGTGCATGCACACTCACACAAAGGCATGCGCGCACGCACTTCATGCTCGCGCACACACACATACACACACACATGCACGCGCGCGCGCATGGGCTCGCATTTACATGTGTGTGCGCAGAGAGGAGAGAGAGAGAGAGAGAGAGAGAGAGAGAGAGAGAGAGAGAGAGAGAGAGAGAGAGAGAGGAGGAGAGGAGAGAGAGAGAGAGAGAGAGAGAGAGAGAGAGAACAAACACAACACGTCATCACACTTACCTGAAAATATGACAGGCAGACAAAGAGCCAGAACACAAGTCAGAACTTTGCTCTCCATTTTTGAATAGATCTGCGACGATGCCACTGGCCAGAGACTTCACCACCTTTCCCTCATTCACAGATATTGTATCAACTTTCGTTGTCGACACGAACAGTTTTGTTCCAACCTTTCGATATTTGCCATCTTTAACTTCACGTCTCCATCGATATCAACAGCCATAATAATCAAACGACGCGGAAGCTTGCTGTGTTGTCTTGATCAGTACCCTGCATATGCATGTACAGTCAGTCACATAATGATAATAGTCAGTCAGTTGTACTTAAAAAAAACAACATACGAACGGTTGATCATTAAAGAACAAAATCAGCCACACTAGCAGTGCCACCTGCGTCTAGCGCCTGCAGTTATTGGTTCTAAGGCAAAAGTGTCATATTGATTGCGAGAAAGAGAGAGCTAGAGAGAGAGAGAAAAGTCAAGTCGTGGTTGGAGACATCCTTTGTTCTGTCACGTCGTGGCTGAGAAGACAAAGTGGTTTTGATCGTGACCGGATCATTACTACTATCATTTCATGCAGGTCTTGCTGTCGGTGTCTCATCTTCCATTTTTGCATTTTTGTAGTTTTGATGTATTGTTGTTACAAGTAGAAAGAAGGTTAAAATTTTCTCTGAATAATTATAGTTGTGGTATTTACTTTAAGAGATGTTCACTTGCTTTGTTTTGTTGTTGTTGTTTTTAAAAACACTTGTGTCAGTAGCAGACGACCAGCCAGGTCACGTGGAGACTGGCCTCCGCTGCTGAAGTGGGTATGCTTTAATAAAGGCAAGGAAGGAATCACCTGCCTCGTCGGCCTTCAATCTCTGCCACGCCCCGACAAGATGGCTGAGAGGCGTTCAGCTGGCACTTTGTATCTTTCCATCTGGCTTCAACAGATTTTATGTTGTCAACGATTCATGGTGGAGCAATACAGCATTGGATACACCGCGTAGACGGTCATCGTACAATTACTGCTTTAGTGTTGCTTACAAAATTTCAGGCGTATGTCCTACCAGAAGTCAAATAATATAATAGCTATAGATATGGATACCATCAAAATCCAGACGTAAAAGCAGATGAATATATAGGCTACTGTCCATCTATTGTCGCTCTGAACTTGATATCTCAAGGGGACAAGAATAAAGAGAACATCTAGGTGAAGGGTCTTGGAAAAAAAAAGATATTAAGATAGGAAAGTTTTGGGGGCGATAACAAAGCGGACAACCCTAAATTAATCATAATTATGATTTATTACAAATCTCTTGTAAAGGTTCCGTGTTCCTGTGACTGAGAACAAAAAGGAATACGTCTGTCTTTTACAGGTGGTGATAATTGCGAGCTTACCGTGGCTGAACGGAAGTAAAAAAGAACACATTGTATTAGGGCTCATAAGTTAGAGGTGACTCTACATTTCCCAGTTTTAGTTTGGAACAGCTTCTTTAAGCATCAACTGCTCTTCAACAATTCAAGAAAAGCAGATTGTATGCGAAAATAAAATCAACTACCCGCCCAAACAAACAGACATCCCCCCCCAAAAAAAAAAAAAAATCTAAAAATCCCCCAATAAATCAATCAACAAACAAACACTGAAGAATCTACAAATCCAAGAACGGCCACACTGACAAAAGTTTCCGAAGAGAAAAAAACATTATTATTTTGCCATTTTCACGCAAGAAGAAGAAGACGAGCGAAGAAGAAGAAGAGGAAGAAAAATCCAATACACAAGTAAAACATGCGATTACTAATTTTCCAGTCTCCACATTTGACTGTTTTAGCTCAAGGTGTCCACCCATCTCGAAGGTTCAGTTTTCATTATCAAAAAGAAAAACCAGGAAGCGAAAAGACTCCCAAACGTATAAAACCATTAAAAAAAGAGAAATGTATACAACTAGCTAAACGCACCTTTCATAATACGGTGGTGGGAAAGACACACCCATGTGACTCTATCTTCACGTGTGTTTGTGTGTACATAGGTATTTCCGACGGTGCAGTGTTGCTACTCGTATACATTCTGTATGCAAAGAAAACATTCCTGCAATGTCAATATAGTTTATATCTGAAGTAGGCCTATTTGTGTTGGCCACAAAACTAGCCTACTTTCGAAATCTTTATAGACATGCACGGAGTAAACTGAATGCATCAATATTAATTCACACCTTGCACATCAATAGAAAATAAGCAGAATAGCATGTCTTTATAAGTATACGGTATACTACACTAGCTTTTTGTGTTTGTGTTTGTTTTTTGTTTGTAGGAGCGGGAAGGCATTTTACGGGAAATTTATTCAGTCATCGACAGCAACATCATTAATTTATGAAAGGTGTAATTTGAAACTTACCTCGGACATTCGTCTCTGGAAAAAAAAATCTTTATCAAGACATTGCAATTGAAAAAAAACAACTTAATGCTCAACATCAGAACAACGTTGTATTTCTCATCCGATTTATAATCAATGTATAAAATAAACTCTGCAAGTGCATTTTTTTTCTCATACAGCAAACAATGTTACATGACCTCGTACGATGGGATTTATTTTTCACCTTCACCTTCTTTCACCTGTCCCGTAATCCCGCGGATCGTGGGGGCACCACTGAATAAAATGCAACCAGCTTCCTCCACTCCCCATTGTCCTCGCCCTCCCCCTCCGCAGCAGATCGCTCCACCCAAGGCCCGTCCACTCTCTGATGCTGTCTTCCCATCGCTTCCTGGGATTTTTTTTTTTAGCTACCTTACATTCTGCGACGTATCAGCCCTGCTGTGCCTACAGTAGCGCATTATAGTCTTATCCCCCCAACTCTACCCTGGAAGCTTTCATGCAGCATTCTCCGGGCCACCAGTTCACCATAGCAGGCCAGCAGTCACCAATTGGCCCTGCACTGCTGCTGAGTCTAAGTGTTTTCTGGTGCCTGACCTCGTTCAACCTACGTCACAGGACACCATTTTAGTATAAGCCCACTGCTGATGACAATATTCGCCGAGTTGCGAACAAGACCATGCAAGTCGGACCAGCATCACGTCGTCCTTTCAACGACCTCCCATACGTTTCTAGACTCTGGAGGCATTGACATTAAAATTAGGACAGAACAGAAAGTAGATTTCGAACTATCAGACTGTCTGGCAGGATACAGACCAATAGAGGAATAACAGACCTGCTATTCATACTTCAAAATTTAATCACCATTGAAAAGGTAGAAAGTACGAATGAAGAACTTTTTACCTTCATAGACTAGGCTACACCAAAACCTTTGACAGTGTGTTTCACCAGCATATTTTTGACACAATGTATAAAATGAACTTTTCAAAGCACATCCCCTCCCTAATTTCTTCACTTTATGAAGACCAAAAGGGAACCATCAGATGGGGCAACCCCAAAACGTGAATTTTTCAACATCTCAAAAGGAGTTAGGCAAGGATGCATCCTCTCACCTAACCTACTCAACACAGGCTACACAGAGCAAGTAACAAGAAAGTCTGATATTGAAGACTTAGGCCTCCAAATAGGTGGCAGAAACATATAAACCAAATCTGTGCTACGCTGATGATACAGCACTACTAGCCGACAGCATTACCTAGCATGGAGAGAATATTACACATTGTACACGCAACAGGAAGAAGAGCCGGTCTTAAGGCCAATGCCAAAAAGACAAAAGTGCTGCGTGTTACCAGTGCCAGCTGCAAAACAGAGCCGGAAATTAAAAAGAATGACAAAACTTCTTTGGAGAATGTCAAAGACTTTAAATATCTCGGCTCAGTCAAAAGAGATGATGGATCATGTATCAAGAACATAAAGACAAGAACAGGCATTACATGGCTTAAATGAGAATGATCCAACAAAATAACATCTAGAAAGACTGCAACATTCCTCACCAGCTGAAAATGAAAATAATGAAAGGCTTAGTATGGTCTCTCATACTATACGGCGGTGAATCCAGGACACACCACACACACACACACACACACACACACACACACACACACACCCCACGCGCGCGCACGCGCGCACACACGCACGCACACACAACACACCACACACACACACACAACACACACACACACACACACACACACACACACACACACACACACACCAAAACAGCAAAAACAACGATAACAAAAAATCGAAGCAGCTGAGAGGTTTGAGGTTTTTAAAAATGTTCTTTAGAAAGCTGTTCAGAGTCAGCTGGACAGATACATGAATAAATGAAAGCATATTACACAAACTGGGAACAACAACAGCAACAACAAAACTTCTTACTTTAAGAAAATAACAGGAGAAAAGGAAACTAAGACATGTAGGCCATGACACAGACCTCATGGAGATCATCTTTCAAGGCAAGTAAAAGGCCCAGGGAACGAAAAAGAAGGGCAGACCATCAACATCTTTCATTGGCGACATTGCTAGGTCCACTAGCGTGAGATTCCATGAAGTCAGCAAAGACTGGAGGAGGCAGAAAATGAGGAACATGTCATTACCTATGGGTGCAGCAGCTAGGCCTATGCCAATTACGGCGATGACAACAGGTGAGACAGATGAATATTGTTAAAATAAATTTCATATATAACAAGTGTCAGGATGGCCGAGCGGTCCAAGGCGCTGCGTTCAGGTCGCAGTCTGGTTCTCCAGGCGTGGGTTCGAATCCCACTTCTGACAATAGCTTTTTATTTTTTCTTTCTGTTTATTGAACTTTTGAGGGAAAGCTCAATAGCTACAGCATTCGTTCTTTCCAAGCTAAGGTTAAGTATCGATGAGCGCGGGTACCTAATGGATGTGTGGCCGTGCGTGCGCGTGTGCATTGGCTTCAGTACATTCCCCCAGTTCTTCTAGCTGTAAAATAAAATGGGTGCCTGCCCTCTTTTTGGACAGGGTATGATAAAGTAGTGAGTGAGAAGAGATGGGCGCTGCTCTTTAAGATGCTAGCTCGTAGACAAACTAGGTCTCTTGACACCTTATTCCCAACCACCTCATAGTATAATAAGGGGGACGATAGCCTAGTGGTCAGAACATTGCGCTGGCAATTTGACGACCCGGGTTCGAGTCCGGTTGAGGAGATTTTTCTCCTGGAGTTAACATCAGTGCTGACTCCACTCTCCCAAAAGTCCTTCGGATGAGACTTTAAACCGAGGCCCCGTGTGCGAACGCACGCAGGACATCTTGCGCACACGTTAAACCTGTTCCGCTTTTCGTAAGAGTAGGCCATCGTGTGCCGGTGGGAACAGATGACAATATTTACAAAACTGCATACACACGGGACCGGATGAAAAAAAGCACATGATTGCTTATTCTGTTATCCTCGATATAAAAGATTAAATAAATAAATAAATAAATAATGGGTACACTTTACTTTTATCTAATTTCTCAAAATATCATGTGTCTTTACGTTTCTTATACATTATAGCTTGTTTTATTTTCTCTGATTCTCGTTTCATATTTTAAAAAACAAAACAATCCACATCTTTCTTACTTGCAGCCGATATTGCATAGGCCTAATTAAACAGCCAGGGAAATAAGTTTTAAGAATCGGCAAGTAAAGAAACATAGATTTCAAACAACAAACAGAAATCAATAGAAATAGATTGATATATAGATTTGTTTATTGATCAATCATCGATCGAAAGACCAGTAGATAAGATAAAGCGGGAAAAAGTAACACTTATTATAATTATTCAAACACAACCTTTTGGTTTACTGTTCTGTTCTAGTGATGCTAGGCTTTGGGCTGGATGTGTGATCATTTGTACTGACTACCCGTTGATCAACATACTTATTCTGACTATATTACTAAAACAACAACAACAACAACGACAACAAAACCAAAAAGAAAAAAAATCAACACAAAACCATCTGCTCCACTGATGCAGTAGGTTGCAATAGGTTGCAGTCGATTGACAATGCTATGCAAATGGCTAAAGACAGACCAGCCCGGAGAAAATTGACAACAAACGCCGACCTCGTATCCCCGCAATGGTCATCTAAGACAAAGGACTGATGTTGATGATGATTGTGGAATCAACTAGGACTTTCAGTCGAGTAATACCAGCAGCGTTCACGACCAAATTACTATAATAAGTGCTGAAATCAGCAAAAAAAAACCCTGTCATGATATTTCCAACATTTTTTTCTTTCGCTTTTCTCGTCTAAAACATGTTCCAGTTGAGATCGTCGCTTGGGAAAAAACCATAAGAGGCCGCCAAGGCAAACAACGCTTCACACTATGCACAAATATCTCTCAAAACTTGGCTGATGGTGCACGCTTTAAAAGTCTAAATTAAGGAAAAGCAGCATGACCATAAATAACATGTATGTAAACGACATTATAATTCCTGTTAGCCTGTTCGGTGATTTAGAAAAAAAACCGCAAACATACGAACAACTACATTGTACATTATGTGTGTGTGTGTGTGCGAGAGAGAGAGAGAGACCACTACCAATGCATACATACATACGTACATACAGACATGGAGTTAGTGTGATTATTGGTATGCATGCACAAAATCTTGTTTTCCCCCTTCCTTTCCCACAACCTAAACGTTTAGGGGTGTTTTGCATCTGTGGATTAGGTATCTGCTTCTGCTTGCTTTGCTCCCTTGGCTATTTTCATTCCGGTAAAATTTAAAGTTAGCAGCTCGGCTGGTGCCGTAAGTGTATGATCTATAGGCTAGTTCATTAGGCCTAGTTCACTGCTATAATCACAATCGCGGCACCTGAAATATCAGAATGAAACTATCTGTGTATTACAAAGTCAGCGAAGTCCTCAGCAAATGCAGATCGAGACGAGACATTCAGAAACTTGCTGCCGAGCATGGTTTTGAGGGGTAAGCTGAAAATAGTAAAATCGATGTGAAAATAATGTGTGTTTACATACTCTGCGTGTGCGCGTGTGTGCGCATGTGTGTGTGTGTGTGTTTACAGATGACATGTACTAGGATCAAAATGTAGCTAGGATCAAAATAGAAAATTAGTTGATTACCTCATACTCATAGAGCTCAAGACACACAACTGTACACACACACACACACACACACACACACACACACACACGCACACACACACACACACACACACACACACACACACACACACACACACACTGATTGTGATACAGTCACACACACACACACACACACACACACACACACACACACACACACACACACACACACACACACACACACACAGAGAGGAGAGAGAGAGAGAGAGAGAGAGAGAGAGAGAGAGAGAGAGAGAGAGAGAGAGAGAGAGAGATTCTGTTGAGACTTGTAATAGTTGTATAGAATCAAATGTATTATTCATTATTAGTACATGAAAGTAATCTTATAAGATAGTTATGTGCACACTCTTTATCATGTTTCAGAATACCTTCAGAGACTTTGATCAGCATCTACACTCTGGAAGTGCAGGTAAACTTTTTACTTGTAAAAGTTTTAAAAAATCCAGAAGACAGTTTTGCTTGTGTTTCCTTTGGTTTGATTTTAAAATATGATTTATCATTTTATGTGGCTTAGTGGCCCTCTGACTTAGTGGCCCTGTGACATGGCAGCCCTGTGACTTAGTGAGCAGTCCCCGGTGTACAGTATATATTATATGTGTGTGGGCATGCTTAGTTGTGGGTGAGTATGTGTGTGTAGGTGTGGGTCTGAATCATTGACTTTGAAGACTAAATCAGTGAATGAGCAGATGAGATAGTGGAAAAGAATATTGTATAATTTATGAATATCAATTATCAGATAAAATGCTGTAGTGTTTGTCTCTGTTTCTTCTTTTCAGAGAATAATGAAGAAAACGTTTTTCATACATAACACTGAAGAGAAAAAGACAGAATACTACAAGACGTAAGTAAAATTGATATGAACGCTTTTCCTATTCTCACTCTCACTCTCACTTTCAGTGTCTGTCTGCATCTGTCTGTCTCTCTCCCAGTTTAAAAAGAAGCAGAACAACTTGTAGACTGGATCTCGCTCTTGGTGAGTCGATGTCTTTGTCTTAATCTTGATAGCAATCCTTTTAGAATGCATTGAATAAGCCCAGGATACACTGCACTTATGTCACAAAAAGCAAAACTAAAGAAATGGTTATGATTTACAATCAGCATTGTACCAGAGGCACATAAACCACTTCCAGCTGTTGTCAAGAGGAGGAAGCTGGTGACTGGTGTGGTGTGGCCATGCCATGCCACATAATTATCTTAACGATCTCTCTCTCTCTCCAAGACTGGTCCAGCAGGAGACAGTTGAGCTGGAAAGAGGAAGTCACTGGGACAGACAGAAGAAAAGTGTGACGGAGAACATTGAAGAATGTCCAGACTGACCTGGCCTAACTTGGCTGTGCTGCTGCAAAAAGCTGAAGACAGACCAGCCCAGAAAAAGCTGGGCCCTGGGTACCCCTCTGACCATCATCTTGAGTTAGCTTTTTTCCAACTGGTAACCCGCTAAAGGGTAAACCAACCATCTACTAACCCTTCCCTCCATATCACCCACTACTGGCTTATGGTAGCATACAAATGTGCACAGTGTATACATGTGTACTGGGAAAGAGTGGTCCTCTTCTTTAATGTAGGGATAGTGTAAAGGGACTGATGCCGTGATGGTGATAATGATGATGATGACGGCGATGAAGATGATGATGATGATTGTACCACTAGTGTTGAGCCTGTGGCCTCTTAAACTTGTCTTTGTGTACATTATATTTATTTACTGTAAAAAAGAAATAAATAAGAAGTAACAAAAGTATGGAAGTCTGTTAATGAAAATTTTTGTATTGTACTTATGTAGGATATTTGAAAAGAAGGGGTTTGGATTTTATTCCTTTAAAAAAATTTTTTTTTTTTATTTCGAGGATAATGGAATAAGCACTCATGTGCTTTTTTACATGATCCAGTCTTCCTGTGTATGCAGTTTTGTCAATTTTGTCACCCATTCCCACTGGTACACAATGGTCTACTCTTTCAAAAGGCGGAATGGGTTTTAATGTGTATGCATGATGTTCTGCGTGTGTTTGCACACGAAACCTCGGTTTGTTGTCTCTCTGAAGGACTTTTAGGGGAAGTGGAGTCGACACTGATGTTAACTCCAGAGGAAAACTCTTCTTGAATGAGATTTGAACCCGTGTCAGCAGATCACGAACACAGTGGGCTTCACTGTAACCACTAGATCATCCTGTCCCAGGATGAAAGGTTCACCAGTGTTTTATTAGAATATAGCATTTTAATTGAATTTCAGTAGAAGTTTGTAAGAATGCTTGGTCATGACAGCTGTTGTGATCACTGTGCAGTGTACTGAAAAGTTTTGTTTTTCTGTTACAGGTTCTTTGAGAGAACAGACAAGAATGAAAAGAATGTTATACTTACTATGGCGAAAGAGGTACATGTTGCCATGTGTACATGATTCTTATATGTGTGTATATATGTGTGTGTGTGTGTGTGTGTGTGTGTGTGTGTGTGTGTGTGTGTGTGTGTGTGTGTGTGTGTGTGTGTGTGTGTGTTTTATTGTGAATGTATGGCATTTCAATGTCTGTCCTGTTATTTTTTTTTCTTTTATTTAAATGATGACAGAGAAGATTGTCTTTTTTAATGTAAGGGGTTGGTCTTTTATATTCCATTTTCAATTAGTTCAGTTCTGATGTGATATTGTTATATAAAAAATAAGTATGTTTTTGTCTTCGAGAACCTTTAAAAAAATTAGCATTTACCGTTACAAATATTGCTTCATCATGAGAAATAGATAAAATAAGGGTTCAAAATCGAGCAAAGAAGAGATAAGGAACCAACTAACCCCAAATATATCCAGTTCTGTAGGAGATAACAAGACAAAGCAAATCAACTTGCATCAAGACTAGAGAGTCATTACTTCAGTTTCCAGAGAGAGAGGGAGGGAGGGGGGGAATATAC
The DNA here is from genome assembly GCA_030674155.1 of Stramonita haemastoma. Classification (NCBI taxonomy): domain Eukaryota; kingdom Metazoa; phylum Mollusca; class Gastropoda; order Neogastropoda; family Muricidae; genus Stramonita; species Stramonita haemastoma. Next base: position 28,899,500 of record CM060320.1, read on the forward strand.
AGAGAGAGAGAGGGAGAGAGGGCACAAAATTATTATGATGTGTTATTTTCATTTTTCATCAGTACCAATGCTCACCAATGGTGAGATATTGCATATTGGCCATTTTTGCCCACCATAAACTTGATAAAGGTTCTGACTTTGAGGATGTACCATGATTATATAAACAAATATTAAAAAGAAATTTTAAACATCCTAAAATAATTCTAAGAATATGCCTAGAAGCTGACCAATATTGATATAAAGCCCCCTCAATCATAAATTTCTGGATTCATGTGTTTTTTTCCCCCTAGACTTCAGTAATGCGTTACATGTTGATTAAAGCTGAATTAAAAGACAATTTTTTTTAATGAAATTGAGTAAGTATTATATGTAATTTGCAAATGAAGTAAGGCAGTTCATTATTCTGTGGTTCAGGTGGACTTAACACCTTGCATGCTGATTCGATTTATACTGGATGTGTTCATGGCTGAGAAAGACCCAGAGTTAAAAGGTAAGTCATGGAACTATTATCATCCTTATTTTGATGTTGTTTTCCTTTAAATTTTTGTTGTTGTTTTACCTTGAACAAAATGCATGATTGTCATGCTTTCTTATAACCAACATGAATTTCAAGTTGTTTGAAAAAAAAGTTACATAAAAAATGTATGTATTTGTGTATGTTTTGTACCATTCCTTTTTAAAAAAAAAACATTAACATAGTTTTCCTTTGTTTTATCTAAAAACTGGATAATTTGAAAGTTGTTTTTGAAAAATGATATTCCTGAAAAACCAGCTTGACTCTCTTGTTTCTTTGAAATCATCTTTATGTTCCTTTTCTGGTTCTGAAATCTTTATCACCATTTTCCCTATTACAATTTACCTTTTTGAAAACAGTGCACTGTGTTTACATGACAACAAAAATTCACCAGATTCATGTTTTCCCATGCCAGTGTTTAAATAACTTACTAGCGTACAAATTTTAGCATTGATGGATGCATTGAATGATGGATGAGACATTAAAAAAAAAAATTTTCTTTTAAAGGAAACTTGAGGTTGTGATGCTAAGAGCTTGTCATGGCTGAAGGCAGTCTTAATGTAACATGTTACAGCATAACAACACTTGAACGCATTCCTTCCCATGGCAAGACTCCCTCGTGACTTACTCATTGTTTCACAGAGCCTGCAGAGCAAGGGACTCTGTCTTGATTATTAATATCGGTTTAAATAAATATGTTCAGTTTGCCTTATTTATGTTGATATGAAGGGAGATTAATCTTGGTTCTTTCTGTGACATGTCAACTTTGTGTTGTCACCCTTCACCCTTCTAAAGTGTATAACCTGTATAAGTGTGTGCGTGTTGAGATGAAAAGGGGGAATGTAGGCTTCGGCACTTAGCTTACATCAGCAACTGTAAAAAATCTTGTGGCTTGGGCCATTTTTAGTGACATGAAAACGAAAACAAAATACAGTAATATTTTTTTTAAAAGTTTTGATCTTCCTGGAAGACATATTCCTTGTTTATCATGTAAAAGATTCGATGTTTTCTTCACAGCGAAGCCGAAAGCACGGGCCAGAGCCATCACAGAGTTGTTGCGACCTCCGCATAAAGTTTCGGATCTTCGGCTGGCTCGCGCCATACATCTGGTGTGTGTGTGTGTGTGTGTGTGTGTGTGTGTGTGTGTGTGTGTGTGTGTGTGTGTGTGTGTGTGTGTGCATGGTGTGTGTGTGTGTGTGTGTGTGTGTGTTTGTGTGTGTGTGTGTGTGTGTGTGTGTGTGTGTGTGTGTGTGTGTGTGTGTGTGTGTGTGTGTGTGTGTGTGTAGCTGTGTTGTGTGTGTGTGATTGTATGTGTGTGTGTATTTACCTTTGAAACTGGTAGATATAACAAATAATCCATGTGATTAACATCTTTTTTACATTTGTGATATTGGTATAATTGGAGAAGAATTTCATTTCATTATGAAATGTCCCAAATTTTAAGCTACTTGAAAACAATTTGTTCCAAAACAATTTGAGGTCAGTTTTCATTTTTTGGCTATTTTTCTAAAGCAGGGAGGACAGTGTGTACAAAGTTGTGGAAAATGATGAAACTTCAAAGACCATAAAAGATCTCTGTTATTTGATTTTGCACATTTATAAGTGTGAAGGGATTGAACAAAGTTATGGTGTGGGTTGTTATTCTTGGAATTTGAAATTACAGTTATCAGCACACACATATGTACAATGTATACACACACGTATGCAAACACACATACACACACACACACATGCTCACTCTCATACACACACACCCACAAGCATACTCTCAGAAGTATACACAGCACTCCCAAATTCACACCTCAGAGATGCACAATCATGATACAACTATCCCCAAAGTTAGAATGTAGCTACCTTCATGGTGGGCAAAAATGGCAGCATACGCAAAAATCGTACCATTGATGAACCTCGGAACTCTAGCTGAGGTACAGGGAACAAAAAGGGAAACAAGTGAAATCTTAATTCGCTTCAGACAGTGAAAGAGTTGAGAGTTTCAGTGGTTCAGCCGTGTTTACTTTCATACTATTTGTGCTGGAGCACTGATAGATGATGGTGACAGTAAGGGAATGTCCAGGTGTGGCTTAAGGCAGCAATTTTTACTCAGGAAGGTTTGGTGTGTTAACAGGCAGTCATCGCTGATGACGTATACGGACCATTCCCTGACAGAATCAGACGGTAAGTTATTAAGAATTTTTCTTTTACTTTTTATTTATTTCGAGTATAATGGAATAAGCACTTAAGTGAGGTGGTTTTTTTTATATTCGTACTCCACGCGCATGCAGGTTTGTAAATTTGATCTCTTCCCACCAGCAGAAATGTCTATTAATCTTTGGTTGAAAAGAAGGAAGAAAGAGAGAGAGAGAAGAGAGAGAGAGAGAGAGAGAGAGAGAGAGAGAGAGAGAGAGAGAGAGAGAGAGAGAGAGAGAGAGAGGGGTTGTGTGTGTGCATGTGTGTGTGTGTGTGTGTGTGTGTGTGTGTGTGGGCGCATGCATGTGTGTGGATGTGTTTTTGTGTGTGTGTTTTTTGTGTGTGTGTTTTTTGTGTGTGTCTGGTTTTTTTTTTTTTTTTTTTTTTTTTACCCATGTTCAACTTTTTCCCTCCCACAGTGCACTTGGCATCGAGTTTGAAGAACGATTAAGGAAATGGTTGGATGAACAGGGCATCGGATACCAAAGTAAGTGTTCAGTTTTGTACAGTATAGAGCTATTAAATAGATAGATAGATTGATAGATTGATTGATTGATTGATTGATTGAGCTTATAATACAATTTTTTAAAAAGAAAATTGAAAGTTGTGATCCAAAATGAAATCAAGCGAAACACACTGGCCTATAACCATGTGCAGTTGTTGATAGTTGAAGGGAGGTTACCCTGCTATACCAGTTATAATACAATTTTCAACTTGGAATAGAAGTTAAGAGTGTTTTCATGATTTGGATTGTCTGTTTGAAAAAATTGGATATTTATCTTTTGAAAAGAGTGTCTGGCTTTTGGATTGGATTACATGTACTATACAGAGTTATTGTCACTCCAAGGGGAAGTTTTCATTCACAGTGTGTGTATCAGAAGGCAAAAGTTGGGCAGTGATGGAACTTTCCCCCTAGGTCTGATTCACAAAGAATTTGTTGTAGGGTGTGATTACATGCAGGGGATTTCCATTTGGTAGACTCTTGTGACTGTCAGTGTCATTGGGTATGGAAGCAAACATCAAATCCTGTGACACTGAAAGGTGAAACTGTTGTGGTGTAAACATGGAGAAGATGAAACACATTCACTGTTTATATCCACTTACAGTAACTTTTTGTGGGTTTGTCTTCTATATTTGGCTTTCTTGTTTTGTTTGTGTTTGTTATTTTTCTCCTCTGGTTACTTTGGTTCAGATTTTATCAGATAATTCATTACTATCAGCCATGACTGACTTTTCCCTTTTCAGCTGAAGATGATATGCGCAAGAAGGGTTTTGACAAGACTCCGGATTTCAAACTCACCTTGCCTGTTGGTAAGCTTGTTCGTTTAAGATCTTGTGAGGTTCCATCCATCTTGGTTGTGTGTGTGTATTATTCGTTTATGTTTTATTTGATTGGTTGGTTGGAGTGTAAAACAAGTGTTTTGTTGGTAGTGGTGGTGGTTTTTTTGTGGGTTTTTTTTTGTCCTCTCTAGATTTAAGTATGTTAGAGGGTGTTTGGGTGACATTTTTTCTGCTCAATTCATTGGACAATTTTTTTTTCTTCTCAGATTAAAGGATATCAAATGAAAGAAGTTGATCTAAGTTTCACATCGATTAAATTTTATATATTTTTTATATGTTGTGATATGTAGTCGTCAGACAATGTTGAGTTTACTTATGCTGTGTGAAATGGTTTTCATTCAACTCACACAATATGTAGCTCTCAACTTTTACTTCTTTTAGTTTTGCTTTTTTTTTTTCTTGCCAACCAAAAAAAAAAAAATGTCTTGCTGGTCCCCCCCCTCCTATCTCTTGCTGTCCCCCATCCCCTCACCCTACACCCACCCATCTCAACAAAAATGTCTGATCTTTCTCCAAACATGAAGAAGATCATGATTCATTTTATCTGAAATAAAATGCATGAGAAATTTGATCAGAAATATAATTTACAAGAATAGACTCTACAACACAACAGGTTTTTTTCCCTTGTCGTAGTCATGAGAGAAAGCTCCCTACATATCTAGTGTTTTTATTACCTGTGTCAGTGTTTTATTAATGTGATGCACTTTCCCAAAAGGTACATTAAGTGCCTTTTTATCATTCAGATTTTGATATTGTGAGTAAGTTCAGTCATTTACCTTTACAAATTACAATGATGTACTTGTTTTTGCTGTAGCTTGACTAAAAAGCAAAGTTACAGTAGTTAGAATTCACAAAGTGGTGAGGTGGCAATTTTGAGAAATTTGGGTTTAAAGTTTCTTGAACTGTGTACTTGTGTCTTGATCAGAAGACCTTAGTCTCAGGGCTTTTAAGGTTTATAAGCTGAATTGGGCTCTGATACTTAAGACTATGAGTTTTAGATGTTTGAAGAAACCAAATCTTCCAAAACATGAAAATTGCTAAAAAAAAAAGAAGAAGAAAAGGTGTAACCGCCTTTTCCAGCCTGAAGACGAAAACTCTTCCTGCAACTTAATTAATGTACCTTTTGTGGTAGCGCATCACAAATAAAGATGATTTGGTTTCAGCTTTGGACGGATATGTGGCCAACTGGATAGAGAGTAAGGCCATGTTTGGCAATGAAGAATGGCACACCAAACATGTCAAGGAGCAGGTCGGCCCCTACACTCGCAGGTATGTTAGCATTAGTGTGTGTGTGTGTGTGTGTGTGTGTGTGTGTGTGTGTGTGTGTGCGTGTGTGCGTGTGTGCGTGTGTGTGTGTGGGTGGTTGTGTGTGTGTGTGCAAACTATATGTTACAGTTGATTTTTTGTTTTCTGAAATCCTCCATGCCCCAAGAGGGGTCAAAGGCGAATTAAGTCTTGAATCTTGGGTGTACACTTGTGTGTAAGTGCATGCATTTTGTTTGTGCGTGTGCATGAATGTTGATGTGTATGAGACAGTCACAAAGATAGTGTGTGTATGTGTGTGTGTGTGTGTGTGTGTTGTGTGTGTGTGTGTGTGTGTGTGTGTGTGTGTGTGTGTGTGGTGTGTGTGTGTGTGTGTGTTATATGTGTGTGTGTGTGTGTGTGTGTGTGTGTGTGTGTGTGTGTGTTTAATGCTTTTATGTCCAGGATAATGGAATAAGCAGTTATGTGCTTTTTTTTTTTACATCCAGTCCCCCCTCCCCATGTGTATGCAGTTTTGTCATTGTTTGTCTGGTGGGCAGGTACGGACCTGGCCTGGTGGTCTACTGGTTCGGGTTCATTGACGCTCTGGACTGTCAGAGGTCAAGGGGCATCGCGCTGTGTGAGGGCCTGCCCCAGAAAGTGGAGAAAATGGATCTGACAGAGTGGGAGAAGCACCCTGAATGGGAGATGCCCACAACTTCCACCTGGTAATGTGATTTCAGTATTGTCTGTATTTATAAAGTTTTTGGTTTTTGGTTCTGTTTTTGCTTTAGTTTTGTGACTACTCATCAATTTTGTTCTTTTTTGTTGGCATGATTATAGGGTACTTAAGAATTCCTAGTGTGGAGAAGTTTTTTTAACTTTTTCAAAGAAAAGTATGCCTTTTGAGGCATGTGGTGCTATAGAGTTGTTGTGATGCCATTCCAGGCAGAAGCAGCAGAAAGTGAATGTGTTCATATTGATACAATGTTTGTTGCATATTCACAATAGCAGTTTCTTTTGCTTTTTTTCCCTTGGAAAAAGCTTCTTTATATATATGTATTCAGCAATTCTAGAGTAGTGGTAGGTTTTTTCAGTAAACAAGAAAAAAAAAGTTAATGTTTCCTTTGAAATAACCCACAGCATTGTTCAACAGGGATAACAAAAGTGAATACTTTGAGACTTTTTTTGAGGGGCTGGAAGTGATTGGAAGTAAGTACTCAGTTATTACTGTGTATTTTACTGTATTGTATATCATAGTCAATCATGGCAATTTTTTTCAGAGTGAAATTTGGGCTTTTCCCCTGGGGAGAGCGTGTCACCTTAAGAGCAATACCACCGACATTATTGTCTTCTGTGTGTGTGTGTGTGTGCATTTGTTTCCCTATGAAAGCGGCAGAATTATGCAAGGACAGTTCTCTTGTTGCTGTGGATTCTTTTACGTGTACTCAATTCTTAATGTTGTACACAGGACCACAGTTTATCATCTCATCAAAAAGATGAATATGTTTATAGTTTGATATTTGAAGTCACCTGGAAAGCTTTTTAATCTTATAGATTTGTTTTTGATGGTGGTCTTTTTAATTGGATTTTTTTCATTTTGTTTTTTCACAGTCATTCTTTGTCACATTGGTTGGTGCTGCTTTTCTTCCTCAGTCTGTCAAGTTTTGTTTGCTGTCTTTCCATTGTATGTTTTTATCAGATACATGTTGAAAAGTGTGCATGCTGTTCATATTGGTTATTGAAATGTATTTTTAATGTTTAACATTACATTTAAGTTTGTTTTTTTTTTTTAGGGCGGTCCCTAAGAGCAAGGTTGTTTTATGGAATCTGGTTTTGGTTTTATCTGATTTCATGTGTGATTTGATGTGGTTTTTCCCACAACGTTGTTGTGCCTGCCCTGGGTTGACCCTTATGGTTGACCAGGGCGTGGACACATGGAAGGATAGTAGAGTTGGTTTTATACCCTGTTTTAATCTGTATAGCTGCACAGTTTTATTCTGAAATTGAGAATTTTAGGAGGTGACAGCTCCAAAACAGCCTATGTGGTTGGGGGGGGGGGGGGGCTATAAACAACATGATTAGATTAGATAGGAGTTTTTTGTTTTTTTTACTAAATCAAACATTGTTGAATAGTATTATTTAAATCAAGTGTGTTCTATTTTAAGAAATGTGTACTTGGTTATTAAAAAAAAAGTCATGAATCAAGTGATTTGATTGAAATCAAGTGGGTTTTTTTTGTTGTTGTTGTTAAAGTGCAAAGCCTTGATGTGCTTTAAGTAGAGAGGCTTCTAGTTTGAGATGGTTGAAACGAAGGGTCAAGTCTTTTATCAGTTCCTAACAAATAAAAAAGGACAGTTTCTAAGAACTTGTGTTCAGTAACAAAAGCTCATCAATTCATAACACATAAAAATGGACAGTTTGCTAGGTACTTGTTTTTAGTAGGCTTCTAGTTTGGGATGGTTGAAACAAAGGGTCAACTCAAGTCTTTTTTTCAGTTCCTAACACCTAAAAAAAAAAAAAAAAGGGACAGTTTGCTAAGAACTTGATTTTAGTTTTTCCAACACAGGGACAAAGAAGAAGGGAAAGGAGAGGAGAGGTATAAAGAAGACTTTGGAAAAGGGAAAACAGGTGGAAAAATGCACGGTCCTGTAGTCTTGGCAGTGCAAAGAAAGTCATGTGTGGCACCCGGCAAGAAGAGAGTTATGACACCATCAAATCAAGATACCGCAGAGAAGAGAATTTTTTGTACGATGATTTTTTGTTTGCTTTTTGTTTTGTTTTGTATGATGGGAGAGAAAATGCTGGATAAATTGGTTTCTGTTTTGTTGGAGAAGTTACTGATTTGAGAATATATTTTTTGTGCTCTAATGATTCAGCAAGTTTGCAGAACAAAAGAATATTATTGTACTCCTGGAAGGTTTTTGTTTAGATAGACTATATCAGTGCGCTCGCAATTTGACGACCTGAGTTTGATTCCTGCTCGAGGGGATTTTCCCCCTGGAGTTAACAACAGTGCTGACTCCACTCTCCCCAAAAGTCTTTTGGATGAGACTGTAAACTGAGGCCCCGAGTGCGAACGCACGCAGAACACCTTGCGCATATGTTAAATCATGTTCTGCTTTTCGTATTAGTAGGCCATTGTGCGCTGGTGGGAACAGATGACAGTATTTACAAAATTGGGTACACATGGGGACTGGATGAAAAAAAGCACATGCGTGCTTATTCTATTATCCTCTATATAAAAGAGTAAATAAATAAATAAATAAATAAATAAATAAATAAAATAAGTATATTTGATGTTCTGTACATATTTTTGTGTTTGTGTCCGCATGTGTGAGGAAATTGATGAAGCATTTTTAAACGAGTATTTTAGTGTATGTGTAATATGCTGTAAATATTTTGTGTTCATGTCGGTATGTGTGATGAAATTGATGTAGCTTTGTTTGTGTACATGTATGGCTGTTTACAAGACCTCTGTTGATTTTTCAGAGAGTATGCAGAGTAAGGGATAGCTCAGTGATCAGAGCACTCACTTTCCCCAAGCTAAGATTAAGCAGCATCGAGCGTAGTTACCAATTGGATGGGTGACCATTTGCGTGCCTTGGCTTCAGTACAGTCCTCCAGTCCACCCAGTTGTAAATGGGTACCTGCCCTCTTTAGGGTCAGGGAAGGGAAAGCAGTGAGGGAGAGGAGATGGGCGCCGCCATCAACATGCTGGCCCCTAGAGAAGCTGAGGTCTCTGATGCCTCGCTCCCCTACGACCACATAGGTTATGGGATACCTTTACCTTTACTGCTTTTTTATGCAGAGTAAGCAATGTGTGTATGTTTCTGATCATTGAGTAGGTTCTGGTGGATCACACAGTGACTGTATCCTCCACTAAGCAGTGAGTTTGTGTGTGTGCCTAACATTGCTTGCTTACGGAAAATTAAGAAAAAGAGAGTTCATTTGAAAGCCAGAGTATTGTTTGCCTTTTTGCTTCATTCAATATTGAGGGTGGTTTTTTGGTATGTTTTGTTTGTTGGGTTTTATTATTTTTTTTCTTTTAAGCTCTTTTTTTTTATATTCAGGGAGTAAGTTTATTTTATTGTTAATTTTATCTGTATGACTTTCAAGGTCATGAATACAATTATTGATGGTTTATAGGCAACATGTTCAACTTCCTGAGAGAATCGGGCAATGCTGGCATTTTCCGTCTGTTTGGAAATGATGATGATGATGATGATGATGATGATGGTGATGGTGATGATGATGATGGTGATGATGATGATGATGATGATGCCAATGAGCACTGTATAATTTGTACTGGGGATTGTGATGTCTATGATCATACTGATGAATCTTGAATGCATGTTAGTATTGTAAGTCATGATGATGATGGTCTTGGCCAGTGAACCGTATTTTTGTAATGGAGATTATGATGACTAAGGTCTTGCTGATGAATGATGTATTGATATTGAAAAGTTATGGTGGTTATGATCATGGTGGCGAATGTTGTATCAGTATTATAGAAAGTTATGATAGCTATGACCTTACTTATATCATGGATTAGTACTGAAAATTATCATGGTTCTGGGGATACAGATGAATGAGGTATTTTTTTTTCTTTTTCTTCTTAAAATTTTTTTAAAAATTACTTTCATGTCTTTGAAAAGTTGTTGTACCTACAGACGTGCTTTTCATCCCCAAATTTTAAACAATGGAGGTATTCATCTCTCCCCCAATCCCTCTTCCCCTTTTTGAAATTTTCTCTCTTTAGTTTCTTTTCTACATCTTATCTACTTGTAAGTGAAATAAAAATAAAATTTCTGCCTTGAGCATTTATTTTCATAGCTCACTTCTTTTTTCTTCCCATTTTAATCACTTTAGTTTAAAGCTTCTCTTGTCAATTTTCCCCATCTTGAAATGGTTGAAGGCTTCATATGTCTTCCTCTGTTTTTGAATAGATACAGACTTAAGTTAATATCTTCTTTTCTATTGTCGTAGTTAAGGGTTTCACCTTCTTCTCTTTTTCTTATAATTTAAGGGTTCCAAGTTTAGTCCTCTTGCATTTGCTGTCTCTGAACACAAACAGCCCCTAGATTTCATATTCCATCATGAAATCAGGCCAGGCACACATGCTTCCTTGCCTTTTCCTCCTTCTAAGTACATACCAGCAGCTATAATTACTTCCAGACACTCAACAAGGTTCCTACCTCTAGCCTGATAGAGCTTTGACACATGGTAACAATTAGTGATGGTCACAGCATGATGGAAATCTACTATGTGTAAATCCTGGGTTCTGGATTCAAGGGGGTCAATTATTCAATCCCAGCAAATCCCAGTACAGGACTAAGAGGGTTTTAAACTACCTTTTTTAAAGTTAAAATTTGTTTTTCTTCTTCTTCTGTTTCTTCTTTCTTCATGGAAGTGTCTTTTCTGATGTCAGGGTATGAAGTCTGTGAAATATACTTCACTTTCAGAATACATGGATTGTAATGTTGGGCATGGATGGTGCGTTATGTCTTGCTGAGATTCTTTGAGCTGTATTGACTAAAAGAAACGTGATTGAAATAATGTATTCACCAAAAAGATGCGAGTTACAAAATGTGTGACCTTGATTATAAACGGGTTGAATGAGTGTGTATTCTGAGGAAAATATGTGCATATGAATAAAAAAAGAAAATGCATTGTGATATCAACACTATGGCTTGTCAGCTATGATGCAAATGTGGAAATTGGAGGGGGTGGGGGGGGCATTTGTTTATTAAATAAAATTTTTCTGAAGTCATAATTGTTTTGTATCCTTATGACGGTGAAAGTGTGTGGTCGCAAGGAGTTTGTGTTTTGCAATATGCTAGCATGACTTTAAATGGATTGTATCTGGGAAACTCAGTTTGAAACAAGTTTCTGACATGGATGAAAGGAATCTGAACATATGTCAAGGCATAACATCTTAGTACAGATCTTGGCACTATGCCTACACCAATAACTGTAAAACCTTTTGGCCTGGACCAACATGGGTTGTTCAAAGGTTTCTTCCCTAAGTCGGAATGTGGCTACCTTCATGGTGTGCAAAAATAGTCACATACACAAAAATCTCACCTTTGGTGAACCTTGGAGCTCTAGCTTAGAACATCCCCCCCACCACCTCCCCAGGAAAACAAAACTCACATAATATGCAGAAGTCCCACCAGTGATGAATCACAGGAATGTAGCCAAAGACTATGAAGAAAAAGAAGAACAAGAATTGAAGTCATTCCACAGATAAGCCATCAGCCAAGATGTTGTGAGCAGCACAATATCTATTTATGCACATAAAATGACCCACAGCAGAAAGGCAAAAGTCTCTGTCAAAGATCTGCAGAAAAAAAAACGGTTAACCCACTTGTGCGGGTACAAACCCCTTTAAGCTCAGTAGATAAGAGGAACTTGAAATAGCAGGGAGGTGGGGGAGGGTGGTTGGGGAAATGGATGCAAGAATTCTGTTGAATTCAACATCAGAATTCATGTACAGGCACAAGCAAATTCTCATGTCTGGTGTTAAATATCAGTGCAGAGTCCACTCCCCAAAAAGTCCTTCAGATGAGACTATTAACTGAGGTCCCACAGCAGGACAAATTGCGTGCATAAAACCTGTTTCCCTCTTCAGAAGAGTAGGCCATTGTGTGCTGGTGGGAATGGATGACAAAATCTACACAACTGCATACACGCAGGGACTGGATGTAAAAAATCAAATGAGTGCTTATTGAATTATCCTTGAAATACAAAAAATAAAAAAGCACCTACAAATTTGCAATTCTTGTCACTTTGAACTTTGTCTAATACTGTTTTTCATATGTACAACATCCTGATTTTGTGTTGATTTAAAAGCTGTACTAATTTCATGAAAGCATTGGCAAGGAAAAAGAAGGAATAATTTTTAAAAAAGTGATCACATTGCATTGTAGCTAGAAGAATGGAACAGGTTTTTGCTAGATTCCCTCTCATGGTGGACTTCATTGAAATCGGTCTGTTGATTCCTATCTATACATATATGTAATTGTATGTGTGTGTATGTATGTATGTATGTTGTATGTATGCATGTATGTATGTATGTACGTATGTATGTATTGTATGTATGTATGTATGTATGTATGTATGTATGTATGTATGTATGTATGTGTGTGTGTGTGTGTTGTGTGTGTGTGTGTGTGTGTTGTGTGTGTTGTGTATGTATGTAGTATGTATGTCTCTCTCTCTCTCTCTCTCTCTCTCTCTCTCTCTCTCTCTCTACTCTCTTCTCTCTCTCATCTCTTACTCATCTCTCTCTCTCTTGCTAAATCATGAACAGTGTCTGGCTGTAACTGTAAGGTACCACAGAGGGCAAGGTTTTCAATCGCCCCAGGAACTTCTGATAAGGCTCAGTCAGCCAGGACCGAATGAGATCATCCCAAACTCAGGGTCCTTAATTAATTAAAACATGTGCGGGCAATGAACTATTTCATAATGAAGTTAACATTACAACATAGCTAGAGAGCACCATGCATTGAAAACAGATTAAAATGTTAATTGAAAACTGCATTTACTGGATAGATAACAAAAAGCCTCCTAAAATATAAAAAAAAAACTACAAACAAACAAACAAAGCAGCAAAGGAACAAACTAACAAAACATCTCAACAAAAATAAGTAAACTGACTGACTGACTGACTGACTGACTGACGGGACGGGATAGCCTAGAGGTCAGAACATTGCGCTCGCAATTTGACGACCCGGGGTTCGATTCCCGTTCGAGGGGATTTTTCCCCTGGAGTTAACATAAGTGCTGACTCCACTCTCCCCAAAAGTCTTTCGGATGAGGCTATAAACCGAGGCCCCGTGTGCGAACGCACGCAGAACATCTTGCGCACACGTTAAATCCTGTTCCACTTTTCGTAAGAGTAGGCCATCGTGTGCCGGTGAGAACAGGTGACAAGATTTGCAAAACTACTAAAACACGGGGACTGGATGTAAAAAAAAGCACACGAGTGCTTATTCCATTATCCTCGACATAAAAGAATGAATAAATAAATATATAAATGAATAAATTAATAAATAATCTAACTGACTAACAAGCCCCCCCAAAAAAAACACAAAAAAACAAGTAAACTAACTGACTAACTGACTAACTAACGAACGAACGAACAAACAAACGAACTAGCTACCTAGCTAGCTGACCATCAAACTTAACTAATTGACTATAACTAACTATAACTAGCTAACTATAACTATCAAATAACTAGCCAGCTAGCTAGCTAGCTAGCTAACTAATGTACGCACACAAATATCCACGGACGTAGCTAACTAACTAACTAACTAACTAACTAACTAACTAACTAACTAACTAACTAACTAACTAACTAACTAACTAACTAATGTACGCACATAAATATCCACGGACGTAGCTAACTAACTAACTAACTAACTAACTAACTAACTAACTAATGTACGCACACAAATATCCACGGACGTAGCTAACTAACTAACTAACTAACTAACTAACTAACTAACTAACTAACTAACTAACTAACTAACTAACTAACTAACTAACTAACTAATGTACGCACATAAATATCCACGGACGTAGCTAACTAACTAACTAACTAACTAACTAACTAACTAACTAACTAACTAACTAACTAACTAAATCTACGCACACAAATATCCACAGACGTAGCTAACTAACTAATAACTAACTAACTAACTAACTAACTAACTAACTAACTAACTAACTAACTAACTAACTAACTAACTAACTAACTAACTAACTAACTAACTAACTAACTAACTAACTAACTAATGTACGCACACAAATATCAACGGACGTAGCTAACTAACTAACTAACTAACTAACTAACTAAAACTAACTAACTAACTAACTAACTAACTAACTAACTAACTAACTAACTAACTAATGTACGCACATAAATATCCACGGACGTAGCTAGCTAACTAACTAACTAACTAACTAACTAACTAACTAACTAACTAACTAACTAACTAACTAACTAACTAACTAACTAACTAACTAACTAATGTACGCACACAAATATCCACGGACGTAGCTAACTAACTAACTAACTAACTAACTAACTAACTAACTAACTAACTAACTAACTAACTAACTAACTAACTAACTAACTAACTAACCAACTAACTAATGTACGCACACAAATATCCACGGACGTAGCTAACTAACTAACTAACTAACTAACTAACTAACTAACTAACTAACTAACTAACTAACTAACTAACTAACTAACTAATTAATGTACGCACACAAATATCCACGGACGTAGCTAGCTAACTAACTAACTAACTAACTAACTAACTAACTAACTAACTAGCTAACTAGCTAGCTAGCTAACTAGCTAGCTAGCTAACTAGCTAGCTAGCTAACTAGCTAACTAACTAGCTAACTAGCTAACTAACTAACTAACTAGCTAGCTAACTAACTAACTAACGTACACATAAAAATATTCACGTACGTACGTACGCACGAACGAACTAGCTAACTAGCTAGCTAGCTAATCTAACTAACTAACTAGCTAACTAGATAGCTAGCTAGCTAGCTAACTAACTAACTAACTAACTAACTAACCAACTAACTAACTAACTAACTAACTAACTAACTAACTAACTAACTAACTAACTAACTAACTAACTAACTAACTAACTAACTAACTTAATAACTAGATAGTTGGGTTTCTAGCAAACTAACCAGCGATCTAACTAATGAACCAACCGGCCAACTGACCAATCAACCGACTGACTGACTGACTGACTGACCAAGCCTACCTAAAATAAATTAAATATGTAAATAAACAAGTAAATAGGTAGATTGTTAAATAAACCAACGAGTAAGTAAATGATTATATGCATAACTGAACAGATGAATACTATCTATCTATCCCTTCGAGGAGATCTTTCTCCTGGAGTTAACATCAGTGCTGACTCCACTCACCCCAAAAGTCCTTCGGATGAGACTTTAAACCGAGGCCCCGTGTGCGAACGCACGCAGAACATCTTGTGTACACGTTAAATCCTGTTCCGCTTTTCGTAAGAGTAGGCCATCGTGTGCCGGTGGGAACAGATGACATTTACAAAACTGCATACACACGGGGACTGGATGTAAAAAAGCACAAGAGTGCTTATTCCATTATCCTCGATATAAAAGAATAAATCAAATCAAATCAAATCAAATCAAATCGAAGAATAAATCCCTTAGTCTGGCGACCATGGGGGCATCCCTGAAGACTTGACAACTAGTTCCCTCCATTCCTCTCTCTGTTCTGCCTTTTTCAAAATTTGGGTTCTAGGCCTGTCCATTCGCTGATGTTGTCCTCCCATCTCTTCCTTGGTCTGCCTCTTTTTCTTCCTCTCTGGACAGTGCCTTGCGGTATTGTTTTTGCAAGTCCTTTCGATCTTGTGACATGCCCGTACCATTTAAGATTACGCATCTTTACGATTGATAGAAGATTTCCGCAGGGACCAATTGGTATGCTGGATTCTGTTACGCACCTCTTCGTTGCTTATGTGGTCTCTGTAGGAGATGCCAAGGAGTCTCCGGAAGCATCTCATCTCTACGCCTGTACTCCTTCTCTCCAAATCAGCAGTCATGGTCCACGATTCACAGGCACATAGGAACATGGATATGACAAGGGAGCGCATTAGTCTGATCTTGGACTTGAGTGAGATATTTTTATCTTTCCAGATGGTGTTCAGTTTTAACAATGTTATTGTCTGTGCAATCCTGCATACTACCTCTAGCTTGGACCCCTCGTCCTGATACAACGGCTCCCAGGTACTTGAAGCTTTGAACTGTTTCCAGCTTCTGGTCATTGACCCTAAAATCAGTGCTGATGCCCTTGGCGTTATCGGTCATCAGTTTGGTCTTCTCTGCACTGATGAATAGGCCTACACTGAAATTGAAACGAACAAACAAAATGAAACAACAACCCCCCCCCCCCCCCCCCCCACACACACACACTGTGTATCTCAATGTATATCTCAATAGTCTCAGTTTATTAAACGCCATTTTCAGGCTTATAGTTCAAATACTGTGTAATTTGACGTCAAGTGCAAACAACCAAAACAAACAAGCCTGTCCCTTTAAATCTATGTACACACACACACACACACACACACACACACACACATACACACACACACACACACACACACACACACACACACACACACACACACACACACACACACGTGTACTATCATTACTACACTTTCACGATTTTATGTGTGGGGAGAATTATAACATGATGAGACACACATGCTGGGAGTTTGTATGGAAGCTGAAAGTCATAAAAGGAAACAGGATCGGGAGCCGCGGGAGTAGGCCTATAGCATCCATGAAATTTTATAATATCATTATCATGAACATACCAGTTGAAAGAACTCACCATCGATTGGTATCTGGATCCCTGCTGGTCTGTTAGGGATTGATAGTAGCCATGGGAATGATGTTCAGTTGATGTCAAGTCCCGGTCAATATGTGTATTGGTTATCTGGTTTTTTTGTGTGTATTTTTTTTTTATTGTTGTGTTTTGTGTTTCCACAGGGTGGGGGTGCAGGGTGTTGGGAAATCCCTGTTTGTAGATTTGTCTGTTTGTTTTTTTTATCTGTCTGTCTGTCTATCTATGTCTGTTTGTGTGTCTGTCTCTGTGTGTCTGTCTCTATCTGTTTATCTCTGTCTGTCTGTCTGTCTGTCTGTCTGTCTGTCTATCTCTCTCTCTCTCTGTCTGTCTGTCGGTCTGTCTCTTTGTGTCTATCTGTCGGTCGGTCGGTCTCTGTCGGTCTCTGTCTGTCTGTCAGAATAATGCGCTCGTGATCTGTTGACCCGGGTTCGAATCTCGTTTACGAGGATTTTTCCTCTGGAGTTAACATCAGTGCCCACTCCACTTCCCCCAAAAGTCATTCGGATAAGGCTATAAACCGAGGTCTCGTGTGCGAACGCACGCAGAACATCTTGCGCACACGTTAAAACCCGTTCCGCTTTTCGGAAGAGTATGCCATTGTGTGCCGGTTGGAACGGATGACAAAACTGCATACACACGGGACTGGATGTAAAAATAGCACACTGGTGTTTATTTCACTATCCTCGAAATAAAAAAAGAAAAGAAATCTCTCTCTCTCCCCCTCCTCTACCCCCCCCCCCCCCTCTCTCTCTCTGTTATGAAGCATCCTGATCATGTACTTGAAATGTCGTTTTCTCTCCGAAGTTATTATTTTGTTTTTGTTTTTAAAAGAGAGAAACGTTAAGTTGTTCTTGGAAATCCGTTGTGTGTTGAGTCTTGATAACATGGCTTTCACACTCCTACTACAATTGTGTCTTTCCTCACTACTTTTTCCTCAATAATACTACAATTGTTCCATTTATTTTTGGCTTTCCCCCCTAACTTCCCCCTCCCTCTGATCGCCCCCCCCCCCCTCTCCCAATTATTTACCACCACTACTTACGTATGTGGTCTCCCATGAATGTAAAGTACGTGTAAACTTGTTTTGTCATTGTCGCAGAGCTATTAGATGGAATAACATATTGATATGTTTATATAGCAGTGCTTGGACTTTCATGACACCAGGTGCATCAATCTAGATCTGACGATTATATCACATATTACGTAACAGAGTGGACATATTTGATGTCTCATCTCTGCACAAACCTCGGGAACACGGCACAATCAGACAGTTTAGAATGTGACCTCTAAAAAGAGGTTGCATAAATTACATTTCACCGTGAAGGCGAAGTGTATGGCAAGGGAGGGTTTTCGACCACTACCCTAGGAAACAGAGCATCGACAATTTACAGGCGTGTCTCTAAAATAGAAAATAAATCTACTTACCACCCCATCACAGCCACCACCGGCCAACTCGTATCGCGTCCCGAGGTACGCTATCTGGCCAGCATATTTGATGCTGAGAACCAGTAGCCCCTAACCACTACTACCTACAAAACGAAAATAATCCTACTTGGGTCTTCTACCTCATCGGAAATTAGGCTACCTGGTCAGCATATTTGATGCCGGAAAACCAGTAGCACCTGACAACGGCTATCTACAAAACATTAATCCTACTTACTTGGGTCTTTCATCCCACTTCTGACACCACTGGTAACAGAGTGGACATGTGTGATGTCCCATTTCTGCACAAACCTTAGGAACTGGATACAGCTAGTCAGTTTAGAATGTGACCTCTAATAAGAGGTTGCATAAAATATAATTCACCGTGAAAGCGAAGTGTATGCAAGGGAGGGTTTTCGACCCCTACCCAAGGATACAGAGCATCGACAATTCACAGGTGTGTCTCTAAATAGAAACACGACGCTGCAATTGCGCGCTCCGATCACATGGGAGATAATCTACTTACCACCCTATCACAATTCTATTCTATTGTTATGTCATATCACATATCATATTCTATTTTATTCTATTCTATTCTATTCTTTTAAGTCACGGGAGATTTCTCTGCATGAAATTTAGGATGCTCTTCCCGGGAAGAGCCCGTCGCCACAAGAGCAGCGCCACCCAAGTTTTGTCTTTTCCTGTCAGTTACTGTATTTTGTTTCCCTATCAAAGTGGCTTTTTCCTAAAGAATTTTGTCAGGGACAAACTCTCTTCTTGACGTGGGTTCTGCTACGTGCGGTAAATAATTTTTATGTAACAACCAGCCGCCATGGCGCAGTGGTTAGCGCCTTGGATTTCGGACTGGAAGGTCGCGGGTTCGATTCCCATAGGGTTCATAGGCATTTTTCGGACCCCGGCCGGCTCCTACCCAGAGTGAGTGTGCTGTGGGCTCAGTGGGGAGATTGGGACCACACAGTCGAACTTCATCCACTTTACGGATGCGAATTTGACAGTGCTGCTCAAATTACCTGACCAACATAGCAGGTTTTTGTATCTCTCGGGCCCGGTTGACGCCGGGATATATTATGATAGTAAGCGTAGAGTACAACCCTGTCAAGTAGTCTCAAAGCAGATGCACTTCCATATCAGCATCATTACATTATCCTCATCACCGTTGATCATCATGCAATAATAAAAATTGCCTCTGATTCAGTGGCTCCCGTTGCTCTGGTCTCATGGTGACCTCAGATTCGGTTTACCCATACACTTTTGTGCATGTGGTGACTTTGTGTCAAAGCCTTTGAGGTTGGTAGTTCGCGGGAGGCGGCCTTTGGAAGGACGTTGTGTTGGTCACCATCTCGGGTGGGTGACTCACTCAGTCTGGCTCCGCGACTGAGCTAGTACTGTAGTTAGCAGGGGGCCTAGTAGGTGGTGTCCTGCGTATGTTAGCTCAGAACGGGCACCACTGAACACCACCACCAGCAGAAGTGCAGGGCCCCTCTGGCTGGTGGCCCCACGGCGGCCTAATATTGATGGGCTCCCTGTGGACTCCCGACTCTGAGGATGAGACATAACGAATCTGGGTATGGCTGTGGTGGTGGTGGTGGTGGTGGGGGGGGGGGGGGGGGGGTTGAAATGAGCAGCTTGGGAACAGTAGGACGGGGATGATACAGAAGATGAGGCAGCAAAAAAAAAAAGTAACACACGGGACTTCGGTTTATCGTCTCATCTTATTTATTTAATTATTCAATTTATTTATTCTTTTATGTCGATGATGATGGAGTAAGCACTCATATGCTTTTTTTTTTTTTACATCCAGTCCCCATGTGTATGCAGTTTTGTAAACCTTGCCATCTGTTCCCACCGGCACACAATGGCCTACTCTTACGAAAAGCGGAACAGGATTTAAGTTGTGCGCAAGATGTTCTGCGTTAGTTCGCACACGGTGCCTCGGTTTATAGTCTCATCCAAAGGACTTTTTGGGGGAGTGGAGTCAGCACCGATGTTAACTCTGGAGGAAAAATCCACTCAAACGGGAATCGAACCCGGGTCGTCAAATTGCGAGCGTTATGTTCTGACCACTAGGCTATCCCGCCCCCCTCGTCCGAGAGACTAGCACCCAGAGCACCGCTGCTGGTCTAATGGATGGGGGGGAAGTTTTGGGGCCAAACGGGGATCAAACCACCGCACACTTTTCACGCGGACTTTTTCGCTTTCTAGACAGGTGCGTTACCTCTAGACCACCGATCCATCGACGTGGATGGATGGGGGGTGGGGACGGAGGGTGACGGACGGTATTGTGGATATATAATTACATAGTTATGAGAGAATAGAGATTCGTTGACCGATTCATAACCTTTATATCCAAGTTTTACAGTTAAGTATTAACATACTTCTTTTTTTTTTATCCGTCCCTTGTCCTGGTAAGGACTATCATTAATAATCACAACTAACAATTTCATGTAAATCTAAACATTGAGAGGAGAGAGAGAGAGAGAGAGAGAGAGAGAGAGAGAGAGAGAGAGAGAGAGAGAGAGAGAGAGAGAGAGAGAGGAGAGACAGAGAGAGAGAGACAGAGAGAGAGAGACAGAGAGAGAGAGAGACAGAGAGAGAGAAGGTAAGGTAAGGCAAGGCAAGGCAAGGCAAGGCAAGGCAAGGCAAGGCAAGGCAAGGCAAGGCAAAATTCTTTTATTCGAGGATAATAGATAAGCACTCGTGTGCTTTTTTTTACATCCAGTCCCCGCCCTTTTCAGGGATAACATCAAGATAAAAAATAGCCTCAACTACACAACAACAATTATAATAATCCAAATACCAAAAGTAAGGAACCATACCAAGTATCAAATAACAGGCAAGAATTAACACAGAGATACAATATTAAGGTAATGTTATAAAAAGGCACTCATTCAGAAACGAAAATGAGAAGTAAGAATCAATGATCATTTTGATTTGAATAAAAGAAAACAAAAAAACAAAGAACAAACAAAAACAAAACAAAACAAAGAAAAGACGCAATAATTAAAGAGTAAACATGAGATATGAGAGAGAGAGAGAGAGAGGAGAGAGAGAGAGAGAGAGAGAGAGAGAGAGAGAGAGAGAGAGAGAGAGAGAGAGAGAGAGAGAGAGAGAGAGAGAGAGAGAGAGAGAGAGAGGAGAGAGAGAGAGAGAGAGAGAGAGAACACTGAACACTGAACACTGAACACTGAAATGGTTTAATGGTACCTTGGCCTTGGACCACAATACACCAGATGAGGGGGGCAGGGGTGTGAGTGTAATGAAAAATGAAAGCATGGATACATTTCAAACATACCACGGCAGTGAGAAAATGAAACCATGGATAGATTTTCCACATACTGTGACAATCATAAATCAAACCCTGGATATATTTCCCACCTCCTAGAGAGGGGAGAGAGAGGAGAGGAGAGAGAGAGAGAGAGAGAGAGAGAGAGAGAGAGAGAGAGAGAGAGAGAGAGAGAGAGGAGAGAGAGAGAGGAGAGGAGAGAGAGGAGGAGAGGAGAGAGGAGAGAGAGGGGAGGAGGAGGGAGGGAGGAGGGAGGGAGAGAGAGGAGGGAGGGAGGAGGAGGGAGAGGAGAGGAGGAGAGAGAGAGAGGAGAGAGGAGAGAGAGAGAGAGAGAGGAGAGAGAGAGAGAGAGAGGAGAGAGAGAGAGAGAGAGAGAGGAGAGAGAGAGAGAGAGAGAGAGAGGAGAGGAGAGAGAGAGAGAGAGAGAGAGAGAGAGAGTTTATGTCGTCGAAGAAGAAAAAAACAAACAAACAAGCAAATATTCAAACAAAAAAGAAGAAAAAAAACTTTCACCCATAATATCAACAAATCCATAAAAAGATTCGACAAAAATCAAAATCAATTATCAAAATCAAACAAGTGGAGAGGGCGGCATGCCCGCGACTGTGTGTATTGCGCGCGCGCGCCACACACACACACACACACACACACACACACACACACACACACACACACACACACACACACACACACCACACACACACACACACACACACACAAAACTGCATACAAACGGGAACTAGAAGTAAAAAAGCACATGAGTGCTTATTCCATTATCCTTGATATATATGTATATATAAATAAAAATAAATATATCTCTCTCTCTATATATATATACATATATTATCCACACACACACACACACACACACACACACACACACACACACACACACACCACACACACACACACACACACACACACAACACACACAACACACACACACACACACACACAGAGATAATACGCATGCAGCATTATACGTGCAAATAAATAATAGTTTTAAAGCAAAAGCAAACGAAAAGATAAGTACCATACATTAACAACAAAACTACAATGATAGACTTGAAACAATATTCAACTGTCAATATCCGTCAACAAATTGATATTGAATCAGAACAAAAGAAGCAAATAAAAAGTACGCTTAGAGAGTGGAAAGAGATAGAACACCGAACACTGAAATGATCACCTGATATTGTTTAATGTACATCAGACTTTCAATTCTTCCTTTTTTATATCGAGGATAATGGAATAAGCATTCATGTGCTTTTTTTTCATCCAGTCCCCGTGTGTATGCAGTTTTGTAAAGCTTGTCATCTGTTCTCACCGGCACACAATGGCCTACTCTTACGAAAAGCGGAACGGGATTTAACGTGTGCGCAAGATGTTCTGCGTGCTGTCGCACACGGGGCCTCCGTTTACAGTCTCATCCGAAAGACTTTTGGGAGAGTGGAGTCAGCACTGATGTTAACTCCAGGCCTTGAGAGAGAGAGAGAGAGAGAGAGGCGAGAGAGAGAGAGGAGAGAGAGAGAGAGAGAGAGAGAGAGAGAGAGAGAGAGAGAGAGAGAGAGAGAGAGAGAGAGAGGAGAGAGAGAGAGAGAGAGAGAGATGTTCATGATCTTGATAATGGTAATGATGTTGATGACAATGATATCAATCGCAGTCACCTCTTGGTTTGATATTTTGCACACGACCCTTTTAGATTTGATTTTATCAGTTACTAAATGTTGCAGAGACAATTTTCGTCAATGACTTTTCTCTTTTGCGCACGACCCCTTCGGAAAATACTATATAACTCTGAAGCTTTCAGAGCCATCCTCATCCTCACCATCCCGGCCAGCATCAGATCAGGACCAGTGTTGACTAGCGACTCGACTTTGAGGCAGAGAAAAAAATGGCAGGAGCAGTATGCACCTTGGTCAGCCTTGTAATGGTGGCAGGGACTGTTTTCTTCGATGACTTGGTAAGCATACACTTGTCTGCGGATTTTCTGTGCCAAACAGTATTCTCTTTTATGGTAGAAAGTATATGTAGATAGCAGGGATGCTTTTGTTTCTAAGTTTAAAGATTAAAGCTAATTCAGTAAAAAAAAAAAACCAAACTTTCTTGAAACTAAAGCTATTGTTTTACAGAATAAACCCTCTTTGTAATGGATGTTAGGCTTTGTTGTCGAATACATGTATACAAGAATGTTGCATGTTTCTTGTCAAAATAGTTCTAAAGTAAAGGCATGAGTCTAGAAAATATTGTTTAAATTATGTTATACCCCCCCCCCCCCCCCCCACTATATCAGAAATCTTTATTTTTACACTGAAAATATTATCGTGTTAAACTGCACCATAAAAGAGTGTTTTATTATTGATATTGTGAAAATCAGACAACTATTATTGTTAAAATAATGTTGTTGTTGTTGTTGTTGTTGCTGTTTATCTCGTTGTTATTATCGTCCTTAAAAACCTCTTTCTCTATATTTATTATTTCATTCAGTTTTTTTTTTATTTGCTTTAAGTTACCATGATAATTCAAATGTTACAAGCACATTCTGAAATTTAAGCAAATAATAAGAATGCGCAAGGAGTACAATTATCTAAAATAGATTAATTGTTGTTGTTGTTTTGCGCCCCCCCCCCCCATTTAACATCCAGGGTGTCACCAGAATGCGCACTCTGACTCACTTATTCCACCTAGGATGACTCTTATGGGATTCGAACCTGCGACCTTCCAGTCCGTAACTCAAGGGGATAATAACCACTGCGCCATGGCGGTTGGTGCTGCAGAAGCATTGATTTTCTTTTCCCTGGAAGTAGGGAGAGCAGAAGGAAGACCTCCAGCTTTATTTGCCCACCACCTTTCGCTTATGTGGTATTTTCAGAAATGGCCACAGAAAACATAATATAAAACAAGAAATAGAATAAAGAAGTTAGGGGGCGGGAGGTGGAAGGTGCGGGAACTAGATGGGGGGGGGGGGGGGGAGGGACGAGGGTGGCGGTGGAGGGGGGGGGGAGGGAATCAAGGGCAAATAGAACCCAACCCTGATTTCCTTGATTCCACCTCATTCTGTGTATTGCTTTTATTTTCATCATTAATTTTTATCTTAATGCCTGTATCATGATTGTCGTCTATACCAAATCATCACCATCATCCACGTCGTCGTCGTCGTCATCATCATCATCATCATCATCATCATCTCATCATCATCATCATTATCATCATCACTGTTTTTGTTATGATGGTGATTGTTATTGTTATTATCATTATGTGCAACAGGGTGACGGGAGCATTCGTGTCACCGGCAATATCGCTGGACTGGCACCGGGAAAACATGGCTTCCACATTCACACCTACGGGGATACCAGAAACAGTGAGCTAGCTCCACTTTCAATGCGCATGCCCTTGTTTCTGTTTCCTCCTGACTACTTCCTTCTGTCTTGTCCACCACCAGCTGTGTCAACTGTTTGTTGTATCATGGTGTCACTTTCCTGTTTCTTCTCTTTTTGGCTTCGAAGTCCCATATCACGAATTTACATTTTGATTGGTAACACAACCCGTGGGAATACAGGGGACCTTTCAGTAGAAATAGCGTTTCTATCGTCTGAAAATTCTGTGCTAGCAATTTCCCCATTTCTATCCCTCCCTTTGTTTCTGTCTTTCTCTTCACCTCTCTAACCTCTTCCTCTCATGCTTATTTTCTGCCTACCCAACTTATTCTTCTGCCTTTTTTCCATGCAAATCTAAAAGAATTATTCTTTTATAAACTTTCTGATGAGCTGCTGCACGGAAGTCGGAACCTGTCCCTGAGGCCAGTGGGCAGACCTCCTGCAGAGTTACAAGCACAGAAGAAGACCAGACACTATGTATTCTACCTAATATAGGGAACACAGGAGAAGAAGAGGAAGCACTACGTTATTTTACCCAACATAGGGAATAAAGAAGAAGAAGAATTGCGAAGAAGAGGAAGAACTGCGAAGAAAAAGAATTGCAAAGAAGAGAATTGCGAAGAAGAAGAATTGCGAAGAAAAAGAATTGCAAAGAAGAAGAATTGCAAAGAAGAAGAAGAATTGTGAAGAACAAAGAAGAGGGAGAAGAGGAGAAGAAGATTGCCTGGTTGATTAAAGGGTAATTTTTACGATCGTCCATGTAAACTCCCATACAGAGGTGCTAGTGCCCTTTTCATCAGTTGCTTCTAACACATGTAATATCAATGACCCACGGTGAAAAAAACCCAACCCAACCCTAAACAGTAGCGGTGTGTTGGGAGGAATAGGAATGATAAAAACCCTCAAATAGGCTTTCATGTGGGGGACCACAGCTCTCAGTTTCCCCCACTTTCAGCTCCTCTCAGCTGCTAATTATTCTGTCCCACCCCAGCCTAGCTAGCTGGTGCTTATTATAGCAGAAGCTGACCACACGTGGACTAGGTAAAAAGAAAGGGTGCGCTAAAATTTATTATAGTACTATTGACTGAGTGATCTTGGATTTGTGCGCTATAGGACAGGAAAATACCCCCCCCCCCCCACCCTTCCCCCTCCCTTTTTGTTCCTTGGCTAGAGCTCCGAGGTTCACTTGTTGCTGTCCTTGTTGTTGGTTAAATTGCTACTGTTAGTCTTTTTCTACGTCTCAGCTTTCTTCCACTTTTCTGTGTTTGTTTGTTACCTTGAAGGTTTAATTGTTTGTACTGTTGTTGTTGTTGTTGTTGCTCATTCCTGACCTCAAACACCTGAGAGTTATTATTTTATTTTTTTTAAAAATACAATTATAATTCTTTTTTTTTCGAGCAAAATAGAAAAATTACTCAGGTGCTTTAATTTTTTTTTTTTTTACATCTAGTCCCATTTGTATGTAGTTTTGTAAAATTTGCCATCTGTTCTCACTGGCATATAATGGTCTACTCTTCCGAAAAGTGGAACAGTTTTAACGTGTGCGCAAGATTATAGATTAGATTAGATTAGATTAGATTGGATTAGATTATGTTATGTTATGTTATGTTATGTTATGTTATGTTATGTTATGTTATGTTATTGTTATGTTGTGTTGTATTTATTCTATTCTATTCTATTCTATTTATTATGTCACAGCAGATTTCTCTGCGTGAAATTCGGGCTGCTCTCCCGGGGAGAGCGCGTCGCCACAAGCGCAGGGCCTACCCATTATTTTTTTCCCTCAGGGATGGTGGGCTAAACACGACACCTGTGTGCATGCTGGTTTTTAAAAATTATTTTGTCATCCGCTCCTACCGGCACACGATGGCCTGCTCTTCCGAAAGGCGGAACGGGGCTTTAACGTGTGCGCAAGATGTTCTGCGTGCGTCCGTACATGGGGCCTCGGTTTATAGTCTCATCCGAATGACGTTGTTGTATCATGGTGTATCAGCATCAGAACAACTTAAGACGTTCTGATGATGAGGTACCCACATCATACACTCTAACTCACTCATCACATTTCAAACAATCATTAGCAGAAGAAGATGGGTGAGAAGTTTCTGTACACCACTCTTTTCAAGTAAGTACACCGCCCTCCACCATAGAGACAGCCATCATACTCGACTTCAAAGGATTTTGCTTTCTCCTCTAAAGGAGTCTTTAGGTTGTTCTGCTAAAGAACGTATCATCATGTCTGATAAAAAATAAATATTTGTAAAAGTATTGTAAACAACATAGATAATCTTTTTTTTTATTAATGTTGGCGTTGGGCACCTGCTTTACATCAATAGTAAGCTGACAAAGCTTGTGTTCGGGCCACCTGTTTTATGTAGTGACACTGTGCAATGTGTGGGCAGACTGCACCATGACCAATGGCCATTTTGACACTGCCGGCAACTCCCATGGTGGCCCTACTGATACAAACAGGTCAGTGGCATTTCCCTCCATGCATGGAGAGAGAGAGAGAGAGAGAGAGAGAGAGAGAGAGAGAGAGAGAGAGAGAGAGAGAGAGAGAGAGAGAAGAGAAGAGACAGAGAGAGAGACAGAGACAGAGACAGAGACAAACAGCACACGACACACACACACACACACAGACACCACAGAAAGACACACAGACAGACAGCGACACAGACACAGACAGACAGACACAGACAGACAGCGACACAGACAGACAGTCAGACAGAGACAGAGATTGAAAAAGACACAGAGAGAGAAACCAGACAGGTAGACAGACAGACAGAAAAAACAACAAAAAGACTATACGTCTCAGAAAGACACGAACAGGACATCGACAACACAGACAGTACAGGGACAGAGGCACAGACATTCCACTAACAGACAAGACTCCTCCCCTCCTCCCTGCATGTATGTCAAGAGCGGGTGGGTCTGTATCTGTGCTGCAGACACGTGGGGGATCTGGGCAACATCGTAGCAGACGACAATGGCGTGGCCAACTTCGACTTCACGGACAACATGATCGCTCTGTCCGGTCCGAACAGCATCCTGGGCAGAGCTGTGATGGTCAGTTTGTGTTGTTGTTGTTGTTGTTGTTGCTGTATGTTTTAATGTTGTTAATGTTGTTGTTGTTGATGTTGTTAATGTTGTTGTTGATGATGTTGTTACGTTGTTTTGTTGTTTTGTTGTTGTTAATTGTTAGTGTTGGTATGTTGTTGTTGCTGTTGTTGTTGCTGTTGTTGTTGTTGTTGTGTTGGTGATGATGATGATGATGATGATGATGATGTGTGATGTGTGTTGTTGCTGGGTTGTTGTTGTTGCTGCTGCTGCTGCTGATAAATATTCTGCTGTTTGCTGCTGCTGCTACTTCTGCTGAAGAAGATGTTGATGATGACGATGACGAAGATGACAACGATGATGAAAATGAGCATTCTGAGCTCTATAACTTGTAGGTTCACCCAGACCAATAAATATCATGCACTCTCAACGTATTCCTAACACCCGAGAATCACTTTGAAACCTTAAGTACATACTGCACTGGTCAAGAAGTTTCCGTGGACAATAACTCTCTCCGAGTGCCTTGCCATATAGGCAGCTGTGATCCAACTTCAGAAGATAGTTTTTTTGCTCCTCCTTTAAGTGAGAGTGGTCCTTTCATAACGAGAGTGGAGGTTGCTGTGGTAAGAATTTGCGTGGCTGAAAACCATCTTTACAGAACAGGTTATGGCATAACAACGGTGTAATATACACGTGGGCACTAAGCTCGCTGACGTAGATGACTGACACAGCTTTTG
This sequence comes from Stramonita haemastoma, assembly GCA_030674155.1. NCBI lineage: Eukaryota > Metazoa > Mollusca > Gastropoda > Neogastropoda > Muricidae > Stramonita > Stramonita haemastoma. The sequence continues at coordinate 28,928,112 of CM060320.1, forward strand.
GCTTGGGTCAGTGAAAGTAAGTGATAATATTCAAGTCAATCAAGTCAAAACCTTTAATATCCTGAAGGCAATTACAATACTGCAGGCATATGATACAATCATAATAAACACAAAGGAGCTACATTCTTATTTGTTCAAACATTATATAACTTAAAATAAATGTCACAAACACTACACTCTACGCGCGCTTGCTTGCACACAGCAAACAGCACGTCACACACACATGTTTAGATACATGTTCTTAAAACCATTGACTAGAAAGACTAGTTCACCATTATTTGACACTTATACGCACGCTTCACCGCACATAACATGCATGCAGACAGCAACACACACACACACACACCCACACACACACACCACAACACACACACCACACACACCACACACAACACCACATCACAAACCACACACGCTCCCTCCTCTCACCATACAATCACAGCACCGCCCACACTCACACATACACACACGCTCCCCCCCCTACCATAAAAACCATCCACACCTCCGTGTTTTGTTGCCCCCTACGCAATAATTGGTAGAAAGAATGTGATTTACAAGCATTTATATATTTTTTAATGTAATGCGGGATGGCTAGTGTCAGCGCATGCTTTCAGTTCAAGTTCAGCACTCAGCGTGGTTACAGTTGTGGTTGACGTTTGCACACTTGACTTCAGTACAGTTCCCCCCCCCCCCCCCCCCCCCCCCCCCCCCCCCCCCCCCCCCCAGTCCACCCAGCTGTAAATGGGTACCTGGCCTCTTTAGGGTCAGGGAAAGTAAAGCAGCGAGGGAGAGGAGATGGGCGTCGCCCTCAATATGCTGGCCCTAAAGCTAAAGTGTCTGATCCCTCGCTTCCCCACGACCGCCTAGGTAATGGGACACCTTTACTATTACCTTTAAAGGTGTCCCGTAACCTTTGTGGTCGTAGGGAAGCGAGATCTCAGCTTCTCTAGGGGCCAATATATTGAGGGAGGCGCCCATCTCCTCTCCATCGCTGCTTTACTTCCCATGTCCCTAAAAGAGGGCAGGTACCCCTTTTGTACTCTCTCTCTCTCTCTCTCTCTCTCTCTCTCTCTCTCTCTCTCTCTCTCTCTCTCTCTCTCTCTCTCTCTCTCTCTCTCTCTCTCTCTCTCTCTCTCTCTGTGTGTGTGTGTGTGTGTGTGTGTGTGTGTGTGTGTGTGTGTGTGTGTGTGTGTGTGTGCCAGTCAGTTTTGTCTCTGTCGCTAATTATCTTTCGCTTTCACTGTCTGTCTCACGGTTTGTCTGTCTCTATGTATTTGTTCCCGTCTGTTTTTCACACGTAGGCACGTACGTACGCACGCACGTACGCACACACACACACACACACCAACACACAACACCACACACACACACACACACACACACACACACACACACACACACACACGGATGATATATTGTCTAGGCATGTCGCTGCATCACTATCCAAATGCTTCCTATTACACTCCACCCCACTCCACTCCACCACTACACCAACCACACCACTCCACATCCACACTACACCACACCACCACCACACACTACACCACACCACATTACCCCACTCCATACCACACCACACCACTCCATACCACTCCACTCCACATCACACCACACCACTCCACTCCATACCACACACCCACCACACCACTCAACACCACACCACATCACACCACACCACATCCCACCCCACCCCACCCACACCACATCACACACCACACCACACCACACCACACCCCACCACACACACCACACCACACCACACCACACCACACCACACCACACCACACACCACACCACAGGGGGGCGGATAGCCTAGTGGTCAGAACATTGCGCTGGCAATTTGAAGACCCGGGTTCGAATCCGGTCGAGGAAATTTTCTTCCTGGAGTTAACATCAGTGCTGACTCCACTCTCCCCAAAAGTCCTTCGGATGAGACTTTAAACCGAGGCCCCGTGTGCGAACGCACGCAGAACATCTTGCGCACACGTTAAATCCTGTTCCGCTTTTCGTAAGAGTAGGCCATCGTGTGCCGGTGGGAACAGATGACAATATTTACAAAAACTGCATACACACGGGGACCAGATGAAAAAAAGCACATGTTGCTTATTCTGTTATCCTCGATATAAAAGAATAAATAAATAAAATAAATAAATAAACACCACACCACACCACACTCCACTCCACATGCATACTGATGACTGACTGAGGCTCCCTGCGGCAGATCCACCACGGGGCCGATCCTCTGGGCGGAAAGCCAGCGCCAGGTGCCTCTGCCAAAGTTGCCTGTGGGGTGATTGGCCTCCTGAAGCCCTGAACACCTCAGCTCCAATACCTGTGGGTGATTGGTCTCCTCAAACTTTAAACACCTCCAATACCTGTGGCGTGATTGGTCTCCTTGAATCCTGAACATTTCCAATACCTGTGGCGTGATTGGTCTCCTTGAATCCTGAACACTTCCAATACCTGTGGCGTGATTGGTCTCCTCAAACCCTGAACACCTCACCTCCAATACCTGTGGCGTGATTGGCCACCTCAAACCCTGATTATCTCACCTTCAATACCTGTGGCGTTATTGGTCTCCTCAAACCCTCAACACCTCAGCTCCAATACCTGTGGGTGATTGGTCTCCTCAAACCTTCAACACCTCCAATACCTGTGGTGTGATTGGTCTCCTTGAATCCTGAACACTTCCAATACCTGTGGGTGATTGGTCTCCTTGAATCCTGAACACCTCAGCTCCAATACCTGTGGGGTGATTGGTCTCCTCAAACCTTTAACACCTGCAATACCTGTGGGGTGAGTGGTCTCCTCAAACCCTGAACACCTCAGCTCCAATACCTGTGGGTGATTGGTCTCCTCAAACCCTGAACACCTCAGCTCCAATACCTGTGGGGTGAGTGGTCTCCTCAAACCCTGAACACCTCAGCTCCAATACCTGTGGGGTGATTGGTCTCCTCAAACCCTGAACACCTCAGCTCCAATACATGTGGCGTTATTGGTCTCCTCAAACCCTGAACACCTCAGCTCCAATACATGTGGCGTTATTGGTCTCCTCAAACCCTGAACACCTCAGCTCCAATACATGTGGCGTTATTGGTCTCCTCAAACCCTGAACACCTCAGCTCCAATACCTGTGACGTGATTGGTCTCCTCGAATCCTCGTCAACCTCCAATACCTGTGGCGTCGTGATTGGTCTCCTCAAACCCTGAACATCTCAGCTTCAATACCTGTGGGGTGATTGGTCTCCTCAAACCCTCAACACCTCCAATATCTGTGGCGTGATTGGTCTCCTCAAACCCTGAACACCTCAGCTCCAATACCTGTGGGGTGATTGGTCTCCTTGAATCCTGAACACTTCCAATACCTGTGGGTGATTGGCCTCCTCAAACCCTGAACACCTCAGCTCCAATGCCTGTGGGGTGATTGGTCTCCTCAAACCCTGAACACCTCAG
>CM060320.1:28936564-28946564 GCA_030674155.1 Stramonita haemastoma
CAGAATACACTGGAGCAACAATAAACCCCGACAAAAAATGATTTAACACTTACGGCAGTTACCTTCATAGAACGCAGGCCGCATCCTACATTTGGGGCAGTCACTGTTCCTGACGTTAAAAAATGAGTAAGCGAAAGATATATTGGATTTGATATAAGAAATATGTGGAAGTAATAGAAACAATTGCCCCCCCCCAAAAAAAAAAAAAAAAAAAAGGAAAAAAAGCAAAAAGGAAAATAAACCCCTAAAATGTTTCTGTTTTGATTTTTTTTTGTCATGAAGAAAGACGTGTGAAGTACCGCAAAGAGAAGAAGAAGAAGAAGAACAAGAAGAAAATGGTGCTGCAGGAATTCCATGTCTTTGAAGCCAACAGAAAAATACCCGTTAGGTAACAATGATATAGTATATGATTGATGTTGCCAGTTGAAAGTAGCTTAGTCAGATAAATGCAAGAGTTTACAAAATCCTTTTTCCAAAACCTAGGTTGAAACGTAAAAATAAAATGCATAAAAATCATGAGTCCCCACTTTTCCCCCTATTTGCAATGGGAAAGAAAACCACGAACAGAGGAATTTTTTGCTCTGCAAACCCTGTATTTGTATCATACTCAGAAACAAAATCCACGAACTGAAACCTGTATACCGAAGAAAACAGGAGTACGATTGATATGTGGCATGCAATATAAATGACACTAAAAATGCATGACATTGTAACAAAACCCTTTGATAAACAACCTAAACTCAACAACATGATCAGTAATCTGAAGACCGAAACCAATTTATTCATTCTCCCTAAATTGTACAGACAAATGTTTTTAGTGTGGGTTTTTTGTAACTTTTTCCCACTTAATCATAATCGCGGGGTTTTAACTTTATACAGAAGCTTGAAACTACGGTTTTGATAATCACACAAATAAAAACTATCCAACGATGCAGTTGGCAACTGTCAATTCGGAAAATAAAGGGAAAATTTGGGTTTTGGTTTGTAGAAGGCTCGGTAACCAAGTAGCAATCGGTCTCATTCTGTTTAGAATAACGCTGACTGAACAATTGTTTTCAAACAGCCACCACTACAGTCAGAAATTTATCTGCTGTGCAAGAAGGGCTATATTTCAGTGTAGGACCTGATTTACAATCTGCCAACTCAGTCGATTTCGATTTCAGATGAACCCCTCTTTGTTACAAGAAGTTACAGCCAAAGGTCAGTATAGAAGAAATCATTAAAAAAAAATACACTACTCCATCATGCTGTTCAGTCATTCATTGATACGGTCTCACTGTTTTAAAGACTCTTACGAAAAGAAGTTTACAGCCAATACGAAAAAAAACACCACACAAGACCAGTAAATGGCACTCACTGTGCCATTCCGTCATGTAGTCCCTTTTTTGTGACAAAAAGGAAAGACTTTCACTCTAATCACCTGTAGATTATTCATGATACCAGTCTCCCTTCGATCAATTTTAAGAAAACCAAAACACGCCTCACAAAATGAACAAATAAATACACTACATCACAGACCAATAATATCATTTCAGACCCAACACAAAATCAACGAACGGCTTTTTCATACCATTCTTGCCATTCAATGACACTTTACAAATAATACTTAACACGCCACATAAAATCAAAGAAGAAAACAAATACTGTATCAAAGTCTAAGCTTTAAATTCCCCCAACACAAAACCAACGGACAATCATGTCCGCTAATCTACCCATTCAGTAACATAATGAACCCTTGAGACAAAAAATACAAAAAAAATACCCCCCCCCCCCCGCCCCAAAATTCAGTCAATAAATGCTGTATCACAGTCAACTGCCGTCTCAGACTTTCTCCACAACCTCAATGAAACGGATCACCCACACCATTCTCAGAAAGGGATGAGTAACAACAACACCGAAGATGCTGCAACAACACTAACCAAGAACCCCCCTCCCCCCAAAAAAAAAAGTCTTGAAACACTGCCTCACAACCTAACCCGCACTGTTATTTTCGCCGAGAGCCATGCACCTTCTGATGATGTCCTCTCTTGGCCGGCTTGGACAGCAGGCGTCCTGCAGGGGTGGGCGTCTTGCTGCCAGTCCTGCGAGACTTGATGCTCTTCTCCTCCATCTGGGCCAGGCGGAGCTGGAAGTCCGGGAAGATGTCCTCGATCTGCTCCAGCAGGGCTGTGTAGGTGAACTGGGGGTGAGCGGCGGTGGTGTGGAGGGGGCGGGGGTCCTCCTCCTCGGTGTCCATGGGGATGGGGTTTTTCTTCAGCAGCACGTAGGTGCCTTGACTGGACAGCAGGCTGGTGGCGTTCTCGTTCTTGTGGTCGTCCAGTTCTTTGATCAGACCTGGAAGAGGAATGAGGGTGGATTGTTAAGAAGTTAGAATTGTAAAAAAAAAAAAAAATCCTGCCAATGATTCAGATTTTGAATTTAAAACTGGTATGATTCAGATTTTGAATTTAAAACTGGTATTGATTCAGAATTTGAATTTAACTCCAAAGGATAATAATAATAATAATAATAATAATAATATAATAATAATAATAATAATAATAATAATAATAATAATAATAATAATAATAATAATAAATATTAATAAATGGAATTTATATAGCGCTATATCTTGCAAAAACAAATCAAACCGCTTGCATTCAACCAATTCTTGCACATGAAGCCAACAACAATTTAGATTTTTAACAACGTCAATACACACACACACACACACACACACACACACACACACACACACACACACACACACACACACACACACACACACACACACACACACACACACACACACACACACACATACATATAGAGGTTAAACACTTTGGCAGGGTGGTGGATAGTTCGGCTGTTGAGAGCAGGGGCAGAAGATGAAACAGGATAGGAAAGTCCTAGCTTTGAAACAAGTGTGTCTTGAGGCTGGATTTAAATGTGTCATAGGTAGGCTTTTTATGAAGGGAGAGAGGGAGATCGTTCCAGATTACTGTACGAAGTACAAAGTACGAAGAAACTACCTTTACATCATGATTTTTTTTCCAAGAGCATGTCCAGGATTTGAATTTAACTCCAAAGGATAATCAAAGTACGAAGAAACTACCTTTACATTATGATTTTGTTGTTTTTTTCCCCCAAGAGCAAGTGTCTTTGTTGCCTCAAACTCTATTCCATGAATTTGAGTGTACTGTATGTACTATGGATTTTCACTCTCTGTTTACTGCTTTGCTTTACAGGAAATAACGTATTTAATGACAGGAACAACACATTTTTACTAGCTTGCTGTTGACGTTTTGTCGTAACTTACATAGAGATATCTGCGAAATACAATTTTATCTTGCCAATATGGCAAAAAGCTGATGAAGCATCTATACAAACATACACAGTCTGGTTGAGTGAGTGAGTGAGTGAGTGAGTGAGTGAGTGAATGTTCGTGTGTGTGTGCGTGTGCTTGTGTGTGCGTGCGCGCGCGCGCGCGCGCGTGTGTGTGTGTGTGTGCGTGTGTTTGATTTGGGGGGGGGGAGGGATAGAGAAAATGGGAAGCGGGCCGGGCAAGGCGACCTGGCACAAGTGTTCGATTCCAGCCCCGTAATATAATGTGCTTATCTCGCTTAACTTCTTCCAAGAGTGCATGACCCCCTCCAGCTCTTAGCCTTCATGTCAGTCCATTTTCATTTCAGGCAGCTGGCCCCTGATGATCTATAGGGGGGTTATTGGAAACGGCGCTCTCCTGTGCGGCAGAGGGGGTCGATGAAATGGCGTGAAGTAGACCTCATAGAGCTGCCTACAGGGAACGCAATTTCCGCTAACTGCTCTCTGTCTCTGTCTCTGTCTCTGTCTGTCTGTCTGTCTGTCTGTCTGTCTGTCTGTCTGTCTGTCTGTCTGTCTGTCTCTCTCTCTCTCTCTCTCTCTCTCTCTCTCTCTCTCTCTCTCTCTCTCTCTCTCTCTCTCTCTCTCTCTCTCTCTCTCTCTCTCTTTTGCTACGACACGACACGACGCAAGTGTAAAATCGTTTCAGCCGTTAATTAGTATTGATAACTATACTAGTAAATCAATTCTACTCGAACCATCGTGTTTACATCCAACTGAGAATCATTCCCCATTTTGTTTTTCTTATCAAAGAACTGTTTTAATATTAGGAAATGAGGACTGTTGCAAAAAATCAAATACATTAAATCAAACAACAACAACAAAGCACAACAACAAAACACCAAAAAACCCCACCTGGGTTTACCTTTACTGGCCCCTAAAGCAAAATCTAAGTACAATTCTAGAGACTCTTCAAACCTCCAAGTAGCCTAATCATACTTTAAAGAACATATTTATTTAGATGAACCGTTTTCTAGTCTGGTCATAGGCCTTGGAATCAGGTCTTATATATTTTCATTTCACCCCTTAACCCTGCATCTTCAACACAAAAAATCCCATAACCATCCTACCGTATATTATTCCCAAAAAATATTGGAATGACTAGTTTAGCTGTTATGTATAATTCATGATCGTGACTGATTACATGATATGTAAGTATTTGCTAATGTAAATCACATGTTATGAATTTTATAAAACTTGGTTCAAATTCGTAGTATTACGCACGTAAGTTTATTTGCATGATCAAAATGACCTTTTTATGGATGTTTTCACTTTATCAATTTTTTTATTTACTCTAATTTTTTCTCTCTGCTTTCGGTTTATTTTTCTCCCTTCCAAACGCTGTCCCATTTCTTTCCTCTTAGAGTACATTTTGAAATGATAGCTGTTTCGAAATAAAAGGCAAAAGTAAAGGTGTCCCATGACCTATGCGGTCTTTTGGGGAGTGAAGTGTCAAAGATCTCAGTTTGTTTTGGGGGCCAGTACATTGAGGGTGGCGCCCATCTCCCGTCCCTCGCCGCTTTACCCACCCGATCTCTAAAGAGGGCAGGCACCTATACATGCAGGTGCATTGGTAGCTAGTAGTATTCAGAAGCAATGCAGTATTCTAAAAGAATCAATGTAACGTGTTTATATATATACTTGGCGCTTTTTTATGATAATTTTTGTTAAAGATCTATACTCTTCATACTGGGCTCTTTATTTTGTATTTTGTATTTTGTACCACTTTATGTCACAGCAGATTTCTCTGCGTGAAATTCGGGCTGCTCTCCCCGGGAGAGCGCGTCGCCACAAGTGCAGCGCCTACCCATTTTTTTTTTCTTTTTCCTGCATGCAAGTGTATTTGTTTTCCTATCAGAGTGGCTTTTTTCTACAGAATTTTGCCAGGGTCAACTCCCTTGTTGCCGTGGGTTCTTTTACGTGCGCTAAATAGTGATGCGTAACACACGGGACCTCGGTTTATCGTCTCATACGAAAGACTAGCACCCAGACCACCACTCAGGGTCTAATGGATGGGGAAAAAGTTTTGGGTCCGAACGGGGTACGAACCACCGCACACTCCGACCCGGACTTTTGCTTTCTAGGCAAGGCGCGTTACCACCTAGACCACCGATCCACTATGTATCGTTCCCTATTTTCTAAACTCCGCTGTCATAATTATGTTTTGATATACCATCTTAAGTATTATGATCATTCAAATGGCTGTATCCTGCTTCAGTATTACATTGTGATTTTTTTTGTTTCCACACGTACATTAAAAAAAAAATTCACTCTGAATTGTTTGATTTCAAGGATACTGAGGAAGCATATAGATATCTGCTTTTTGACATTGAAAGTCATTGAAAGTTTTGATAGTTGAAATGTTCATTTGTACAAAAGTAATGTAGTACGTGTGTGTGTTGTGTGTGTGTGTGTGTGTGTGTGTGTGTGTGTGTTGTGGTGTGTGGTGTGTGTGTGTGTGTGTGTCGTGCGTGCGTGCGTATGTGTGTGTGTACATGTGTGCGTGCGTGCGTGTGTGTGTGTGTGTGCGCGCGCGTGTGCGTGTGTTTCGATCTCAGGTTACAAGAACGACCTGATAAGTCATTTATAAAATTTAACGATTGATTGACTATTCAACTAATTCAATTATCTCTGTCTTTGCTCATATACATTGGTATGCTGTTTTTCTAATTGTTGCTGAAACATCTTCGCCTAATTTTTGTATGTTCCCCTTCCCCTCAAAGTGACTTTTAAATAATTCCCAAAGTAAAAAAAAAAAAAGTGCCTTAATGGTATAGGTAAAAACCAGTCAACATACACAAAATTTCACCATCGGGGAACCTCAGGGTTCTAGCTGAGGAAACGAAAATAAAAAGAGTTTCGTCTCTCTTTTTAAGTTTTATTGATTCTGTTATCTCTCCTATAACCACTGTTTCTCCCCTTTCTACCTCTTTCCAGTACTTCTTCCACCCCCTTTGAAAAAAAAGTCTCTTCTGACTAAATAACCCTACGAAGTAATCCTACTTGTGCTGAGTTTTTTGCCTATAACGGAAGAGTAGGGTCACGGTGAAGATGAGAAGGAAGAAAAAAGAAGAATGGGTATGAGAGTGCAGAAAAAACCAGTTCGAACAAAGAAGGAAAGGGGGGGGGGGGGGTGGATCTGCCGAGGAGATATCATTATACTGTCGGTTCTATAACTCCATAAATCAATTCAGAGCACATTCAAACCAGTCAACAAGACACTCACTCGCACAAAAAAGCCCCCCAGTGCAATAGAACCTGTCAAGGACCTAGAAGGCGAGGAGGATATGATTGACAAGCGCATTCGTGAGGGTCCATTCGCCAACGATAAGCTCGGCAATGACGCACGAACTCTCTTTTAAAGAAAAGAAATAGATCTTCGAAAAGGTAAAAGAAAGACAGGTCAAGAGATAGGGGAGGAGAGGGGAGGAGAGGGAGGAGAGGGTTAGACGAAGAGAGAGAGAGAGAGAGAAGAGAGAGAGAGAGAGAGAGAGAGAGAGAGAGAGGAGAGAGAGAGAGAGAGAGAGAGAGAGAGAGAGAGAGAGGAGAGGAGAGAGAGAGAGAGAGAGAGAGAGAGAGAGAGAGATGAGAGAGAGGAGAGAGAGAGAGAGAGAGAGAGAGAGAGAGAGAGAGGAGAAGGAGAGAGAGTTGAGAGAGAGAGAGAGAGAGAGAGAGAGAGAGTATGCTGTTCTCATAAAATTTAATATCTTCGAGTAAGTCTGTGAGCAGCTTAGAGAGAAAGTAAAGGAGACAAGAGAAAGGGGAAAAGGTATAGAGAGAGATATGAAAAGAGATCTTTATGAAGATAACTTTTCGTTTCTTTTTTCTCTTTTTTTCCTTTCACTTTATTGGTTGATTCTAGTTTCCTGTATAGTTTTTCACCCTCCCATGAATGCTAGCTTATAGTATGCTATATTAAATTATATAACATATATGTATAATACACACATACACACACACACACGCACGCACATACACACACACACACACACAACTATATATATATATAATATATATATATATATATATATATATTATATATATATATTATATATATTAATATACATACATACATATTGAAGGTCGGGGTAAAAGACTGGCTGTCGATCATGAATAAATCACGAAATATCAACAGTATAATCACAATACGAATCATTGGCTGAAGGCTTTTCAATCAGTCAGCAAACATAGAGTAGGTGTCGGCCTATCGAATATCGATTAGAGCAGGAAAGCCCTGCTGCGTGTCAATGTCAGAAAATGTGGTTGAGGTGTGGTGTGTTTTGTTTTTCTTTCTTTTTTTTTTTTGCTCTTTCTTTTTATCATTATTTTTTTCTCTTTTTAAGACCCGTTGTCTGTGAATTTGAGAAGGGCGAGTGAAGTCTGGGTGTTGTATGCCGTGTTGTTGTTAACATTCAACTGCCTTGTAAAATTTTTTTTTTGAAGTCTTATTTTTTCGGTTTTGGGGGGTTTGCTTTTTTAAAAATCATTATTCGTTTGCTTGTTTACGATTTGTTTTAAAAGAAAAAGCACATAATATAATAATAATAATAATAATAATAATAATAATAATAATAATAATAATAATAACGACGATGATGGGGGATAATAACAACGTTAACAATATTGTTACTGTTAGTGTTATAGTCGTTGGTATTATTATTATTATCATTATTATTATTATTATTTTATTATTATTATTATTATTATTATTATTATTTATTATTTTTTTTTTTTTTTTATTATCATCATCATTATTATCATTATCATTGATTTCAAGTGTCGCTTCAACAACAACATCAAAACTCTGCCGTTGTCAGCTAGATCATAATTCCATGGTAGAACCTATTGCTTACTTGATCCCTTCATGGCTTACTTGCTTGCTTGAGTTGGAAACCCCCCCCCCAACCCCCCCCACCGATAATGTTTCATAAGAAAAGCAACTAGCCATTTCTTACTTCCATTATCCTCGAAAATAAAGAACAAATAAAACTACTCTGTAGGGGGTCCCCCTGAAATAGCTTTCCTACGGCTCTACATATAATAATAGATTCAGTGTTTGAAGCTCTCTAGCAGATGTAACTACAAAACTAAATGGTGAATGACTAAGTATGCACTTAAGTCTACATAATGTGCTTGAAAGACTTGACCAAGACAGATTATTTCGAAGCAACGAAACTTAAAAGCATGGGAAGGGCATGTATGTTCACTCAGTATGCTCGTATACGCTTGAGACTCCTGATCAAAATATGTAATGTTGGAACAGCAAAATTCAAGCGTGGAATGAGTATTTTACCGTATGCGCTTAAATGTACTCTGGGAATACCCAGTAAAAACATTAATGGAATAACAAAAACTGAAGAAATGGGAAGGGAATACATACTTATGTGCATGTGTGCATACATACATACATACGTACGTGCACGTGTGCACACATGCATGTGTACATGCATGCACGTATACATGACTGTATACATACGTGCATGTGTGCATACATATACATGCAAACATGCAAACATGCAAACATGCAAACATGCAAACATACATACATACATACATACATACATACATACATACATACATACATACATACATACATACATACATACATACATACACACAACACACACACACACACACACAAACACACACACCCACACACACAGACACACAGACACACAGACACACAGACACACACACACACACACACACACACACACACACACACACACCTCCACCCACACCCCACACCCCCACCCACCCACCCACCCACACATCACACCACAACATGCGCTTGGTATACACTAGAACAACCTCAACCATACTTGTTTTTCTCTTTGACGAAGCATACACAAACGACCCCACGCCGATCCTTACTTAAACTTATGACAAAACAACAAGAGTGCTAGCTCGGACCATGGTCACTTTACTGGAAGGAACTCCAGTCGACACACAGGACTAATGCTGGTCACTACCTACATACATGCGGTCAAGCAGCGCAGTGTGTGTCTCAAGCACTGGCCGGCATATTAATTTGTTTGCGTATCGGATCGTTCCCGCCTGGCCCCCGTACCCTAACTTTCTTAGCGTTCGCTACCCACTCTTCCAGTATTGCACTTAAGGTCTTTCTGTATCATCAGCTCATGCATGTTTTTTTTTCTTTCTCTTTTTTTTGGTTGTTGTTTTGCTCTAGTGACAACACGTAGAAGGAAGACTTGAAGCGTCTTGTTAATTAAACAAAAAAAAACCTACAATAATAGCAACAATGTAGCGAGCTTGGATACAAGAGTGTTGTTTTTGTTTGAGGATGTTGTTATTTGTTGTTGTTATTAGGGTTGTGGTTTTTAACTCTTGTGATATGGTTAGACCCCGAGAAAGTTTTTGTCTGTTATTTGTTTAATACAAAATTTTATACAGAAAACTCTACACATATTCATATAATCATGTACAAATGAACAACAACAAACCCAAAGCTTATCTATTGATGTAAGCAAAGTGCCAATGCTTATAATATCAAAATGTGTATTTTCTTTTAAAAAATGTTATGCAGACATTGTTCTTTATAAAATTATACATGACATGATCGTAGCTTTACAACTTGTACTTAGTAGTAGTAGGCACCCATCAGTTTCGGAAGACTATG
>CM060320.1:28951564-28956564 GCA_030674155.1 Stramonita haemastoma
GGGCAGGCGTCCTGCAAAATTACAAGCACAGGAGAAGACCAGGCACTACGTGCGCACTGCTACCCAGTAGGAGAACGAGAAGAAGAAGAAGAAGAAGAGAAGAAGAAGAAGAAGGAAGAAGAAGAAGAAAGAAGAAGATTATTATTTATTTATTTATTTATTTATTCTTTTATATCGAGGATAATGGAATAAGCACTCGTGCGCTTTTTTCCATCCAGTTCCCGTGTGTATGCAGCTTTTCAATCTTGTCATCTGTTCCTATCGGCACAGAATGGCCTACTCTTACGAAAAGCGGAACATGATATAACGTGTGCGCAAGATGTTTTGCGTGCGTCGCACACGGTGGCCTCGGTTTAAAGTCTCATCCGAAGGACTTTTGGGGAGAGTGGAGTCAGCACTGATGTTAACTAACTCCAGGAGAAAAATCCCCGAAGAAGAAAAGAAGAAGAAGAAGAAGAAAAGGAAGAAGAAGAAGAAGAAGAAGAAGAAGAAGAAGAAGAAGAAGAAAAGAAGAAGAAAAAAGAAAGAAGAAGAAGAAGAAGAAAGAAGAAAAGAAAACAAAAACAACAACAAAACAACACAAAACAACAACAACAAAACGACAACAAAACAACAACAACACAACACAAGAGGAAGGAGAAGGTAGTAGTTACCTGTTTCATCAGAGAGGTCCAGAGTCAGGTTGGTGTTGCCGTAGCCAGCTCTTCTCTTGATGCTGGTCAGCAGATTGACCACAGCACAACTGGGGTTGCACAGCAGAGATTCGTTCTGACCGTACTTCACAACGATAAACATGATGATTCTTTCGTCTTCCTCCTTCTTTCGTGAACTTGGGCAAAGTCTATATATACGTTGTGACCTGACAGGTTTCTAAAGAGCAAATTCTTAGAGTGTATTATTATTGCGAAGTCTATTATGTTGTAAGCTAAGAGGTTTCCACACTAGAATTCTTAAGAGTGTAGTATTTTGTAAAACCTATACGTTGTAAACCAATGGGTTCTGAAGAAGTAAATTTTGTCCTTACTGTGTTCTTGTATTCTGTACACATCAAGTGCCTTCGTAGTCTGTTGTTTGTTGCCGTTTTGCTCTTTTCTTTTTTCATGTAGATTTTTTTCTTGTGGAATATCTGTACACCAACTTGTCCACGTTGTGTCTGTATAACTTTTAACGGCTAGAAGCGAGAACGAATACTAGGCACTCTGGGTATTTGTGGAAATGACGTCGCCGGTTATGTGTCTACTCAGCGTGACTTAGCACTCAAAGAGTCAGTTCTTGTCTGAGTCCAATCAAATCTGTCACGCTTACTGCTCAGCTATCCGTGATTCTGAACCAATTCCACAGAATATCTATGAATGTGAAGTGTTTCACACAAGATCTGAAAATCAAAGTCCTGTACTATCAAAGTTCTCTTTTGTTTTTTGTTTTTCTTACTTTCTTCTTTCCTTTTTTTGAGCCAGTCCAACTACTTCTTCACTCCTAACTTCACCGTCACAAACATCCAATTCACAATCACCTCTCAAAAAACTATTCACGCAGGAAGAAGAATTCTCAGTCAGACTAGGCCTACGTGAGTGAGAGAGAGGAAGCACCAAAACAGACCCTCAGTCTAGAACCCCCCGGTCCTTTAGCTGGCTTTTTCAAACAAAGCAAGGGTACCCGCCGCTGCCGACTTAAGAGGAAGGTAATCTGACGGTGGTAGGCTAAGGAAAGGGACTTTGTCCCCTTGTCGTCGCTCTTAGAGTGCCACGCCGCGAGAGCGAATAAAGGCCATGGCGTAAGACCAGTCTATGACACGTCCTGATAATGTGTAAGAGGAGTGAGGGGTTATGGTGAACTACTCGTGTCAAAACGTTTCGAGTTCTTTTCTAACAGCTGCATGCGACTGCTGTTGCTGTTGTTGTTGTTGCTGCTGCTGCTATTGCTGCTGCTGTGCTGCTGCTGCTGCTGCTGCTGCTGCTGCTGCTGCTGCTGCTACTACTACTACTACTACTACTACTACTACTACTACTACTACTACTACTACTACTGTGTGTGTGTGCTTGTGTATACATGTATATTATATGTACATACACACATCCAGAGATAATATATCAACACGACACCTGCGTGCATACGTTTTAATTTGTTTTTTTTTTTGTCACCCGTTCTTACCGGCACAAGTGGCCTACTCTTCCCAAAAGCAGAACGGAATTTAAGCTGTTCTGTGTGCGTTTCGCATCTCGGTTCATGATGGGGACCGGATGAAAAAAAGCACACGATGCTTATTCTGTTATCCTCGATATAAAAGAATAAATAAATAAATAAATAAAATAAATGAATGTAATCTAAAGGAGTCCTCGAGGGATTGCAGTCAGTACTGATGTTAACTCTAAGAAAAAAATCCAACTGAACAGCCTTCTGGGTGATAGCTCGAACCCCGGCTCGATCGCGGGCTGTTAAATCGCTCGCGCAACGTTCTGACCACTAGGCTACCGTCCCCCTCATCCCGAATAGAGTGTAGTAGGCCCTAGTAGTTGACCTCCGTCAGTCGGTGTCGACTATGGAATTCGCGCCAAAAGACAGGTCATTTGTTCAGCGACAACGCCGGCTGTGGCTGGTCAATCCAATGCGGGAGTGGCAGTCTCTGTTGCATCTGATGCAGATGTGGCCTGTTGAGGTGGCTGGAGCACATGCCTTCCGCTTGGCTCTCTTTTCGTTTGCTGCGGTGTGGATCTTTTCTTCACCACACTTCAGCTGAGTGTAACGTAACGTAATAAAACAAAGTAAAATATGATAGGATATATGTTATATAACATGATATGATATGATATGGTATGATATAAGGTATGATATGGTATATGATATATGATATGGTATGATATAATTATGATATGATAAGATACCATATGGTATAACATCATAATTATGATGTGATATAACATGATATCATATGACATAATTATGGTATGATATGATATATTAAATGCTATGACATGATTTTGATATGATGTGTGATATAATATGATATAATATGATATGATAAAATCATAATGATATTATGATAATCATGTATGGTATATAACAGAACACGACATTTGACATAACACACAACCTGACACGATGATACAGTGCGCAATAAATAAAGTAATTATTACATAACACACTTAACCACAACCCACACAACTCCCCAACACACACCTTTCGACACACACAATCTACCATACAAACAATTTTTTTTTTAACCCTCACCGACAGCAGGCAAGACAGTCTGAAAGTTAAACGCCTCTTGCGAACAGGTTGCTTTGCCTTTGTTGTCTTAGACGTGTGGGCATTGAAAGTTTGGGGGGTAGAGGGGAGAGGGAGAGAGAGGGGGGGTAGGGGTGGGGGTAGGGGGTGGAGGGAGCTGTGACGTCAGTCAGGGTCTGGAATTGGCTGGCACCCAAGTCAGCACCAGGGAACAGCATTGTCACAACATTCCATTGTCGTGTGTTTGTCGTGAAGGCGTTGGAAAGTAGGGGGGGGGGGTTGTACCTATTTTACCTGTCTCTGCCTGTCTCTACTACTTACCTTAGGCCTACTACAAAAGTGGGCTACAGAATGTGTGTGTGTGTTATGTGTGTGTGTGTGTGTGTGTGTGTGTGTGTGTGTGTGTGTGTGTGTGTGTGTGTGAGAGAGAGAGAGAGAGAGAGAGAGAGAGAGAGAGAGAGAGAGAGAGAGAGAGAGAGAGAGAGAGAGAGAGAAGAGACAGACAGACAGACAGACAGACAGACAGACAGACAACAGACAGACAACAAGACAGACAGACAGAGACAGACAGACAGACACACACACAGAGACAGACAGACAGAGACAGAGAGACAGAGATAGAGAGACAGACAGACAGAGACAGAGAGAGACAGGCAGACAGGCAGACAGACAGAGACAGAGATAGAGAGAGAGACAGAGAGAGAGACAGAGAGGGACAGAGAGAGACAGAGACAGAGATAGACAGAAATAGACAGAGAGAGACAGAGAGAGACAGGGAGAGGGAAAGAGAGAGAGACAGAGAGAGAGACAGAGAGAAAGACAGACAGATGGACAGAGAGAGAGAGAAACAGACAGATAGAGAGACACACACACACACACAGAGGGACAGAGAGAGAGACAGAGACAGAGAGAGAGACAGAGACAGAGAGAAACAGAGACAGAGAAGAGTAGAATGACGCATTGTGTCATAGTGGGGGGTGTAATAGAGTTGTTTGACAAGTCGGTGGGGTGGGAGGGGAGGAGGCACAGAGAGGGGGGTAGGGGGCAGGGAAATGTGGGGGGGGGGGGGGGGAGGGGAGGGAGGGAGAGGGAGGGGAGGCTTAGTGCTCTTTGGGGAGTGTAAACATATACTGGTGGTGTCATTTTATAGGGACATTTCTTGTTGAAAGTCTTCTTTTTGTTGGTTGTTGGTGCTGTTGTTGCTGTTTATGGTTTTACTGGTGGTGGTGTTGTTTTATGGCTTGTGAAGGTAATGCTGAAGATCATAGTGGATAGCGTGCGTGCGTGCGTGCGTGCGTGCGTGTGTATGTGTTTGTGTGTGGTGTGTGGTGTGTGGTGTGTGGTGTGTGGTGTGTGTGGTGTGTGGTGTGTGGTGTGTGTGTGTGAGAGGAGAGGAGAGAGAGAGGAGAGAGAGAGAGAGAGAGAGAGAGAGAGAGAGAGAGAGAGAGAGAGAGAGAGAGAGAGAGAGAGAGAGAGAGAGAGAGAGAGAGAGAGAGAGAGAGAGAGAGAGAGAGATATGGTGTTTGGCTCTTTTCAGCTACATCCTCTTAACAGCCTGAGGAACAGTTTGTATTTGTATTTTGTACCACTTTATGTCACAACAAATCAGTCTGCGTGAATTTCGGGCTGCTCTCCCCGGGGAGAGAGAGCGCGTCGCCACAAGTGCAGCGCCTACCCATTTTTTTTTCTTTTTCCTGCGATTTTTTTCCTTTTTCCTGTGGCTCTGTTCTGAAATTTTTTCAGGCCGTGTCTCTGGGACAGTTGAAACTTGCGGA
>CM060320.1:28969064-28974064 GCA_030674155.1 Stramonita haemastoma
GAATGTGATTCGGGCAGAACTTTTAATAACTCACAAATTTGAAGAGGATCGTGTGCAAAAAAAAAAAAAAAAAGAGAAGAGATAGTTCCTACTGATATCACTATCATCAACATTATTATTTATACTACCATAATTACTAACATCTCTCTCTCTCTCTCTGTCTGTCTCTCTCTGTCTGTCTCTCTGTCTCTGTCTCTGCCTCTGTCTCTCTCTCTCTCTGATAATATATCTGACCTTGTTGCCCCCCCCCCCCATTAAATTTAGGAGATCTATATTGATCTGCGTGGTGTCATAAATGACTAATGGTCTATGGTCCTATCAAATAACACCATTCATTAACTGTACAATCATCAAGGGGAAAAGAGTATATCGCATCTACATTTACACATGGAGACCACATACGTGTGTGGTGGGAGAATGGGCTGGGGTGGGTGGTGGGGGGTGGGGGTGAGGAAGGTCATTCGAGGTTGAAAGAGAGAGAGAGAGCAAAAATGAATAGAACAATCGTAGAGTGGATGTGAAAGTCATGTTATCAAGACACAGCTTACAACAGGTCTCCCCAAAAAATCAACAGACACGTAACTTAAAAGTAAAAAAACAACAACAACGAAACAGAAATTTAATAGTAAACAACAATTCCACTACAAGATCAGAATGTTCCATGACAGTGAAGTCTTTCCCTTTATAACCCTGAAAAAGGAACAACTCTTTGAGTCTGTGTCGCATAGGAATATTCAAAGTACATATATATTCTCTCTGGAAAAAGAACGCAATAGGTCACTTTGTGTAACAACAGTTTTCATGTGTTCAAGCCGCCATGGCGCAGTGGTTACACCTTGGATTCGGGACTGGAAGGTCGTGGGTTTGATTCTCATAAAAGTCATAGGGATTTTTCGGGCTCCGGCCGGCTCCTACCCAGAGTGAGTGTGCTGTGGGCTCAATGGGGAGACAAGGACCACACAGTCGAGCTTCAACCACTTTACGGATGCGAATTTGAGAGTCTTGCCCAAATTACCTGACCAACAATGCAGGTGTCTGTATCTCTCGGGCCTGGTTGACGCCGGGATATATTATGATAGAAAGCGAAGAGTACAGCCCTGTTAAGTAGTCTCAAAGCACATGCACCTCTATAGCAGCATCATTACATCATCCTTATTCTCATCGATCATCATGCAATGAAAAAATTGCCTCTGGTTCCGTGGCCCCTGTTGCTCTGGTCTCATGGTGACCTCAGTTCGGTTTCCCCATACACTTCTGTGCCTATGGTGAGTTTGTGTCAAAGCCTTTGGGGCTGGAGGTTCGAGTGGGGCGGTCGTTGAAGGGCGTTGTGGTGGTCACCACTTCAGGTGGGCGTCTCAATCAGTCTGGCTCCGCGACTGAGCTAATACTGTCGTTAGTAGGGGGCTTAGTTGGTGGTGTCCTGCGTATATTAGCTCAGAACAGGCCCCACTGAACACCACCAAAGTGACCCAGCAGAAATGCAGGGCCCCTCTGGCTGGTGGCCCCATGGTGACCTAATATTGATGAGCTCCCAGTAGACATCCGATCCTGAGGATGAGACATAGCGAAGCTGGGGTATGGTTGTGGCAGGGAGACTGAAACGAGCGGCGTGGGAATAGCAGGGATAGGAACGTCAGAGAAGATGAGGCAGCAAAAAAAAAATGTTTTCATTATAAAAATTCGGGACAATTATCGAATTTTTCTCTTGTTTCTCTGAGTGTGTACGGCTTGCTAAGAAAAACAACAACACAAGCTGTATTCTTTTTCTACAGAGATTACAGTAGATAACACCTTTCCTGAGGTTTACCTGTGAAAAAGTGCTTTCCAAAATCACTTTCTCTCACACAGGGCTACAAACTGCCTGATAATTTTCAATTGTCCTGGAGATCAGTTTAAAAAAAGAGGAGGAGGAGGAGGAGGAGGAGAGGAGAAGAAGAAGAAGAAGAAGAAGAAGAAGAAGAAGAAGAAGAAGAAGAAGAAGAAGAAGAAGAAGAAGAAGAAGAAGAAGAAGAAAAAAAACCCCTTGCTTGTCAAGTTACTCTTGCCTACTGAAAGCAGACACATTTTCTACAAAAAAAGTATCTACTAGTAAAGACATGAGGAGTCAGCAGATGAAGGAAGCCAGTAACGCTGCTGGTATCTCGGATTAAGGGACAGCACTGATACATGATGTTGACACAGCCTGCTAGAGAGATCAATACTGCTGAGACACGTAAGGTACTTGGTACTGTAGGCACCCTTCAGTCTCGGAAGACTATGGAGTTGCGCTCTAGATTTTTCTCCTGGAGTTAACATCAGTGCTGACTCCACTCTCCCCAAAAGTCCTTCGGATGATACTTTAAACCAAGGTCCCGTGTGCGAACGCACGCAGAACATCTTGCGCACACGTTAAATCCTGTTCAAGAGTAGGCCATCATGTTTCCGGTGGGAACAGATGACATTTACAAATACTGCATACACACGGGGACTGGATGTAAAAAATCACAAGAGTGCTTATCCCATTATCGTCGATATAAAAGAATAAAAGAAAGAAAGAATTCTGGTACAGCGTCGGCTGTGGCTGGCCAGTCCGACACATGAAATGACAGTCGCTATGGCAGAGGGCACAGATGAAATCTGACGTTTGGTCTGCAGCTATCTTCTCCCTCTCTTTGCCTCGTGCTGCTGCTGAGCAATTGACTTGGTACTACTTTAGTGTCTTTAAACATTTCAGGATAACATTTATGGGTTTTTTTTTCAATATAGAAATTAGAGATAAATGGTGAGGTGCTCAATATTTTTTTTGGTGCAGACACTTTGGCCTGATTGATTAAAGCACAAAATTTCTCCAAAAGGAGTAAATTATTCTGTTAGAATGGTTGGCTTTCACGTGTTTTTTTCAGCTATTGCACAAAATGCTCATTGGTATTTTCTGCAGATACTTAATACATTACACTTGATAAAGCTTAATAATTTTGGTTAATCACAAGCTTTATTGTTTGATTGTATTGACTGATTGATTAATTGAGAAAGAAAGAGAGAGAGAGAGAGAGAGAGAGAGAGAGAGATATGAGAGAGAGAGAGAGAGAGAGAGAGAGAGAGAGAGAGAGAGGAGAGAGAGAGTCAGAAGACAGAAGAAGACAGAGAGACGAACAGACAGACAAACAGACAGGACAGACAGACGAGACAGACAGACAGAGACAGTTCAGAGAGAGAGAGAGAGACTTGGTCAGTTATAGTGTGTGGCTGTCCGTTGTAGTAGTTGTGTATTTCCATTTTTGATCCTGTATCACACACTGGTGCTGTGGCGATTGTAGTGCTATTTTGACGACGACGACGACGATGATGATGATGGTGATGATGATGATGAGATGATGATGATGACGAGATAAATATTTGGTTACAACTTGTGGCGTGTAGTGTTGTGTCGCGTTCTTCTTTGATGGATTTGCTGCTGTTGTTGTCGTTGCTGTTGCTGCTGCTATTGCTGTTATGCGTTCCTCAGATCAGCAAGCAGAGGATCTCCCGGAATATCATGCTATATTTCACTGACTACACCTAGAAAAACCATGAGACAGTAAGTGTACACACTGAGGGACAAGTTTGTGTAGGTGGCTGTTTTCAAGTTGGCTACCCCGCCAAGTAAATGAACCATACTCCGACTTCAGAGGATTTTTCTTCTGTAACAGAGTATTATTATTATTATTATTATATTTATTATTATTATTATTATTAGTTAGTAGTAGTAGTAGTAGTAGTAGTAGTAGTAGTAGTAGTAGTATAGTAGTAGTAGTAGTAGTAGTAGTAGTAGTAGTAGTATCATTAATGTTACTATTATTATTCATTCTTTTATATCGAGGATAATCGAATAAGCACTCATGTGTTTTTTTTCCATCCAGTACCCGTGTGTATCCAGTTTTGTAAATCTTGTCATCTGTTCCCACCAGCATACAATGGCCTACTCTTAGGAAAAGCGGAACAGGATTTAACGTGTGCGCGAGATGTTCTGCGTGCGTTCGCACACGGGAGTCTCGGTTAACAGTCTCATCCGAAAGACTTTTGGGGAGAGTGGAGTCAGCACTGATTGTAACTCCAGGGGAAAAACTTCCCCTCGAACGGGAGTCGTCAATCCGTGTGCTAGGAGACAATCTCCACGCAGCATTTGGAAATTTGCCAACACCGCATTAATGACAAACGTCAGTAGTTTGCAGATATGTCACTAACTGACAAGGTTTTTATGCCTGGTCCAGATGTGTTGGACTGATAGTGACTCGGACGAATTGGAAAGTGTGGGGGGGGGGGGGGGGTGGGGGGGGGGGGGGGAGAGGGAAAAAAAAAATGACCGAGAAATATTTTGTGGCATCAGTTTTGCGTTTTCAACCTGTGATTTAGTCTGTTAATTGTTGTCCTTTTAGGCGTGTATATTGTCCTTTGCTCGTAACCTCACTGGAATTTTCTGTTTTGAAATAATAAAATAATTGGGATTGAGACTGGTGTCTGTGAGAAAGTTGAACATGAGTAGGCCTATCTGTGTAACTTTGTGTATGGGGCTGCAGCTTTGTTTTCTGTGAGCGGATGTTTTTGGGTAAGAATCATCACAGCCATCCAGGACGATTTATGTATGTATATATACACACACTACCCTCTTTTCTCTTCTTTTTGTACTAATTTTTTTTTTGATTCTATGGATTTTGTACAGTGTGGCAAGCGTAGGTATTATGGCTTATCTAAGTGAAGAAGAAGAAAAAAACAAAATTCCTGCTGGATGGCTGCTTGTCAGTTATGTGACGTTCCCTCTTCTTCCGCTTCTCAATTTAGTTCGAATTTCAGTTAAAAAAAACAAAAAAACACCAATATATTTTTCATGTAAAAGATAATAAGAGAGTAAAAGCGACATTTGCAGTTTTATTCTGTGAAAAATATGTACGTTGTTCTTCCGGCCCCATCAATGCGCGAAATCTGCGATCATTATTTCACAGCTTTCGGCAAGTGTTTCTTCCTAAATCGTTTCAATTCGAGTA
>CM060320.1:28984064-28991564 GCA_030674155.1 Stramonita haemastoma
AGGTGGGCATCTTATTCAGTCTGGCACTGACACTGAGCTAATACTGTTGTCAGATGTGGGTTAACGCACACACACTAATACACACACACACACACACACACACACCACACACACACACACACACACACACACACAATGTACACTCGCTCACACTCCCTCCCCCCCCCCCCGCCCCGCACACACACACACAAGCGGGAGGGGATAGCCTAGTGGTCAGAATATTGCGCTCGCAATTTGACTATTCGAGTTCGATTCCCGTTCGATATGTATAAGTTTGCACAGCATCCTTATGCTTGCATAACACTGTTGCTTCAAGAATTGTACTATTTTCTAGGGTGGCCTGCGGTGCCAAAGTGTATTGGCTTTTCCACCACAGTCCCTAAATTGGATATCTCCCCTGGGACTATAATATAATCCCAATAACATTTTTTTCCCAAAGGTAATCTGCAGCCTGGTAAAATGCCAGAAGAGCACAGTTTGATAAAGCAGAGTGTTGATGGAGATGGAACACCATTCAATTTATATAGGTTTCAGGGAGGAGGGGGGGGTAGCCTAGTGGTTAGAGCCTTGCCCTGGTGATCTGACAGTCTGTGCTGGAGCCACCCTGAGGCACCACCATTCAAAGGGATTTTCCCCCTGGGGTTTACATCAGTACAGAATACATTCCCCCTAAATATCTTTCAGATGAGACTATAAATCCCCATCTTGAATGGAAACGCACGTAGAACATATCCCTGCACACATTTAGACCTGTTTCACGTTTTGGAAGAGAAGGCCATTTCGTGCCAGTGTGAACGGATGACAAAATAAACAAAAAATGAAAAAGTCACATGCTCATTGATATCGTCTTTAGACATCATACCCGAAGTTATAATGTGGATACCTGAAAACCCTCTTAGTCCGGAACTGGGATTTGCCGGGATTGAATAATTGCCCCCCCCCCCCCCCCCCCCCCTGAATCCCGAACCGGATTTTCCAGGATTTACACACAGTAGATTTCCATCACACTG
The DNA here is from genome assembly GCA_030674155.1 of Stramonita haemastoma. NCBI lineage: Eukaryota > Metazoa > Mollusca > Gastropoda > Neogastropoda > Muricidae > Stramonita > Stramonita haemastoma. The sequence goes on from CM060320.1 coordinate 28,985,075, forward strand.
TGACCATCACTAATTGCTACCACATGTCAAAAGTTCTATCAGACTAGAGGTAGAAACCTGCTGAGAGTCTGGAAGTAAATTAGCTACTGCTGGTATATACTTAGAAGGAAGGAAAAGGCAAGCGAGCATATGTGCCTGACCTGATTTCGTGATGGAATGTGAAATCTAGGGGCAGTTTGTGTTCAGAGAATCCGAATGCAAGAGAGTGGGCAAATGATTGCATACCCAAAATCTCACCACTGGTGAACCTCAGAGCTCTAGCTTAGGAACAACCGCTCCCCCCCCCCCCCTCCTCACAAGAAACAAAAACAAACAATAAATTTAATTGTAGAGAGGTGAAAAAGTATAATGTTTGGTGATGTGCAAAAAAAAAAGAAGCAGAAAGTATTGCATATTTACAAGCTGTGGCATTTTCAAAATGAGCTGAAAAGTTTAAATGCTGAAATTACGAAACAATTTGAGTGGGTTGCTGTTTTGTTATTGTTTGTTACTGTATTAAATGATATGCACGCACTTTGCATTCAGTTAAGTTAGTCATCGCACACCCACACATTATTTATTTATCTGTTTATTCATTTATTTTTTTATATCCAGGATAATGGAATAAGCACTCATGTGCTTTTTTACATCCAGTCCCCGTGTGTTTGCAGTTTTGTAAATCTGTCATCTGTTCCCACTGGCACACAATGGTATACACTTACGAAAAGTGAAACAGGATTTAACGTGTGTGCAAGATGTTCTGCGTGCGTTCGCACACGGGGCCTCGGTTTACAGTCAGCACTGATGTTAACTTCAGGGGAAAAATCCCCTCGAACGGGAAGCGAACCCGGGTCGTTAAATTGCGAGCGCAATGATCTGACCACTAGGCTATCCCGTGTTCATACATACATACATACATACATACATACATACATACATACATACATACATACTACTACTACTACGTACGTACGTACTACGTACTCGTACTGTACGTTACGTTACGTGCGTGTCGTGCGTGGGCGTGCGTGCGATGAGCTGATGCGTGCATGCATTCACACATAAATACATAATACATACATACATAACATACAATCATGCAAAGCATGCTGCTGCATACATACATACATACATACATACATACATACATACATACATACATACATACATACTCTCTCTCTCTCCCTCTCCCTGTATATATATATATATATATTATATATATATATATATATATATATATATATATATATATATATATATATATATATATATATATATATATATACTCGTACGTGTACAGGTTTATCTTCACCTATCCCGTAGTCTTGTAGACCGTGGGACACGGGGACTCGATGAAAAAAAGCATATGAATGCTTATTCCATTATGCTCGATATAAAAGAATAAATGAATAAATAAATAAATAAATAATCAAATAAATAAATAAATAAATAAATAAATAGATACATAAATGGGGGCACTACTTAAGATTTTGCAGAAAACAGACACAGACGACAGACAGACCAGCACACGACAGACAACACACGACAACACACACAACACACACGCACACACACACACCACCACACACACACACACACACACATGCCGCACGCACACACGCACGCACCACACACACATACACACACACGATACGCACGCACACACAGCCTACGCACACATGCCACATGCACGCACGCACACACGAACCACCACGCACAACGCACCCACACACACGCGTACCACAAAAAGCGACAAAACTAATAAGTAAGCAGAAAGTAATACCAGATAGTTTACATGCATGCGCGTGTTTAGCAGCTGCTGCGGACAAAATGACAAACCTTAGCGTGATCCTGTGTTCAGCGCGCGTGTTTGCAGTGCTGCTGGAATATGTAATGTGCGTTGTGGGGGCGGTGGTGTGTGTATGTGTGTGGTGTTCGAGCGTCTTGTGTTTGAGTGTGTGGTGTTGTGTGTGTTGTGTGTGTGTGTTGAGTGTGTGTGTGTGTTTGTGTGTGTGTGTGTTGTGTGTTGTGTGTGTGTTGTGTGTGTGTTTGTGTGTGTTGTGTGTGTGTGTGTGTGTGTGTGTGTGTGTGTGTGTGTGTGTGTGTGTGTGTGTGTGTGTGTGTGTGTCTGTCTGTCTGTCTGTCTGTCTGTGTCTGTGTCTTGTGTATGTCTCTGTGTATTATGTGTGTGTTGTGTGTGTGTGTGTGTGTGTGTGTGTGTGTGTGTGTGTGTGTGTGTGTGTGTGTGTGTGTGTGTGAGTGATATTTTCTTTTATTTGGAGGATAATGGAATAAGCATTCGTGTGCATTAATTTCTCATCATGTCTCAGTGTGTAGAATATTTTGTAAATTTGTCATCCGTTCCCGCTTATGCATGTGGGTGTACATGTGTGAATGCGCGGGCGTTTATACATTTATCTCTATTTATTTTATCTATTTATTCTTTTGTTTCGTGGATAATGAAAAAAGTAGTTATGTGTTTCTTTTTGAACGTACAGTATAATATGCGATTTTGTAAATTGTGTTATTTGTTTCCTTGTCTTTGCGTGCGCGAGCGTGTGCGTGTGTGTGTGTGTGCTTGTGTGTGGGTGGGTGGATGAGTGAGTGCGTGCGTGTGTGGATGCGCGCTCCTGTGTGTATGCTTGTGTGTACAATTATTACTATTTTGATTGTGCTCTCGGTGTGGTAACCATGAATTACTCGACCAAACTGACAAGCAAAGAAGAAAAAGAGAAAAGCATTCAACACTCTGGTTATGTTTTTTTATTTCTGGAATATGAAACTACACCACAGTTTACATGTTTACATATTCAGGTACAAAAAGTCCAATCAGCAAAGAACTCACATGGATACAACATCAGCTTATAAAACAGAAATGAAATAAGAGAATAATTATGTCTTTATCATTAATTTTCTACAGAACATAAAGCGGAACTCTTCATCTTTTTCCTCTTCTTCTTCTGCTTCTTCTCCTTCTCCTCCTCTCCTTATTCTCTTCCTCCTCCTTCGTCGTCGTCGTTGTCGTCGTCGTCGTCGAACGCGCAGACAGCAACTACTGTTTTCTTGACGTACAAGCAAAAAAAAAGAGTTGTTCTGTCGTAAAGCGAGTAACAAGTCCGGCTGAGTGTATCCGACTTTTGGTAATAATAGAAATTTGTTCTTTTTAAGCCTTTCTGGGGAAAAAAAAGGCAGGAAGATGGACCAAGATAGCAGAAAGCAAACAAGAAAGAAGTGACAGGAAGAAAAGGAAAGAGTCAGAAACAAAGAAAGGGATAGAAAAGAGGAAGTGACTACTCCCACAGAGTTTCCAGAAGGTGAGGATGGTGTTTATACCTATGATCCCCCGGCATCCCCACGGGGGATAAAACGAAATGAAATTTACCACCAGACTTCAAGACAATTTCCAGGTTGAGTACATTGATGTTTGTTGTTGTTGCGCGTTCCTCAGCTTAATTTCCAGGGGATCACATAGAAAATACTTTTCATCTTCCTCATCCCACTTGGGAATCATTTTTAACCCTAGAATTAGAACTCAACAAAATTTTGAGAAACGCACAACAGAGAGACGAATGGAGGGAACTGATTGTCAAGTCTTCAGGGGTGCCCCCACGGTCGCTAGACTAAGGGTTAGATAGATAGATAGATAGATAGATAGATAGATAGATAGATAGATAGATAGATAGATAGATAGATAGACAGACAGACAGATAGATAGATAGATAGATAGATAGATAGATAGATAGATAGATAGATAGATAGATAGATAGATAGACAGACAGATAGATAGATAAAAGTATACCCTAGAGAATTTTGCGTGTATGACACTCTTTAAATACCTCACCATACAGGCAGTCAAGATACGACTTCAGAGGATTTTTTTTTTTTTTTTTTACAATCGTTTAATGCATGGTGTATGGTGTTATGCTGAGAGTTTCTCATGGGTGAAAGCAATCTCAATATAACATAATAAAGCATAACAATGTAGTCATGTAGGTGTTAGCACTCCGGGTACATCAATAACTAACAAAGCTTTAGTTCTGGGGCAAACTACATTACATGATCCATTCAATAATGAGTTTTAAAAGTCGATAGAAAGAAAAAAACAAACAATGCCATTATATTAACAAAACTTTCGATTATGAATGACAAAATCAGTAATTGTTCTCACTGTTTCAACATTCGTTTATCAAACATAAATTCAGGGTATTGCTATTTGCGCCAGTTTACACTAAACTTCTTTCACTCACTCACTCAGTCCCATGTCCCAAAGGACGTAGGGGGGACATGAGAGAAGACGCAACAGAGATCTTTTTCCATGCTTCACGATCCTGTGTGGCTAGTAGGAGGTGTTGTAGGGGTTGGGCGGTCCAGTCTTTGATGTTGTCAACCCATGATTTCTTTTGGCGGCCTCTTCTTCTCTTGCCCTCGACTGTTCCTTGCAGGATGGTTTTTGCTAGGGTGTTGTGTCTTGTGGTGTGACCAAACCACATCAGCTTTCTCCTCTTTATGGTGGAGAGCAAAGGCTCTTGGGGGCCCACACGCTTTTTGATTTCTTCTTTCACATAGTTATTGGTCTTGTGTTCTTTGTATGATATTTTGAGAAGTCTTCTGTGGCACTTGTTCTCGAATGCTTGGATTCTCCTCTCTAACTCTGCTGTCAGAGTCCATGATTCACAGCCATATAGGAGGATAGATAATATAATATAACCAGGACAAATTCCATAATATAAACTTGAACACATTTTTTGTGGAAAGGCAGAAACAGAAGAGATTTTTTGACACAAACATCAACTTTCTCCACTTATGGCGGGCTTGTACCATTGCCTGTGAGTCAACAAACACTTTCTACCTGTGAATCCTTAAAATACCAAAGACACATTTGGTGGAGTGTTCCCATCTTTTTTTTTAAAGCATGCATAACAACAGTTATAAAACGATCATCATTATTTTTAAGATATATAAAGATGTGCATTAGAACTTTTTAAAAGAAATGTCTGTCATATACAATATTTATTATTAAGGAAAACAAGAAGTGAACAGGCGTCATAATTATATTACTGCAGAATAAGATACGTTAGTTTAATTTTTTTGTCTTAACACACACACACACACACACACACACACACACACACACACACACACACACACACACACACACACACTCTCTCTCTCTCTCTCTCTCTCTCTCTCTCACACACACACACACACACACACACACACACACACACACACACACACACACACACACACACACACACACACACTATGACCACCACCACCACCACCACCACCACCACCAAAGAGACTAAACAGAGTGCAGGGTCTTTCTGACAAGTGACCTCAAAGCAGTCAATCATTGATAGTCTTCCTGCAAATTTCTGATATAACATGACGAGTCTTAAGATAACTGGGGTAGTGAGATCGAAATGATCGGGGTGGGAACACCAGCACAGATACATCACAGGAGTAAGACAAAACCTCCCCCCCCCTCCTCTCACCCTCCCCGAAAAGAAACCCAACAACTATGAAGAGGGAACGAGAATTGCAAAACAAAACGACTTTCAGCTATGAAAAAGACTAAAGCTACTGATGTTTTTGTAAGATGAAACTGTTAAGAGTTCATGACACTTTGGATTTAAGGTCATGCAAGTGCCATTTAAATCTGATTAAATAACACAAACAAACAAAAGAAGTAATGCTGTAGGAGTGTGTGTGTGTGTGTGTGTGTGTGTGTGTGTGTGTGTGTGTGTGTGTGTGTGTGTGTGTGTGTGTGTGTGTGTGTGTGTGTGTGTGTGTGTGTTTGTGTCGTGTGTGTGTGTGTGTGTGTGTATGTGTGCGTGTGTGTATGTGTGTGTGTGTGTGTGTGTGTGTGTGTGTGTGTGGTGTGTGTGTGTGTGTGTGTGTGTAATTGTATACATGAAGGATGAACTTCAATATTGCATTTGTTTTAGAAATTAAATGATTTCTCAGCAAAAAGCAAAATATCATAAAATAAATCACACACGTATTGCTTTCTGTGATTAATAATTTTTTTCGAAAGCAACTCTTTACAACAGCACATAGTTCCAAAAAAGGCAGTTATCATATAAAGGGAAGCAACCTTATTAAAAACATCTCGCAGGTATTACCTCCCATCCCAAGCTTCTGATCAAGAATTTTTTTCCTCTCACGATAGTTTGATTCACATTCTTGATGTTGCGTTTTGTATTTTAACAATGCCTGCCCATTTTGCCAACATTCTATATTTTCATTTGGAAGATTTGAAATCATAAAGAAAACAGATTTTAAAAAAGAGCCAGTTTGGTCTATTTAATTTGAATAATATTCAGGATAAGTGACAGAATCAGAAAGAATACAGAACAAAAAATTATTCGAGGTCAGCGTTCTGAACTCGTTAAGTCAGGAAACAAAATTTTGAAAGTAACAGTCCAAAATCATTTATATAAAAACAGTGAATCAATGGTCTCGCGGTAACACACCCGTTCAACAAGCGAAAAGTCGTGGGTTTGAT
>CM060320.1:28996564-28999064 GCA_030674155.1 Stramonita haemastoma
TCACCACCATCACCAATACCACTCCCATCACTCTGCTTAATTCATAATCACCACCATCACGAATACCACCCTCACCACTACAGCTACAGCAGGAGCAGCATGTAGCTGCTGCTAGCTGTTGTTGCTGCTCCTCCTACTTCTTCTATCTACTGCTGCTGCCGCTGTCCCTGATGCTGCTTCCACTTCTACTACTACTGCTTCTATGACTACTAACTACTGCTGCTGCTCCTGCGCATGCACACACACACACACACACACACACACACACACACACACACACACACACACACACACACACACATAAATACAAGCGCGTGCGCACACGCACGCACACACTCACACTCACAGGGGGACGGATAGCCCAGTGGTCAGAACATTGCGCTAGCAATTTGACGACCCGGGTTCGAGTCCGGTCGAGGAGATTTTTCTCCTGGAGTTAACATCAGTGCTGACTCCACTCTCCCCCAAAGTCCTTCGGATGAGACTTTAAACCGAGGCCCGTGTGCGAACGCACGCAGAACATCTTGTGCACCCGTTTAAATCCTGTTCCACTTTTCGTAAGAGTAGGCCATCGTGTGCCGGTTGGAACAGATGACATTTACAAAACTGCACACACACGGGGATTGGATATAAAAAAGCACAAGAGTGCTTATTCCATTATCCTCGATATAAAAGAATAAATAAATAAATAAAAATAAATAAACACACACACACAACAACAACAACAACAGCTATCACCATCATCATCCACTACCATTGTTACCCCCACCACTTTCACCACTATCACCATTACTCTCATGCCGCCCTAAAAAAAACCCCACAGAATCACAAAAAACCCACCCCCCAAAACAACAACAACAACAAAAAACCAAGATACCACACCCAAACGAAGCATCCCCCAAAAAGCAAAAATTACCCCAAACACATAACCCATCCCCCTTACCCCCCCACACCCTCCATCCACAACCCCCCTCCCACCCCACCTCCCTCCCCATCCCACCCTTTCCCACCCCCAAACACCACCCCCACCCTCCCACCCCCACTCCCTCTCACTCCCACACAACACCCCACCCCTTCCTCCACATCCCATCCCAACCTCCCACCCCCCTCCCCTCCCCACCCCCCCACCCCCCACCCCCCCACACACCCTCCCACCCCCCAACCCCCACCACCCCCACACCACCCCCCACCCTCCCTCCCCCACACCACCCCCCTCCCCCCCACCCCCAACCCCCCATCCCACTACCCACCCCCCCACCAAAACCTAACCTTCTCCAGAAAAAGAGGTCACGTAGAGCAGGGTCATGTTCATGCACAGTTGCTCAAAGGCGTTGCGGGCTGTCACCTTCACGCTTTCAGGCAAAGTGTAGGTTCGGCTCCACAGCCAGGACCGGGCCCTCGTGCAGGTGTTGGCGGCATCGTTCGCCCTCGCCAGGCAGCTGTAGACGATGGCGTAGCTGCTGTAGTTGGTGTCGAGCACCCAGTAGTCGATGAGGGCTAAGATGGATGTTGAAACAGAGAGAGAGAGAGAGAGAGAGAGAGAGAGAGAGAGAGAGAGAGAGAGAGAGAGAGAGAGAGAGAGAGAGAGAGGAGGAGAGAGAGAGAGAGAGAGAGAGAGAGAGAGAGAGAGAGAAAGAGACAAGGTAAGGCACATTCTTTTATTCGAGGAAAATGAATAAGCACTCGTGTGTGGGTGTGTTTTTTTTACAGCCAGTTCCCTGCCCTTATCAGGGATAAAATCAAGATTATAAAAAAATCCTTAAACTAAACAATAACAATAATGAAATACCAGAACAAGAAACTGTACCCAGTACCAAACAACATACAAGAAATAAGTACACTATATAAAATAAGGTAATAAAAATGCACTCACTCAGCGAAGACGAAAATCAGAAGTCACAATAAAATGATGATTTTGATTATTAAAGAAAAAAAAAGCGCTAATAGATAAAGAGCAAACAAGAGAACATAAAGAAAATAAACAACTGGAAGAGAGAGAGAGAGAGAGAGAGAGAGAGAGAGAGAGAGAGAGAGAGAGAGAGAGAGAGAGAGAGAGAGAGAGAGAGAGAGAGAGAGAGAGAGAGAGAGAGAGAGAGAGAAGGAATCTTTTATAACTCTTTTGACGCTATGTTATACGGAGGTTGTGTAGAATTATGTAAAGTCGGTGATATGGTTAATTAAAGACATAGATGTAGACTCCTACATAAACTCCCCCATGGAGATGCCGGGAGAGGGTCGGGGAGGGGGGGGGGGTGGCTGTCAGTACACATAGTATCCCCACCTTCTGTGCTAGAAATTTCCTCTTTTCTATCCCTTTCGTTTTCCTGCATTGATCCTTTTTTATTTTACGTCCTGTAGCATCCTCTGTGTCTATGTTCCGTCTTCTTTCTTCATTATCCTGCCTTTTTCGCATGAGAACTTTTAAAGATAACACTTTATTCACACGTCGAAGAAAAAAATATATATATATATATGTATACGTATGTACACATACTTACAA
>CM060320.1:29009064-29014064 GCA_030674155.1 Stramonita haemastoma
AGACATGCTTTTAGGAAGCAAAAGGCTGACATTCTAGTCGCCGCAGGTCTTTGCCCTTTACGTTTTTGGAGGGAGTTAAGAATAATGGGCTGTACAAATAAAGAAAATGTCTCTAATGGTATTTCCACAGATTGTTTGGTTTAACCATCTTAACAACGTTTTCTGCACTGATGATGTTAGAGAATAATGATAATCGTGACATTGCATTTTGTTTGTTTGATAAAAGTATGCCATATCTTAAATAAAAGGTAACCAGTTGAACAAGTTTTTGGGGGGGCAATCAGAAAACTTTAAAATGACAAAGCTAGTGGTATAGATGAGAAATCTACTGATATGCTACAAAAATGGTGGAAAGAAAGTTAAATATTAAGGCGTCTCTTACAAAACTTTTGGCGCAACAAGAGATTCAGGTTTAGCTATCAAACGAGGAATAAAAGAAATGAAAATAACAATGTTTTATAAACCAAACTACTTAAGCCCACCAACTGATGATGCTATTGTCATTTTATAATATCAACTAGATAGATTTAGTCGCTATTAAAAAAAAAAAGAAAATGATTTTTAAAAGGGAGGGAGGGAGAGAGGGAGGGAGAGAGAGAGACAGAGACAGAGAGACAGAGAGAGATACAGACAGACAGACAGACAGACAGACAGAGGGATATCACACTGCATTGATGGTGTGGTATAAAGTTAAATAAAGACTCTGCTAAAAAGAAAAAAAGGAAAAGAAAAGTTTAAGATTTCAGGCTATTGCTTTGGTATCATATTTTCATAGTTTCAGCAATGTATCTCTTCACATGTTGATCCATGTTTTCGTTCCTCAACAAGAGCTCTGAGATTCACAATGATAAAATCTCGCATAAAATAATTATATGCGACTGTTTTTACCCATCAGTAGGGCAGCCACACTTTGACTTCGGGCATGATGCCTAAATATAACACCATTGTGCATAACCTTTTGCAATAAATTATTTTTCTCATCCATTTCTAATGGAAAGAAAGGCGGAACGGGTTTTAACGTGTGCGCAAGATGTTCTCTGTGCGTTTACACACGGGACCTGGTTTATATTTTTGCTTAAAGGATTTTCGATGGAGTGCAGCCGGCACTCTTGTTCACTCCAAAGGAAAAATCTTCTCGAACGAATATACATAGGTAGTGGCTCAATCCCGGGCCGTCAGATCACAAGCACAACGCTCTAACCACTTGGCTATCCCGTCCCCACCTTGCCAATAAACACTTCACCTTGAAAATCCTTGCGTAAGAACCACTATTACCAACCCAATCCATGATTTAGCTCCTCTTCATCCTTACCCCCTTTGCATATGATGTTTTATGCCTGTACACACACTCTTCTTTAGACTCTCCATCCCCCCGCCTCCCATACCCATTTCTTTCACGAACAAGGCAGATTTTGTGTGTATGATACAAAGCAAACAAGACCTGCTTTATCCCTTGTGTGTGTGTGTGTTTTACCATCTTAACCATCGGCCAGGTTTCACGGTATTACATTCTGTTTGTTTTTGTTCTGTTGAGTTCTGCTGTGTTTTGTTGTGTTGTGTTGTGTTCTGCTGTGTTCTGTTCTGCTTTGATCTGTTCTGAAGAAAAACAAATATGGGTGGCGCGCTCTCCCTGGGGAGAGGAGTCTGAATTTCACTTAGAAAATTGTGACCTAAAGTGGTATACAATACAAAACAAAACAATACGCTACTACTACTACTACTACTACTACTACTACTACTACTACTAGCTGCTGCTGCTACGCTACTACTAGCTATGCTGCTGCTCTCTGCTGTACTACTGCTGCTGCTACTCTGCACTCTACTGCAACTATACTACTACTAACTACTACTACTACTACTACTACTACTACTACTACTACTACTACTGCTACTACTACTACTACTAACTGCTACTATTACTACTACTTCTACATTCAGCACATGTAAAAGAACCCACAACAACGGCAAACATTTACAGAAAAAAGCCACTCCGCTAAGTTAAAAAAAGGACACAGATAGAAAAGCACCAAAACAAATTAAAAGATAGTACTGCTCTTGTGGCAAAGCACTCTCTCCAGGGAGAGCAGCCAGAATTTCACTCTGGAAAATGTGACGAAGTGATATACATAATACAAATTCTAATCCTACTGCTGCTGCTGCTGCTGCTGTTACTACTACTACTACTACTATTACTACTACTACTATTACTACTACTACTACTACTGCTGCTGCTGCTGCTGCTGCTGCTACTACTACTACGACGACGACGACGACGACTACTACTACTGCTACTACTACTACTACAACTACAACTACAACCACTACTTCTACTACTACTACTACCACTACTACTACTACTACAACGACTACTACAACGACTACTTCCACTACTACTACCAATACTACTACTACTACTACTACTACCACTACTACCACTACCACTACTACAACAATATTCTAATTATAAATCATCACGAGCTCCTCTAGACCTCACCTTGTCCACGTCAAAACCGTCCATCACTGGCACATCATTCAGAGAGCAGGGAGCCTGCCCCCTCACACCTTGTGGCACCAGCACCATCCCTACTACCACCACAGACACCAACATCCCCACAGTCTTCATAGGGTACTCTAGGCCTACTAGGCCTACTACACCACCACAAGTCGGCCCCCTGTTTGCCATCTCTATGCTTTGGCCTTTGTACAAGGAATGGATAGGATAGACTAGCTGACCCGTTGCTTTGCTCTCTCTCTTGATTCACTGCTGCTTAGCTTACAAGAGGGTGGGGGCGGGATGAGGAGTTTCCAGTGTGTGCCTAAGGTTTTTATACTGGAGTGAGCGTGTGTATGTATGGTGGTCTGCTTGTATCAAAAGGATGTCAGTATAGAGTTCTATGTCGAATAGAAGTTGAAACGTTTAGTTATGTTTATCAATCATGAATTTTGAGAGAGAATTATATATATATATATATATATATATATATATATATATATATATATATATATATATATATATATATATACAGAGAGAGAGAGGAGAGAGAGAGAGAGAGAGAGAGAGAGAGAGAGAGAGAGAGAGAGAGAGAGAGAGAGAGAGAGAGAGAGAGAGAGAGAGAGAGAGAGAGACAGACAGACAGACAGACAGACAGACAGACAGACAGACAGACAGACAGACAGACAGACAAACAGAGAGATACACAGAGAGAGACAGAGAGGCAGAGGCAGAGAGAGAGAGAGAAAGAAAGAGAGACTTGCAAGGATCCTCCAGAAACAGAAACAAACCCCAACAAATAAAACAATCTGAAAAAGCAAAACAACACCCCTCCCCCACCAAAACAACAACCAATACCAACAAACAAGTAACAACCACTACCTCCAATAAAGCTAAAAAAAACAAAAACAAAAAAAAAACCCTCAAACATGCATACCAACAATTAAACAAACAAACGAAGCAAGCAAGTAAACAAACAACATAGAGATTTATAACTCTGACCACACAATGTCATCAAGGGTAACTCATAAATGATCCTAAAATAGGCAATGGCTGGGTCATAAAACAAATAGGTTTGTTACGTTAAGTGGGTGACATAAGCAGATAGACGGTTTGATAAGAAATGTTAAAGCCATTTGGTGTTGCATGTGTGTGTGTGAGTGGCAGGTTAAAGGTATTGGTGTCTTGGTAGATTTCCTCCCCCCCTTAAATGTACAATAACTAGTTAATAACATTCACAGCCAATAGTCAGTTTAAAAACAAACAAAAACAAACACCAAAATAAGAACAACAGCAACAAACAACAACAGCAGCAGCAGCAGCAGCAGCAGCAGAGGTAACAAATTCAACAACTGCAACAGCAACAACAACACGACCGCCACAACCAACAACAGCAACACAGACACACACATAAACACACACAGAGATATATGTATGTATGTATGTATGTATGTATGTATGTATGTATGTATGTATGTATGTCTGTCTGTCTGTCTGTCTGTCTGTCTGTCTGTCTGTCTGTCTGTCTGTCTATCTATCTATATACAACTGCAATAACAACAACACACACATACACACACACACACACACACACACACACACCGAATACGACGATGTATAATTGATTACTCTCTCTTTTTGATTCTGATCTCAAACAAAAGGTCATTGCCTGTGTGTTAGTGTGCTAAGCCTAGCCAAACATTCAGTAAAAATTCCAGAGGATAATTATGGAAAAGGATGTGCGTCAAAAACAATATTCCCAACATATGATTTATGAATAGAAACAACTTCACGGTAGAAGTGTTATTTCGGTATTTTGTTTGAACTAGTGTATCCTACTTTTCTTTTTATGGAAGTTTTGGCGCATGTTTTGTTGTTGTTCTGGTGCATTTTTGTATTAATGAGTATTTTCTGTCAATTACTATATTGTAATTCTCTTTTCCTAAAAGCTGTGGTGCAGGCTATTTCTGGTATAGTTCTGGTGTATTTTTGGATTAATCAGTATTTTCTTTCAATTAGTGTATTGTGATTGGACATACACTCAAAGATTCTCTCTCTCTCTCTCTCTCTCTCTCTCTCCTCTCTCTCTCTCTCTCTCTCTCTCTCTCTCTCTCTCTCTCTCTCTCTCTCTCTCAAAGGACACAAATCACATCAGCACAGCTGTTTCGTTTTTATTATTTCTTTTCTCATGTTTTTTTTCTTAGAAAACCCTCACAATAAAAAAACAAAACAAAACAAAACAAAACGCACAGCAAAGAGCGAACAAACAGATGTATGTCGTCGTAAACAAGATGATCTCATTAGTAGGTCACCGAGTTCATTCATACTCAGTCCAATCCAATCCAATCCAATCTTGCTTTTTACAGCCCCGCCGACCACAGAGACCATGGTAATCGGAACATGCCCCTTCAAGTCTTAAAATTTTTTTTTTTAATCAACTTAATGCAGAAAAGATTATTTTGTAAGTAAATTTGACTTGACTTGACTTCCGGAGAAGTTAGTCGTGTAT
>CM060320.1:29024064-29026564 GCA_030674155.1 Stramonita haemastoma
GGGGGGGGGGGGGGGGGGTACACAAGTGGTCAGGGCCTTGCGCTCGCGCCCGTTCAAGGGGATTTTTCTTCCTGGAGTTAACAGCAGTATCGACCTCCACTCCCTTGGAAGTCCTCAGGATGAGACTATAAACTGAGGTCCCGGGTTCAAACCCACGCAAAAAATAAAAAAAATAAACTTACGCATACATTAAAACCAGCTCTACCTTAAAAAAGAGCAGGCCATTCCTACCGATAGGAACATATGACAAATAAAAAAGATTAAAAAAAAACTCTCCCTGGTGTCGAGCTTTGATTCATGGTAGACAAAATCGGTCAAATTGAAACGAAAAAAAAACCCCAACAACAACCCGAAAACAAAACAAAACACAAAAAACCCTGGTGCACGGAAAGTGGAACAAACGACGAAAACATGTTAACTGGCATCCCACTGCCCGCAGCTGCAATACTATAGCATACTTACAGCATTCGTCTATAGCTGTGAAGGGAAAAGTGTCATTTGTACTTTTTTAAAATTTCAAGTGGAAGAAAAACAAGATGGAAAGAAGCAAAGAGAAGAAAAACTATCATTATGATCATTATTATTATTAGCAGCAGCAGCACAACCACCACAACCACCACAACCATCATCTTTGTCATCAACAACACCACCACCATGATCATCACTACTACCACCTCTACCACCCTCATTCCCACCACCACCATCACTTCCGCCACCACCACCAGCACACTTCTTTTCCTCCTCCTCATACCACCTCACATTCACCCGCCTCCTGGAAGGAGTGTGTGTGGGGGGGAGGGGGTGGCAATAGTGTAGTGGTTAAGGTGATCTGATCGCCCAGAATCAAACCACCACCGAGACACTCGTTCAAGGGGAATTTCCTTCCCAGGAGTTAACATCAGTACCGTTTCGATTCCCCCGAAAGTCCTTTGGATGAGACTGTAAACCGAGGTCCCGTGTGCAAATCGAACGCGCACAGATCATCTTGCGTACACGTTAAACCCAGTTCAGCCTTTCGAAAGGATAGAAACTGGTTGTCAAGTCTTCGGGGGTGCCCCAACAGTCGCCAGACTAAGAGATGAATAGGATAGGAGAGGAAGAGTAGGTCATTCAGTACAAATAGGAACAGATGACCAAAACACAAACAAACAAAAAAAACCCCCAAAACCCCCACCCAAACAAACACAGCGTTACGTGCACACAGGTATTGTAATCAAGCACTATCTCCAAAGTAGAAAATTTGGCTAACATTAATGGTGGATGTAAAAACGGGTCGCATACACAAAATCTTACCGTCAGCGAACCTCAGAGCTCTAGCAGAGGACCCCCCCCCCCCCCCACACACACACACAAACACACACACACACACACACACAAACACACACACACACACACATACACACACACACACACACACACACACACACACACACACACACACACACACACACACACACACACACACACACACAATTTCTCCTTTTCCTCTTCCTTCTCCAAAATGAACTAGTTCCAGTTTATATTCCCCATTTGCCAAAAATGATCATATTTACATGGTTTGTTTTTTTATATTGGTGGAGGGTGTTTTTGAAGATTTTTCTTATATTTTTGTTTCTTGTTTTGCTTTTTTTTTGGGGGGGGGGGGTTCTAGTTTTTTTTCAAAGTGTGACTGTATGGGTATTGGCCTTATTTTAGTATCATGATATATCCCTAAGGACAGGGGACTGGATATAAAAAAAAACAACAACACATGGGTGCTTATTCCTTATCCTCGAAATAAACGAATTGAGTTCGATTTGATTTGATTTGATTTGGGACATAAAAAAACGACACATGGGTGCTTATTCCTTATACTCGAAATAAACGGATTGAGTTCGATTTGATTTGATTTGATTTTGGACATTAAAAAAAACGACACATGGGTGCTTAGTCCTTATCCTCGAAATATACGAATTGAGTTCGATTCGATTTGTTTTGATTTGATTTTGGACATATAAAAAAAACACGACACATGAGTGCTTATTCCTTATCCTCGAAATAAACGAATTTGAGTTTGATTTGAATTCATTTAATTTCATTTCATTTCATTCCTCCTTCCCCCAGAACTCACCCGAAGAGCTGAAGGCCACAGTAGGGTAGAGCCCCCCATAGGCTGCCTGCAGCCGACAGTGGTGAAAGACGACCGAGTTGTGGGCGAAGAACACCACCACTTTCTGGGGCACCCGGTCCGCCGCCCTGGAGAACACCACCCCGCATTGAAGAGTGTCCCCCGGGCTAATTTCTGGTGCTGTCGGTACTTGCTTTTTGGCTGTGATGAAGAAGAAAAAAGTACAGAGAGAGAGAGAGAGAGAGAGAGAGAGAGAGAGAGAGAGAGAGAGAGAGAGAGAGAGAGAGAGAGAGAGAGAGAGAGAGAGAGAGAGAGGAAGTGGTGTTATATAGGGTGGGAGAGGGAGTGGGGGAGAGGGATGGAGGGAGGGGAGGATGGAAGGAGAGAGAGGAA
>CM060320.1:29031564-29041564 GCA_030674155.1 Stramonita haemastoma
CCTCATGCCGTCCTTGGACACGATGGTGCCTAACTTCAGCATGTAGCCACAGGAGGTGGTCTCCGCTCCTAGGAACTCGCCCTCCAGCTTGAAGCCTTCTGTCGACACCCCCATCTGAATCTCCGTCAGCTCTCCTATGTAGACAGAAAATTTATATTGATTCATTCATAAAATGATGTTTGTTTTTATATTAGTGTGAGTTGAGCCGAGTAGTTTGAGGTTTTTCTCTTGGGTGGAGGAGGAAGGGGAGGGAGAGAGAGGGGGAGGGTGGGGGAGAGGGTGGGGGAGAGGGGGTGAGGGAAGGAGGGAGGGAGAGAGAGGGAGAGAGGGAGAGGGGGGAGGAGAGAGGAGAGGAAGAGAGAGGGGGTAGGACTGACAGAGCCGTAGGTAGATGATACGGTAACAACACACAAACACACACACACACACACACACACACACACACACACACACACACACACACACACAACACACACACAGCCACCCTCCTTCCACAACACGCACACATCCACCATCCCTCCCCCCCCCCCACACACACAACACAAGCCCCACCCACTCCACATCCTACATACACACACATACCCGCTCCATCCCACCATCCCCTCCCACCACACACACACACACACACACACACACACACACACACACACACACACACACACACACACACTCACCTACCAACACACTCATCACCCCCCCCCACACATCCCCCTCCACATACACCCCCCCTCACCCACCACCACACCACACACACACCCACACACATCCCACCACAACACCACCACACCACTTACCAAACTCGGTAACCTCAATGGTAAAGCTGTCCCCCAAGTTTCTCAGCGGTTCGGCGCGGTACTGCAGCATTTGCGCCGTGTCGGTGTCTTGCCGCATGCAGAGGGTGACGGACTGCTGCGTCAGGTGGGTCAGCTGGAAGGCCTCGTTGCAGCGGTAGTCCTCGCTGACCTCCGAGGTGATCAGCACTTTCCTCAGGTCCACGGGAAACTCTGGAGGCTCCACGCTCACGTCCAGTTTGACAGAATCGTCTGTGAAGGTGAAAAAGTAAAGGTGTTTCCGTAACATAACCTATGTGGTCGTAGGGGAAGCGAGGCGTCAGAGACCTCAGCTTTCTCTAGGGGCCAGGATGTTGAGTGTGGCGCCCATCTCCTCTCCTTCGCTGCTTTATTATACTTTCCCTGAACCTAAAGAGGACAGGTGCTCGTTTACAGTTGGGTGAACTGGGGGATTGTAATGAAGTTAAGGCGCGTAAACTGTCACGCATTCATTTGGTAACCCACGTTCGATGCTGCTTAACCTTAGCTTGGGGAAAGTGAGTGCTCTTACTACTAGGCTATCCTGTCGTCTATCCGTCTGTAGTGAACGAATAAGAGAAGAAGGGTAGATTTTTGTGGTGTGCAAGCAAGTGTGTGTGTGGGTGTGTTTGAAGATGAGTGGATGCTAGGAGGGACAAACAGAGAAAAGAAAAATAAAATAAGTAAGGATATACAGTGCACTTGAGCACGGACGCATACACAAATGCGCGCGCGCACACACACACACACACACACACACACACACACAACCACATACACACATAATTATGCACGCACACAGACACAATCACACACACATGCATACAAACATCACACACACACATGCACACACACACACACACACACACACGTGTACACACACACACACACACACACACACACACACACACACACACACCACACACACACACACACACACACACAATGCACACACACTGCCTGGCCTAACCAGCCTATAAACGAAAACTTTCAAACTGCTTGGAATCGAACACTAAACTAAACTTCACTTTCACTCTGGTCACAAACCTTGGTGAAGAAGAGCAATGCAAGGGAAGAAACCCCCCCTGGGTTGGCGCATGCGCTTGGTGTAGGCCAGTTCGCCATTTTTGGTGAAATAGACCAGCACCAGGATTGGTTCCCGCTCAGTGGCTTTCGTCATGTCCTTGGGAAAGATAACTCCGCATCCCATCCGGTCTCCAGTGACGCAGCGAAATTCCTTTTTGACTGAAAAGATTGAGATAAAAAAGAAGAGTTTCTGATTTTAGACAGACAAGGAGATTTAGATAGGCTACATTGGCTGAGGAAAATATATTGGTTTCTGATTCATGCAGTATTACCTTTCCCACCCTCACCCCCTACAGACAAACACACATATCCCGACACATGTACACATGCACATTCTAGGTAGAAACATTGTACTCATAATTATGGTTCTAAATTTTTACTCACATACTTACATTTATACGTAAGAACCTATGTAATAGTATTCAATTAGGATGCCCTTTTTGATTATCATACTTCAAAATTTCACAACTACAATAACATTTAGAATACACCCATCTCACTTCTTTCATCATAAAAATCCTTCTAAACATTCCTGAGAATGACAACACTTTTGACATGAAAGCTTTATGTAGGCGAAATAAGAATCAGCTACTCTAGTTTAGATTTTTTCTCTCCAAAGTTCATTACAGATTTTAACAAGACATTAACGTTCTCTTCCTCTTTTTTTTTGCTCTAAAGTTCTACACAAACAATGACATGCAATAACATTCTCTTTCCTCCTCTCTTTCTCTCCAAAGATCACATCAGATTTTAACAGACAGCATTTTTTCCCTCTTTCCCCCTATTTTTTGGCTATTAAGTTCACTACAAAATAATACATACACCAACCTTCCCTTCACTCCTCTTTTCTGCACCAAAGTTGAATACAATAAAGTAACAAAACACACCACAAACAACTGACCTTGTTTCTTCGCTATTTTCCCCATTGACGTACAGGCTGCCATCATCGTTGTGGTACCCGATGGTCTGTGATGTCCACCCCGGGTACACAAAGGCCTCGCAGTTTCCTGACACCAGTCCGATTCCATGACCCTCTTTGTCTGACCCCTTTTTCAGAACCTCGATCTCAAAGTAGTGAAAACCTGAAGCATATTGAGAGATGATGATGATCACCATCATGTTGATCTTTTTAAAACTGTTTTGAGGATCTGAAGCCGAATGAATGACACTGCCTAAAAGTAAAGGTGTCCCATAACCCATAATCATATAATGACATCCAAACGAAAAGACAGTAAAAAGAAATGCAAAAAGAACACCCCTAAACCAGAAAAATAGAAAAAAACTTTCAAACTAACAAATCTCCCCCAATACTTTTTGCACCCTTAACAACCCCCCCCCCCCCCCCAAAAAAAAAAAAAAAAAAAAAGTCCCCACTGAAAAAAACATATAAATAATCCCACAAACCCCAAACTCTCCCCCCAAATGACCTCCAAAAACAAAAAACCAAGGAAGAAGCAACAACAACAACAACAACAAACCTACCAAAAAGCAACAACACTAAAAGCAACAATAACCAGACCTATAACCCACTTTTTGAAATGGCTAGAGGAGATTGAACATTGAAGGCCTCCCGTTTGGGCGTGCTGTTGGACTCTGTCAAGGTGAAGGTCATCGCCTCGTCATCGCGCGTGATGCCAGACCAGCCGAACCAATTGGATGGCAGATCCTGTTAGGATTTGCATAATTATTGATATCATGAGTTTTGGGGGGTTGGGGGATAAAATGATGATGTAATAGTGTAGTGTTGTGTAGTATAGTGTAGGCATGGTAATGTGTGTGTGTGTTTGTGCGTGTGTGTGTGTTAAGGGGGAGAGCAAAAAATGGGGCGTGCGTGCGTGCACAAATACACACACACACACACCCCACACGTATATACACACACATGTACACACACATAACTCAATCATTTACTCACCATAAACACTGTAACTAATCTCATCCAGTATGAGCCAACCCAACCCAGCCCTAACCCAACCCAACCCAAACCACTCCGCTTCACTCTGTCTGTCGTCTGTCTGTCTGTCTGTCTGTCTGTCTGTCTGTCTGTCTGTCTGTCTGTCTGTCTGTCTGTCTCTCTCTCTCTCTCTCTCCTCTCTCTCTCTCTCTCTCTCTCTCTCTCTCTCTCTCCCTCCCTCAGTCTCCCTGTCACTCACATTCCGTATGGAGATGTCCCCTCGGCCAGGTAGTGGCCACTCCACGGTCAGGCGGGCAGCTGTTCTGGACAGTCCTATGGTGGCATAGAGCTGGTCAGGGGGCAGGTTGACCCACTGCCGGTACACGAACCTGCACACCCCATCATTACCAAACATCCGCTAATTAGAACATGGAATTTATTCTTTATTCTTGTATTTCGAGGATGATGGAATAAGCACTCTTTGTGCTTTGTTTTCATCCAGTCCTCGTGTGTATGCAGTTTTGTAAATGTAATTTTGTTCTCACCGGCACACGATGGCCTACTCTTACGAAAAGCGGAACAGGATTTAACGTGTGCGCAAGATGTTCTGCGTGCGTTCGCACACGGGGCCTTGGTTTAAAGTCTCACCCGAAGGACTTTTGGGGAGAGTGGAGTCAGCACTGATGTTAACTCCAGGAGAAAAATCTCCTCGACCGGACTCGAACCCGGGTCGCCAAATTGCCAGTGCAATGTTCTGACCACTAGGCTATCCGTCCCCAGATGATGCATAGAGATGCTGCTACTGGTGCTGACAGATAGCTTAGAAAAGAAGTCTTAATCAAACAAGATGTTGATACGCCCAGTTCTACTTTGTAAAGGTTGTTTTACTTATGTTCGTTCGGATGAGACTATAAACCGAGGCCACGTGTGCGAACGCATGCAGAACATCTTGCGCACACTCTAAAACCCTGTTCCGCCTTTTTTTTGAAGAGCAGGCCATCGTGTGCCGGTAGGAGCGGATGACAAAATTATATATAAAAATCCCAGCATACACACAGGTGTCGTGTTTAGACACCATCCCTGATAAAAAAAAATCGGGGAGTTGGAGTTCCCAGGGCGGTGCGGGGCTGTATATGGCAACGTTCTGGTGGCTCCTGCGACGGTACTGGAACCATTCGTATCGGCGACAGGCTTTCCAATGGACCATTCCAGTGGCGTGGGGGGGGGGGGGGGGCGGGTCTGCTGCATGGGTAACAGCTTGCCCTCCATACTTACTTACCCAGGCTTTGCGCTCTAAAGACTACAGCGCAACCCCATAGTCTTCCGAGACTGATGGGTGACTACTACTATGTCACAGCAGATTCTTCTTCAAAAAATTCAGGCTGCTCTCCCCGGGAATAGCTCGTCACCACAATTGCAGCGCCTACCCATTATTTTTTTTTCTTTTCCTGTCTGCTACTGTATTTGTTTTCTTCTATTAGAGTGACTTTTACCTACAGAATTTTGCCAGGCACAATTCTCTCGTTGCCCTAGGTTCTTATAGAATTACGTGCGCTAAATGATGATGTGTAACACACGGGACCTCGGTTTATCGTCTCATCTGAAAGACTAGCACCCAGACCCCAACTCGTGGTCTAATGGATTGGTGGAAAGTTTGGGGCTCGAACGGGATTTGAACCACCGCACATTTCCGACCCGGACTTTTTGCTTTCTAGACAGACGCGTTACCTCAAGACCACCGATCCACATAGAGATGCAGCCACTGGTGCTGACAGATAAAAAAAAGTATAGACAGCTCTGAAAATAAATCTAAAGCCAGCAATTTATACGCCTAGTTCTACTTTGAAAAGGTTGTTTAATTTATGTTCATGTCCATAGCCCCATAGCGATGCAGATATTGATGATGACACTGTGACCGATAGCTTAGAAAACAAATATAAACCGAACCGTTGATACGCCTAGTTCTACTGTGTAAAGGATGCTTTATATAATTATCATCGTGTTGATAGTCCCATTCCTATTTAGTAAACTGGGTTTTTTTGGTTTTTTTTTACCAGCGTTAAGTGTTTTGTTTAGAAAACAAAGCAAAAAAGTGTTTTGTTAAGCGTCACAGTTTTCCTTTTTTTTAAAATTGCATCTTAAAAAAAACAGTTTTCTTATCTAAATGTCAGAATAAGCCTACTTGTCTTTCTTTAAATAAATACTTTGTTAGAAATATTTTAGTTAGAAACGCGTTTTCTTCTTTTTTTCGAATAGTTATTCCTTCTATGTGTGAAGATAAATTCACCCTTTATGTATGTAGATAAAGCCACTCTTTCTATAGTTATCCGCTCTTTACAAAAGATTGCAAAGACTGCACATCAGATAATTGTCGCGACAGTAAAAAAAAAAAAGAACAGGAATAGAGTACTGCCACAAAGCATTGGAACAAAGATATTTTCTGGCATTAATTTTGTTTTTAATCCAGTCTACAGAGAAAACACTGCAAATTTTAGAAATCTAGGCGAGAAGATGACGCCTTTGGTCGTTCAAAACAGAGAGAGAGAGAGAGAGAGAGAGAGAGAGAGAGAGAGAGAGAGAGAGAGAGAGAGAGAGAGAGAGAGAGAGAGAGAGAGAGAGAGAGAGAGAGAGAGAGAGGCAAGGCAAATTCTTTGCAAGGCAAGGCAAGGCAAGGCAAATTATTTTATTCGAGGATAATGAATAAACACTCGTGTGCTTTTTTACATCCAGTCCCCGCCCTTATCAGGGGTACATCAAGTTAAAAAAAAACATCTAACTAAACAACAACAATAATAATGATCCAAATACCAAGAGCAAGAAACCATGCCAAGTAGCAAACAACAGACAAGAAATAAGAAAGCATTAAATTAATAATAATAAAAAAGGTAATATTTTTTTAAAAGGCATGCATTCAGAAACGAAAATAAGAAGTAAGAATTAAATGATGAATCTGATTTGATAAAAAGCGCAATAAAGAGCAAACATGAGAAGATAATGAGAAGATAATGAGGTAAACGACTGAAACATCAATCCACCACCATCT
Organism: Stramonita haemastoma; assembly: GCA_030674155.1. NCBI lineage: Eukaryota > Metazoa > Mollusca > Gastropoda > Neogastropoda > Muricidae > Stramonita > Stramonita haemastoma. Next base: position 29,038,397 of record CM060320.1, read on the forward strand.
ATAACAAAATAAGTCATTCAAATCATAACATTTTGATAAAAGGGGGGAGAGAGAGAGAGAGAGAGAGAGAGAGAGAGAGAGAGAGAGAGAGAGAGAGAGAGAGAGAGAGAGAGAGAGAGGAGATCTTTATTTTCCAATGGTTACAGATAAGCATTCGCATAAATTATTTTCTTCCGGCCCTTGCCCTGATTAGGGACTATCAACAAATCAAGAAGGAACGCCTTCGCAAAAAGCACAACTACAAAACAACAATCTGACAATCAGTAAGATAAAGGAACAAGCGGTAAGTAAACGAACAGGTCACTGCAGTTACACGTTCTCTCCTTCTGTTAAAACAAAGAAAGAAAGAAAAGAAACCACACATTTCCTGAGAAAAATAAAACGAAATTGTCAACAGCCTGAAGACACCATTCGGCTTAACACTCATTTATATAGCCTGCTGTCTTTCGGAGAGATTTACATGCAAGGTGTGCGAGATATGTACTTACAAAGCCTCTTTCACTCCCTTTTCATTTGTATCGGGATGAGGGTAGCAATAATCTATTATGACGAACAGAGAACATCTACAATCAACTTTTTTTCAAAAAAATGTTACGAAAAAATATTAAAAATACAATTTACGTTTTGTTTATCTTATTTTGCCTATATATCCATTGGTCCATGTTGCACTAATGCGCGACGCCTAGAATTCCCTCCCCTGACCATGAAAAACACTGTTGCCTTCTTTAAAACTACTAAAATTCATAAAGGATTGTCGCCCCATGCTTTGAATTGCCTCCCTTAGCAAGAACGCTGTTGTCTTCTTTGTTCTTACTAAAATTCATAAAGGACCGCCGTTTCAGGGGAGTTAATTAAAGACACCCACAAAATGACTAACACGACGATGAATTCTTTCGTGTCTAGTTTTGAATACATGATATCATTTACATCCCTAAAATACCATTCTGACGGTAGATATCCCAAGAGAGATTAATAATAATAACAATAATAATAATAATAACAATAATAATAATAATGATAATAATAATAATAATAATAATAATAATAATAATAATAATAATAATAATAATAATAATAATGATAATTAAAAAAATAAATAGCGCGAATTCCCAAAAATATGAGCTCACCGCGCTGTACAATCAAATCAATTTAAATAATTACATATGAACGTGAAAAAATTGACTAACATAAAAAATAAGGAAAAATGCATGCACATAAAATACACAGCATATTACATGGCCAGAGAATAAAAGTAAAATAAGAGCAATATCATCAGGAAAATGTGCAGTGCAGTGCAGTACAATGCATACACACACACACACCGCACACACGCACGCACGCACGCACGCACGCACGCGCAAAAAATACCAAAAAAACACGAATACACAAAACACACAACACAGAATAACAAAGAAAACGGCACATTCACGGATTTACTCTACATGTACTCACATTAACAAAAAAAAAAAAGATGAAGTAAAATAGAAATGAAGAACCTTATCATACCTCAAAACAGCAAAAGGCCAGCACTAGAGTCAGAGATGAGTCAATAAAATGGGAAGAGAGAGAGAGAGAGAGAGAGAGAGAGAGAGAGAGAGAGAGAGAGAGAGAGAGAGAGAGAGAGAGAGAGAGAGAGAGAGAGAGAGAACAAAATTTGACAGTGTTTCATACCGATCGTTGAGGAGAAAGTTGATCAGACTTCGGTCCGGACCCACATAGTCCAGCCTGCATGTCACTGTGTCGTCTGCAAAAAAACAAAGGGGGTTCACACTCAAATAATGATCTAGTTTCTCCTGGAGTTAACATCAGTGCTGACTCCACTCTCCCCAAAAGTCCTTCGGATGAGACTTTAAACCGAGGCCCCGTGTGCGAACGCACGCAGAACATCTTGCGCACACGTTAAATCCTGTTCCGCTTTTCGTAAGAGTAGGCCATCGTGTGCCGGTGAGAACAGATGACAATATTTACAAAACTGCATACACACGGGGACCGGATGAAAAAAAGCACATGACTGCTTATTCTGTTATCCTCGATATAAAAGAATAAAATAAATAAATAAATAAATAAATGAAAATAAATCATCTCCATCAATCCTGACTTTAAGGCTTCAGGCTTCTTCTCTTCTCCATTTTTCCTCCTTCAGTATTTCGTTAGTTTTTTTGTTTTTGCTTGTTTTCTGTGTTTAATTTTTGTTTTGTATTGTTTTTGTTTTTGCTCACTATCTAATAAGAACGCCAACAGGCCATATATAGAGCTCGGGACTTTATTGGAAAAAAACCCCGCAAACTATATTAGTACAGGCACGTCACACGAACATCTGGACTGGCCAAGACTGTCCTATAGAGAACAGTATAAGAAGAGAGATGAAGAGGCAGACAGATAAAAAAAAAAAAAACTGCTGGAAAGTTAGCATCAGAGAGTGGACTGGCCTTGAGTAGAACGATTTGCTACAGAAAGCAGGGGATCGCAGGGAGTGGAGGAAGCTGGTTGAAAAATCTTCAATTCAGTGGTGTACAGGACCACGGGATAGGTGAAAAGGTGATCTGATAGGGTTTAGCAGATATGGTTACTAAGACAGAGTAGCTAAAGTACTGTAAGTTTTGGAACGCCCAACAAAATGTCTTATATTTTCCTTTACTTACCGCTTATTTGTATGCTAACTCATAGGTACAACCACCAGCATCACTAGCTTCAAATTATCTACCCTTTGTCTACATGGGAGAACAAAAATTAAATCTCAGACTATAATTATTAAAATTCTGATCCAGTTGAGTTCAAAAGATTTGTCATTTGTTTTATTCATGTAAGCTAAGTGCCAAGATCTACAATGAAATATTGTTTTGCTTGAAACATTATCTTTACATCGTTTTCAGCCATGGTAACAAACATGAGTCTCTCTGGTGACCCCCAGAGTGTTCATCTGGGGAACGCACAACAACAACAACAACACACTGTTTTGTTTTTTTTTGTTCTGACTAGCTACAGTCCCGAGGTTCTAAGACCGTTTTTGATCATCTTTAATTAATGAGGTAGCCGCAAATCCAGTTTCGGGGGATTTACATAATTTAGACTAATAATACACTAAAAACTCACCAATGCCGTAAGGATGATAGGTCCTGATTCCTAGACCACCGTTGAAAACGCCGCCATCGTTGCTATGGTAACGGA
>CM060320.1:29046564-29049064 GCA_030674155.1 Stramonita haemastoma
CACGTGCGCATCGTGACATGGTAATGGTGACATTTACTGATTTGGTGGACCAGGATTTGTAGAAAGAGAACAACTCTTTAACAGTACCAGCAGCAGCAACAACAACAAACTAACACACACACACAAACACACACATTTACACACACACACACACACACACACACACACACACACACACACACACACACACACACACACACACACACACACACACACACGTACACACACACACAATTTAAATATGGTATTAGTAACATTGTAACTCTGTGTAAGTGTGTGTGTGTGTACGTGTGTGTGTGTGTGTGTGTGTGTGTGTGTGTGTGTGTGTGTACGGTGTGTGTGTGTGTGTGTGTGTGTGTGTGTGTGTGTGTGTGTGAGAGAGAGAGAGAGAGAGAGAGAGAGAGAGAGAGAGAGAGAGAGAGAGAGAGAGAGAGAGAGAGAGAGAGAGAGAGAGAGAGAGAGAGAGAGAGAGAGAGAGAGAGAGAGAGAGAGTGTGACTTTTGAGTGTTTTTTGTGTGTTTATTTTTTCAGTTTTCATTGTTAGTGTTGTTGCTTATATTTTTTATAGGCATATTGCTGTTGAAATCATGTTGGTTAATTAATGTTGATGAAATGTTTTTCTCTGCCTTTTTAATTTTTTTTTTTTTTCTTGATGCTTTTTTGTTTTTTTTTTTCCTTACATAGATGGCTTGATGAAAAAAAGCAAATCGATGCTTACTCAATGTACCATCTGAAAATAAAATGTTGACTTGACTTTGACTTGACTTTGACTTGACTTGACACACACACACTCACCTTGACTTACAGGAAAAGGGACAATGCTGCCATGTGCCCTAGTCCTTTCTACAGTCAGCACCTCCACCACAATGCTAACAAGGCAGTATACTGCAAGCTGGCTTTGAAGCATTTCCAGCATCCTCGACAGGCCAGCTTACAGCTGCAGTGGATCAGTTCTTGACAGGCTTCCTCTACCTGTGGCAGTGTAGTCCACACAGGTTTCCATCCATGATCCTGTTCTCTCTGCCAACCCCATAGTCCAGGGCAAGGAGGGTCCTGTGCTTTCACCAAACACTGTCCCCAGATGTGACCACTTTGGTAGACTGCAGGTAAGGTATGCTGCTGAAGTGCACCAAGAGTGGGTGGAATGTTCTCCAATTGCCTCTTCCCTTTGTGAACATTCTTTTCCTGGCTTCATCGATGCTTTGCAACTCACTGGTCCTGTCATACAATAGAACAACAAATCGTTGAAGAACATCCATCATTGAGTTGGGTATGGGCAGGGTAGCTGGTGGTTCCATCATGAGCAGGAAGGTGTCAGTAACTTGTGGATATGCAGCCCATGTATTCCACGCTCTAGTCTTTCCTCTTCCAGAGAAGGACACACTGTACACACCCTGTAAATGCATGGAAGGCTGGCAAGGCTTTGGATCACTTTGGACCAAGCTGAGTGGCAATTATGTGGGCTGCTAGATATTTAAAGTGTTTTCCAACTCCAAGAGCAATCCACACTTCATTAACTGCAGTTAACTGGACACAGGCAACAGCAAGTACAACTACATCGGTATCTGTTGTCCTGATCAAGACTCTCTGCAGGCCATCTTTCACACAGTCATCCACATGTAGCATGAGACGAGTGTCTGCTTCCTCATGGGTACAAGGTTCTATTCTGCTGGTGTCTTTGCTGGATGAGCACAGTGTTTTCTCAGCACTTGTGCAGATAAGGAAGGACCTTGCCATGGACTTCTGCTTCTTCCAAAAGAGTCTCTGCAATGAACCTGAACAGTTCATTTTTGTTCTCATTTACCTGCAGAAAGCCTTGCCAGTTTCTTGGGATCTGTGCTGAAGCCATAACCTTTCTTCGAACACCAGAACCTCACTTTTCCCTTGTAGCAGATTCCAAGCTGTCAGCCCTATAACCATCAAAAACAATGTCAATCTGAGATACTGCATCAAGCTGGCACATTATGTATGGCAAGACAATGACATCTACATACTCCTGAAAGGTAGTTGTCAGCTTTGGCGACAGCATTTGGATGAGAGCAGCACCATCAAAAAGCATGGCATCCACTTGTGGAGTACTGTGAGGAATAGGGATGAGGACTGTCTCATGAAGGATTTCTTGTGCAAAGTCTGAAGGAGTCTTTAACTCGACTGAGCTGCTTTCAATGACATCATCTAGTACCTCATCAGGAATGGTTGTAGAATTGTCAGCAACTACACCAAAGTTGTCAGCAACTGCAGCAGGGACCTGATCAGTAAGTGAAGCTGAACAAGGATTGGCAAAGCAAGGTTTCTGGGCTTGAAGGCAGGAGATCAGATCATGGTTAAATAGTAAAAGTCTTATGATTTTAGCCAACTTGCATGTGTAAAACAACTGCATACACTCTCACTGAACCAAATCAATAATTTAAGTTCAGTTTGTATACACAAATACAATTCCCTTATCAAAACTGCTTTTACCTTGATGAAATTAACAACTACTATCAAACAGAAAAAGTCC
>CM060320.1:29051564-29062746 GCA_030674155.1 Stramonita haemastoma
GAGAGAGAGAGAGAGAGAAACAGAGACAGAGACAGAGACAGAGACAGATAGACAGATAGATAGACAGAGACAGAGACAGAGAGATAGACAGAGAGACAGACAGAGACAAAGAGACAGAGACAGAGAGACAGACAGAGACAGAGAGACAGACAGAGACAGAGAGACAGACAGAGACAGAGAGGGGGGGGCAGGGAGGAAGAAAGTGAGAAGGAGGGGAGAGAGAGAGAGAGAGAGGAGAAAAGAGAGAGAGAGAGAGAGAGAGAGACAGAGAGAACAGAGAGACAGAGAGACAGAGAGACAGAGAGGACAGAGAGAGGACAGAGACGAGAGAGACAGAGAGAGAGACAGAGAGAGAGAGACAGGAGAGAGAGAGAGAGAGAGAGGAGAGAGGAGAGAGAGGAGAGAGAGAGAGAGAGAGAGAGAGAGAGAGAGAGGAGAGAGAGAGAGAAGAGAGAGAGAGAGAGAGAGAGAGAGAGAGAGAGAGAGAGAGAGAGAGAGAGAGAGAGGAGAGAGAGAGAGAGAGAGAGAGTGAGGAGAGAGGAGAGAGAGAGTGAGAGAGAGAGAGAGAGAGAGAGGGGATGAGGGGAAAGAGAGAGAGAGACTGCCACACACAGAAAGAGACACAAACAGACAGAGACAGTCAGACAAACAGAGACAGACAAACAGACTGAACAAAAAAACAGTAGGGGGACAGGCGGGGGGGGGGGGGGGGGGGGGGGGGGGGGGGGGGGGGGGGGGGAGGATTGAAAAATGGTAGGAGAGGGGGGGGGGAGGATGAGGAGAAGGAGGAGCAACCGAGTAGAAAGCTGCATGCAGTTGTTAACAAAGCACGACCAATCAACAGCATAGTATCAGATCAAGCATTACCTTGTCAACAAGCCAGATATCAACACATCAGAAACAGGCAACTCTTTGTTGTATAATGTCTTTATGTGACTGTTGTCGTCATGTGGACAGGTTGAACAGAGATTAGGATCTTCTTTCCTCTGGTTTAAAAGCTTCCTACTGGAAACTTTCTGAGAGAATATCGCGCACTGTGCACCTGGTAAAGGGAGTAGCGTACTCGACTTACGTTCCCACTCCCGAGTAGATTAAAAAATTTTTTTATTCAAAATCTTTTCATTGCCGTTATTTTGGGTAATGTTTTCATCTGATTGATTTAATGCGATGTGCTAGGGAGTTAGAAAATAATTTAGGGGGGGGGGGGGGGGGATTTTGACAAGGCTTCGCGCAGTTGAAAGGTTTTTTTTTTTATCCAGTTAAGGACGAAACATCCATCTAACGACACCACAATCGTTTCATTCTGATCAGTATCGATGTCTGTGTGGCAATCACTAATGTGACGGCGATCACTGACGTGAGCGCAATCACTGACGTCACGTCAATCACTGATGTGAAAGCAACCACTGACGTAGCTGTAATCACTGACGATAATCACATAAGACAATCCCTGACGTGACTGTAATCTCTGACGGCAACCACTGACGTGACTAATCACTGACGGTAAACAATGACTGACGGTAATCACTGACGTGATGGCAATCACTAAAGACAATCACAGACGCGATGACAATCACTAAAGACAATCACAGATGTGATGACAATCACTGAAGACAATCACAGACGTGATGACAATCACTGAAGACAATCACAGACGGTATATAAATCACTGAGGGGATCAGAGCGTTGTCACAGATTTGTCTCAAAGCGTTTACCTTTGAATCTTGAGCGAAATGCATATGTGCAGCTTTTTATTAGCTACATTATCGTTTTACTTACAAGTAGTAGTGGTAGCAGTAGCAGCAGCAGCAACAGTGGTATAAGTGGTAGAAGTAGTAGTAGCAGCAGAAGAAGTTGTTGAAGTAGAAATACTAATTATACTACTATACTACTACTACTACTACTACTACTACTAATCTACTACTACTACTACTACTACTACAGGTATACTACAGGCACTACTACACTACTACTACTCTACTACTACTACTACTACTACTACTACTACTACTACTACTACTACTAGCAGCAGCAGCAGCAGCAGCAGCAACAGAAGCAACAGCAAAAGAGTAGCTTATAAACTATTCAAAAGCCAACAAAACCTAATCCAATAAAAAAAAATCACAAATCCGTAAGCTAAACACACACAACAAATTTAAAATAACATAACTTCCAAATCCAGTTCTCAAAACAAACACTCACCGAACCTTACCCTACACTAAGCATGCAGCGAACGTGTGCACTACGCCCTGAAAAATAATCATAACAGACAGAAAGAAAGGGGCCCTTCAGCAGGGTTGAAGTACTACTACTTGAATACACAATGGAGTCAGCTTTCACAGAGGGAAAGGAAGGCATCACGTCCTCGACACAATATAACCGGCCTGAGGGACATTTCAGCCACAATACCTTCACTTCTTGCCGGAACCAGCTAGGAAACCCTGTCCCACATCCGTGTTTGTTGTCGAAGAGAGCCCAGTATAGTGCATGCATACACATATAATATACACAGACAGTTAGGCTTGTGAGATGATTATGTATGAATAATTATGGGTGTTTTTATATATTATATATATATTATATAATATATATATATATATGCAGCTGTGCTTGCACAGGAGCATGCATATATACGCACATGCGTGCGCGCACGAGCACACACACAATATACATAACACAAACATAATATATGTATGTATGTATGTATATATATATATATATATATTATATATATATATATATAATATATATATATATATATTATATACATATATATACATAGACACACACATACGCACAAAGGCACGCACGCACGCATGCGTACGCATCCCACTTCTACACAAACGCGCGTGCGTGCGTGCGCACGCACACGCACACAAATTACGTATGCACACATGCACGTACACATGTGCGCACGACGCGGACACACACACAACACACACAAGCATATAAGCACACATGCGCAAGCCATGGAATACAAGTGTATGTGTGCGTGCGCGTGCGTGCGTGCATGTGTGTGTACGTGGTGCGTGCGCGCGGGATGCGTGCGAGTAGTGAGCGTGCGAACGCTGCGCTTTGTGAGTGCGTGCAGGTGAGCTATGTAAAATAAACTGCTACTTTTCAATATTATAGTCTATGCAAAAAGTGCCATCAGAGGTTTAAAAGACACTCAAAGGGACATTTAACTAGACAGTGACCCAATAAAACAGAAGGAGGGGAACACGAAGGAAATAAAAAATAAAAAAGAAACATCTTGTGAAAGGAATGATGACAGACAGAGGGAAAAGTAATGCTGAAGGAATACATAAATGGAGAAACTAAAGTCAAAAAGGAAAGAAAGAAAGAAAAGAAAAAAAAAGGAAAGAAAAAGAAAGGAGAGGAAAGAGAGAAAGAAAAAAAAAATACATGGAATTTGTTATAGCGCTAATATCTTGCAAAAACAAATCAAAGCGCTTGCATTCAACCTACACGACGCACAATCAGCAACTATTTACAGTTTGACAAATTCGAATGTACACCACACACACACACACACCACACACACACACACACACACACACACACACACACACACACACCACACACACACACACACACACAAGAAAGAAGAAAGAAAAAAGAGAGAAAAAATAGAAAAAAAAAGAAGAAAGAAAAAAGAAGAAAGAAAAAAAGAAACCAACAAAGAAAAAGAAAGAAAAAAGAGAGATGGGAAAAAAAAAGTGGAGGAAAATCAAAAAAAAGAAGAAAGAACAATAGAGGGAAGATATAACCCAGCATAGAAAAGAACAAAAGAAAAAGGGACAGAATGAAAAAGCAAGGGAAAAAACACTGGCAGAAAAGACAAGAGAAAAAAAAGAAAAAAAGACAGAATAGCATAGAGACAGAACAAAAGAAGGAAACTGGGATAACAAAGACAGACATCACGATAGAAAGACAAATCAAGAAAGAAAAAAGAAATAAAAATCAAAGAACGCATGAAACGAAGAAAATAAAAGAAAGAGAAAGAAAGTCCTGAAATAATGGGTAGAAATAACAACCCCCCCAAACCCCCCCAAAAAAAAAAACCAAAAAATTAACAACAAAAACAAAAAAAATATGGGATAACCTGGTTGGTTTGAGCGTTTGCGCCCTGTGCTTGTGATCTAACTGACCTGGGATCGAATCTCATTTAAGAGAATATTTCCCCTGGAGTTAACATCAGTGCCAACTCCACTCTTCCTAAAGTCCTTCGGGTAGACTATAAACCGAGGTCCAATGTGACAACGTACGCAGGACATCTTGCGCCATCTTAAAAAAGAGAGAAGGCCATTGAGTAGAGAATATCTGTTCCCCTTTTTCGGAAGAGTAGGCCATTGTGTGCCGGTGGGAAGGGATGACAAACTTTAGAGAACTGAATTACACACGGGGACTGGGGGTTAAAAAAAAGCCACACGCGTGCTTATTCCATTATCCCGACATAAACCTAAAGAACAATTAGATCAATAAAACAAAATTTGAAATAAGGGGGAAAAAAACAAAGATAAACAACCCCTTTTCAAAAAAAAGAAAAAGGTAGAAAAGAAAGAAAGGAAGACGAATGAAGTGATCATTGATAATGCATAAAAAAAGGGGAAAAGTTCGTTGTTGTTGTTGTTGTTGTTTTTTATTATTAAAAACGCATATAACAGATGAGTCACCGTCACACTGGCCTACCTGCCTGCACTTTCTCTTCCAGTTTTATCTTCTGTTGACACTGATAAAAGCGAAATGTCTTGACCCGCTTATTAAACACACACACACACACACACACACATTTAACCACACACACACAACATACACACAACCACCCACACACACACACACACACACACACACACAAACCACACACACACACACACACACCACACTTACACACACAGTGTGCGGGCGCGAGCACTCACACACACCCCCCAATTTACATTACCACAAACATTTCATACACACACACACACACAACACCACACACACCCCCACACACAAACAACACACGTGTGCGGCGCGAGCCTTCACACCACAAAAAAACACACCACCCCAACACACCCACCACACCCCAACACACACACACACACACACGTGTGCGGGGCGAGCATCACACACGCACGCAGCACGCATGCACGCACACACACAACAACAAAACACACACACAATACACACAACACACACACGTTTTTTCAAGCTCGAAGGTAGGACATGATCACTGGTCATAATTTACAAGAATCGGTTGTTTTTGCTGGTTTGTTTGTTTAGTAAATTTGGGTTTTTTTTGCATGTTCCATAATATAAAACATACAGTAAATTGATTCCCTCCCTCCCTCCAACTCCCGCCGGTTTAAGTGTGGCGAATAAAAGGGCCAATTACACTTAACCATATTCGTTTCTCCTTCCCCAAAATCCCCCCCCCCTCCCCATCCCACAGTTCCCCCTCTTTCTGTTTCCTTGGAAAACAAGACGATCCGAGAGACGACTTATGACACAAAGAACCTTTCTTTGTTGACTCATGCTCTCTCTCTCTCTCTTCTCCTCTCTCTCTCTCTCTCTCTCTTCTCCCTCTCCCTCTCTCTCCTCTCTCTCTCTCTCTTTCTCTCTCTCTCTCTCTCTCCCTCCCTCCCTCCCTCCCTCTCTCTCTCTTTCTCTCTCTCTCCTCTCTCTCTCTCTCTCTCTCTTCCCCCTCCTTCTCTCTCTTCTCTCTCTCTCTCTCTTTCCCTCTCCCTCTCTCTTCCCTCCCTCCCTCCCTCCCTCCCTCTCTTCGTCAGTCTGCTCGGATGTTCTTGTTGTCCAGGAAACAAGACAGACAGCAAAAAACCTTCTGCTGTGGTCATAGGGCACATCTCATCTGTACCACCAGGATGGATAGTCTATGTTGGCCATCTCGGCCGTTTGACGTTGACAACATGACACACATCTGATATACTATCTACATTTAGAGGGAACACAAAATCTTATTATTATGGGGTCTTGTTGTATAATTTACTAGTGTGTGTGTGTATTTTGTGTTTGGGGTGTGAGTAGTGAGTGTGTTAGTGTGTGTGTGGTTTGTGTGGTGGTGTGTGTGTGTGTGTGTGTGTTGTGCGGCGGGGGGGGGGGAGGGGGAGGAGGAGGGAGGGGTGTGTGTTTTTGGTGTGTGTGTGTGTGTGTTGTGTGTTGTGTGTTGTGTGTGTGTGTGTGGTGTGTGTTGTGGTGTGTGTTTTGTCTTTTGTGTGTGGTGTGGTGGTTGTGTGTGTGTGGGTGTGTGTGGGTGTGTGTTGGTGGTGTGTGTGTGTTGTGTGATGTGTATGTTGAGAGAAGAGCTGTGCGTCGTGCGTGCTGATGCGTGCACGTGCGTGCGTGCGGTGTGTGTACGGTTTTCATTTTATTATGTTTATGTCTTCGTTCACACAGATGTATGTTGTTAGACTGGTTTAAGACATTGATTTTGCCATAGGTGTATTGTTTTCTCGGGTTTTTCACAAAACCCCACACACACACACACACACACACACCAACACACACACACACACACACACACTCACCACACCACACACAAACAACACACACACACAACACACACACACACACACAAACCACCAACTGTCAAATTTAGTACTTTCTTCCTCCTTTCCACGGAGAAAAACGCCAGTCCGGACAGCGAAAACCACATCCAGTTACCACTCAAAAAAGCCAAGCTGTCAGGAGAGAGACAAGACGCAGGAATAAAAAATGACAGCGTACACCAAATGAAGTTAGTGTGGTTTCACCATTAGAGGAAAGAAGAAGAAGATGATGGTAGTCCCTACGAGTTGTCCTCGTTCTAGGTAACACATTCAGTTCACAGTCCTAACTATGTGAATCATAATAGGGGACGAAACAGTGTACGCGCGTACATGCAGCCTTGCGCGCGTGCGAGGGCGCACACCACACACGACATAATATATATATGTATATATTATATATTTATTTTATAAATATATTTTATAAAAATATACATTATAAATAATATATATATATATTATATATAAAAAAATTTAATTTTTTTATATATATATATATATACGTATTAACATACATACATATATATATAATTAATTTATTAATTTTATATATATATATATATATATTTATATATATGCTTGCCGAACGCGTGCGCCGTACACACACAAACACCCCACACACACACAAACCCCACACAATATTTTTGGACACCGCGAGGTACGTGCACACGCACGCACGCACGCAACCACACAACCACACCACACACACACCACCACACACACACAAAAACAACACAATGTGGGTACAACTATTTTTTTCCTTTTAATAAAGTAACATCCAGATACAAGACGTTAAGTCAAAACCCCCCACACACCACCACAACACACACACCACACACACAACAACACCACACAACACACACACAACACGATGAAAAAAGCAAATTTTTTGCTTACTCAATTGCCATCTGGAAATAAAATTTTGACTTGACTTGATACATGCATGGAAACACACAAAGGTTAGGAAACACTGCATGCACGAACCACAAAACAAAAAATTATTTAAACTTTACGTATATACGTGCACCACAATACACCACCACCCACACACCACACCACACACAACACACACACACACAAACACAACAACACAACAACCCAAAAACCCCACACACATCGCGCGCGAACAAACCACACACATACACACCACGCCCACACACACCACACTCACTCACCACGCCTTAAACACACACACTGCACATATAATTGCTAATATCACAGATGAGAAGAAACGTTAAATGAACTTGTACACCCACACACACACACAAAACACACACACACACACACACCCCAAAAACCCCAAAAAAAACACACAACACCCACACACACAACCACACACCAAACAAACACCAAAAAACACCCCACTAAACAACCACACACCACACACACACCACACACACACACACACACACCACACATACACACACATACTCACACACACTAGTGAGGAAAATATATTACTTACCTGCAAAACCGGAAACTTAAAAATCCTTCAGTCATGTAGGCCTAAGCTTCGCCAAAAAGAAAACCCCCTTTTATTTCACAACAACAAACACCACATCCCTCCTACACCACCACCCCCCAAAAAAATGTGGCGTTGCTGCGGCAATTTTATTTTAAAGGTATTTTCGATTCACTGGGTTTAGAATAAAACAAGAACAATCCACGACGCAAAAAACACTTTCACAATGCTTTTTTGGGATTTGATAGTTTCTGTCACAACTGGCACAAGGAACACTTTTTTCGTAGATGTATCCAATTGGCTTCGGAAAAAAACGCACAACTGGTGGCTGGACTTTTTTTATCCATAGGATTCAACATGTTTATGCTTGGCGAAGTTTCATTGGATGAGAATGTGCGTATTCTGATTCTACGCTGTGCGACGCATTTTGACAGAGTTAAATTTCGGACGTGTCGTGTGTGGAGAGAGACGTCTACTCTGTGGATCGTTCGTCCCCGTAGGCGGATTTACACGAAGCGGAAAATGTTAGAAGGGGTTTTTTGATCCCCGACTTTTAGTAAAGTGAAAAGTGAGCCTGTGGCGCGCGCGCACGCACACAAAAAAAAACCCAAAAACCCACACCCGACATACACACATGCATTTCCCACGCACGATGCACACACACACACAAACACTTTTCCAAAAGCATACTTACACAGGCACGCACACCACTGCCAACACAGGTGTGTGTGTGTGTGTGTGTTGTGTTGTGTTGTGGTGGTGGTGTGGTGTGTGTTTTTTGTTTTGGTTGTTTTGTTGGTTGGGTGGGGTGGGGTGGTGGTGGTGGGGTTGGGGGTGATCAGACGTAAAACGAAGAACAACAAAACAAAAAAACACCCCACACACACACACACACCACCCACCACACACACACACACACACACACACCACAATACACTCTCTCTCTCTCTCCTCCCCTTCTCTCTCTTCTTCTTCTCTCTCTCTCTCTTCTCTCTTCTCTCTCTCTCTCTCTCTTCTCTCTCTCTCTCCCAAACCCCCCCCCCAACCCCCAAACACTGCACTGCACTTCGTTAAAACGACCCCCTTCCAGTTGGCTTTAAAAATTAAAGCCCTAGTCTTTCTCCCGGACGAGTAGTACCCACACAAAATTTCAGTGTTATTCCGTTACAACTAAAGGAAACGGGAAACTGTCTGAAAAAACAGAAACATCTAGCTTTTTTATGTTTAAGTTCAACCTGACTGTTTTTGATCTCCTTTACGGTCATTACCCTTTTTTTAGGGGTGGTGTTGTTTTGTTTGTATTATTACATGACAACAAAGTGATTTTTTGGAGAAGGTCTTTCGCCATATGAGCACACACGAATTGCTTATGTGCCCCACATTTTATTATACGGAGGCGTTTTTTGCACTTGTGATAGTTTGGGGTTTGGCTTTTTTTTTAAAATCAAGTTTTTTAAAGGGCTGCTTTCTACTAAGTATATTTTTGTGTTTGCTTTTTTTATAAGTTCAAATTTAAAAAAAAAAAAAAGAGAAGGAAAAAAAGAGACAGAGAGAGAAAAAAAAAAAAGAAACCCAAAAAAAATAAAAAAAAACAACCCCAAACCCCCTTTTTTTTTTTTTTTTTTTAAAGGGGAAAAAAAAAAAAAAAAAAAACCCCCCCAAAATTTTTTTTTAAAGGGGTTTTTTTAAAAATTTTTTTTAATTTTAAAAAATTTTTTTTTTTTTTTAAAAATTTTTTTTTTAAAAAATTTTTTTTTAAATTTTTTAAAATTTTTTTTTTTAAAATTTTTTAAAAGAAAAGTTTTTAAAAAAAAAAAAAAGGGGGGGAAAAAAAAAAATTTTTTTTTTTTAAATAAATTTTTTTCCCCCCCCCCCCCCCAAAAAAAATTTTTTTTTTTAAAAAAAAATTTTTTTTTTTTTTCCCCCTTTTTTTTTAAAAAAAACCCCAAAAAAAACCCCCAAAAAAAAAACCCCCCAATAAAAATTTCCCAAAAATTTTTCCTTTTTTTTTTTTTTTTTAAAAAAATTTTTTTCTTTTTTTTTAAACCCTTTTACCCCCCCTTTTCCTTTTTTCCCCCCCCCCCCCCCCTTTTTTTTTAAAAACCCCCAACCCACCCCTTTTTTTTTAAAAAAAAATTTTTTTTTTTAAATTTCCCCCTTTTTAAATTTTTTTTTTTTATTTTTAATTTTTTTTAAAATTTTTTAAAACCCCTTTTTTTTGGGAAAAAGGTTTTTTGGGGGGGAAAAAAAAGGTGGGGGGGGGGGGTTTTTTTTAAAAAAAAAAAAAAGGGGGGGAAAAAAAAAGGGGGGGGGGGGGGGGGAAAAAAAAGGGGAAAGAAAAAAAGGGGGGGGGGAGAGGGGGGAAAGGGGGGAAAATTGGGGAAAAGGGGGGGGGGGAAAAGAGAGAAAAAAAGGGGGGGGGGGGGGGAAAAAAAAAAAAAAAGAAGAAGGGAAAAGAAAAAAAAAAAAAAAAACCCCCCACAACAAAAAAAACCCCAAAAAAAACCCCCCGGGGAAAAGGGGGAAAAAAAAAAAAAAAAAAAAAAAAAAAAAAAAAAAAAACCCCCCAAAAAAAAAAAAAAAAGGGGAAAAAGAAAAACGAAGAAAAAAAACGGGGAAAAGAAAAAAAAAAAAGAAAAAAAAAGGGGGGAAAAAAGGGGGGGGGGTTTTTTTTTTTTTTTTTTTTTTTTTTTTTAAAAAAAAAAATTTTTTTTTGGGGCCCTCACCCAAAAATTCCAAGTTGGTTGGTGGGTTTTGTTTGTGTTTGTGGGGGGGGTGTTTTTGGGTTTTGTTTGTTGTTTGTGTTTGTGTTTGTTGTTTGTTTTTTTTTTATTTTGGGTTTGGGCCCGTTGTGTTGGGGTGTGTTGGGGTGTGTTTTGTGTTGGGGGGTTGTGTGTGTTGTGTGTGTGTGTGTGTGTGTGTGGGTGTGTGTGGTGTAAAAAACATCACGCGCCGCCGCAACACACCACACACACTCTAACACTAACAAATAACCCACACCCCCCCACAAACAAAACCCCCCCACTTTCACACACACTAATTTTTTCACACACACAACACACACAACACACACACACACACACACACCACACCCAAACCCCACACCCCACACCTAACACAACCCCAACAACACAACCAAATTTAACACGGGGGTTTTTTTTTCACTCTTTCCAAA
>CM060320.1:29062846-29070346 GCA_030674155.1 Stramonita haemastoma
TGCCCCACGTTTAAAAACCCATTCCGCCTTTCGAAAGAGGAAGCCATCGTGTGCCGGTAGGAGCAGATGACAACAAAGTAAAAACAAACAAACCAGCATGCACACAGGTGTCGTGTTTAGACACTATTATTTGAGGGAAACTCGGGGAGTTGGAAACCTCAGGGCGGCTCGGAGCTGTATATGGCAACGTTCCGGCGGCTCCTGCGACGGCCCTGGAACCATTCGTATTGGCGATTATCTTCCAATGGATCATTCCAGCGACGTGGAGAGGAGGGGGATGGGGGCATGCTGCATGGGTAGCATCTTGCCTTCCATGCTTACCCAGGCATTACGCTCTGGAGCATAGAACGCAACTCCATGGTCTTCCAATACTGACGGATACCTACTGACAACTGTAGTAGTGTAGAGTGTGTGGAGGCTATGAATTTTAACAGATACAGAATTGCCGCAACAAGAGGATCTAAACAGTTCTTTAGCTATAACTTTACTTTTAGGGAAGAATGACAAAATGCATAAAACTGCATGCACATAGGGACTGTGTGTGAGAAATCACATAAGTGCGTATTCTATCACCCTCAATATAAAAGACTAAAATAAAGACTTCTCAGTCGATAGGAAAATGTAGGGTATTCAGGCAGACGTTGGAAGGCATACAGAAAGAAAATGTACACCACACAGATAAAGATAAAGGTGTCCCTAAACCAATGTGGTCGTAGGGGAGCGAGGCATCAGAGACCTCAGCTTCTCTAGGGGCCAGCATATTGAGGGCGGGGCCCATCTCATCTCCCTCGCTGCTTTACCTTCCCTGACCCTAAAGAGGGCAGGTGCCCATTTAGAGCTGGATGAACTAGGGGACTGTACTGAAGCCAAGGCACGCAAACGGTCACCCATTCAATTGATAACTACGCTCGATACTGCTTAACTTTGGCTGGGGGAAAGGGAGTGCTCTGACCACTGAGCTATCCGGTCCCCTGTACACCATGCAAAATGGAATAAAAATGCAAAGCATACAGATTGGTTTAGAGCATACAGAAGAAAGCGTGGAAGATACAGAAAGACGCCATGGGGCATACAGAAATATGTACTTGCATCCCCCTTTGTTAAAAAAAAAGTAATGATTGCAGGCCTAAGATTTAGGACCTACAGAAAATTGACACACCTTTGGTGAACTTAAGAGCCAATATTCTAGTCATCTACAAATGGAAAAAAGACGGTGTAGACACGTTCTGTCTTTTCAGTCGCAATTCTTACATTCTTCTCCATCCGTTTTTTCATATTTCGGCAATTTGACTTAAAGAAAAAAGTTTCTTCTTTTTCAATAAGTCGAGAGAAATGATACGCTGCTTTAAGGAGGGCGAGAAGGGAGGGCGGAAGAAGAGAGAGAGAGAGAGAGAGAGAGGAGAGAGAGAGAGAGAGAGAGGAGAGAGAGAGAGAGAGAGAGAGAGAGAGAGAGAGAGAGAGAGAGAGAGAGTCTTCCACTTTGTACATATTTGAGTAAAATGTGGAGATTTGATCTGGCTCTGCTATCATACAGTTTCTGCATTGTCAGGGCATGTGTGTGTCAAACACGAACAGGCAGGGACAGCAAACTTGAAATGAATCCTTGTGCATTTGAAAGAGATTAGCGCAGCCCTTTCGGTTCATTTTTCTGAGATGGCAACATGGCATTTACACCACACAAGGCTTTAAGTAAGCGTCATCTTGAAAAAAAAAAGCACCTACTTTACCACACTTTGTATATATATATATATGTGTGTCCTTAATCTTGAAAAAAGTAATGCGCCTACTTTACCACACTTTGTATATATATGTGTGTCCTTAATCTTGAGAAAAATAAGTCACGCACTTACTTTTCCACACTTTGTATGTGTCTGTATTCTTGCTAACAACATATATATACATATTTTTTTAAAAATTTGCATACGTGTGTGTCGTCATTACTAAACAAAAAAACATGTACACTTACTTTAGAAAAAAAAGATATCCACTTACAGAAACAGAAACTTTTTTTTCACAAACCAGTAAGTACCATCAATTTCCAAGTCGTCTTCAGAGGCACAAAAGCAGCAGCAGCAGCAGCAGCAGACACACAGTAGCAGCAGCAGCATCATTTTCCCGTGCTTTCAACCTACTACTACGTGCTTCTAAAGTCTCCCTCTCCTCCCTTTTTTTTTCTTCCGTTCCAGACACTCCTGTCGGAAGAGCAGGTGTCTGCGCATCCTGCATCATGGCAAGAAAATAAGGCCAGAGTAGGGGAGGAGAGACTATTGGTATCATTATTATTTTGCATACCTCACTTCCCCTGTCTGCCACATGGTCTGCCTGCAGAATCAGAGCTCTGCTGCTGCTACAAAGGACACACACCACCTAGCAGGAACTGTGACATGTGAAAGCTCTCTGCTGTCATTTTGGGATGTTTTATTCATTGCTGATGATACCAGCGAATCTTGGGGTGGGAAGTTGATGTAAATTATTATTGTCTGAAAAATTATTTGTGTGGAAAAAAAGGTTTCTTTGTGAGATTGGGATTAGAGCGTGTGATGGTGAGTGGGGTGACTGGGAAGGAAGGAAGGAAGGAGGGAAGAGAGGAGGAAGAAAGGAAAGATGGGGGGGAGCGAGAGGAGAGAGAGAGAGAGAAGAGAGAGAGAGAGAGAGAGAGAAGAGAGAGAGAGAGAGAGAGAGAGAGAGAGAGAGAGAAGAAGAAGAGAGAGAGAGAGAGAGAGAGAGGGGACTGACCGACGGACGGACGGACGGAAAGAGAGAGGAGAGAGAGAGAGAGAGAGAGGAAGAGAGAGAGAGAGAGAGAGAGAGAGAGAGAGAGAGAGAGAGAGAGAATGTATGTATGTATGTATGTATGTATGTATGTATGTATGTATGTATGTATGTATGTATGTATGTATGTATGTATGTATGTATGTATGTATGTATGTATGTGTTTATGTATGTATGTACCTATGTATGTACCTATGTATGTACCTATGTATGTACCTATGTATGTATGTATGTATGTATGTATGTATGTATGTATGTATGTATGTATGTATGTATGTATGTATGTATGTATGTATGCATGTATGCATGTATGTATGTATGCATGTATGTGTCTGTCTGTCTATCTATCAATCTACCTACCCACCTACCTACCTACCTATCTACCTACGTACGTACGTACGTACGTACCTACGTACCTACCTACCTACCTACCTACCTACCTACCTACCTACCTACCTACCTACCTACCTACCTACCTATCAACCTTTCAGCATATCAACCAATCTTACATGCTCGCATAGCTTTAAACACACACACCCTTTTGAGCACAACAACGAAGCTTTCACCTACCGGATCGGGGCTAAGACTTAATACACATTCTCCCCGCTAACCACAAAGTAGGAACCTCTAGAACTGCTGACAGCGAAACCTGCTAAAACAAGACATGTTAGTCTGGTGCCTGGTAGTACCAATCTCTCCCTAGAGAGGTTTCTGACTCTGAGGAACTGGCAGAACCAATATCTGGTCACTCACTCTTTTTTTTTTTGGGTTCCCTTTCTCTTCCTTCCTTCCTTGCTTCCTTCCTTGCTGTTTTACCTGATTGCTTCTCCTTGTACTGATTCTGTACAATGTGTAGTGGTGAGGGTCAAGTTGTGGGACGCTGTCATTGGCTCTTGAGACGTGTCTCGTGGTGTAGGAAGTGTTTCAGAGTAGTTTCAGTTTCGAGGTGCAAGACGGGGTATTTTGCTGTTTGTTGTTTTCTTTAACAAGTTGGGGTGAGTCACTTTGTCTTGGTATTCTGTACAATGTGTAGTGGTGAGGGTCAAGTTGTAGGGCGCTGTCATTGGCTCTTGAGAATTGTCTCGAGATGTAGAAAAGGTTTCGGAGTAAGTTCACTTTCGAAGTACAAGATGGAACATTTTTTGTTTGTTTTTTTAACCAAGTTGTGGTGAGTCTCTTTGTCTTGGTACTCTGCGCGTGCGCGAACAGGCGCGCACGAACGCACACACACACACTAAATAAATGCATAGGTAAATAAAATAATCACAATCATATTAAAAAAAAATCATCATACATAAAGTATATTATCAGACGCCTCAACACAGATACTGTGCTACACAAGACAAACGAATCACATCCTTCATGCAAAAAATGAGCAGCAACGAAGCAAGCCCATAAACATATAATGAATATACACTTGAAGCATACCAATAGCCAGTACACATCTACATGGACAAGGGTTCTCACATGTGCACTCACATGACTCCCAACGCGCGCACACACACGTAATGGGTCTACACAAAGATCTGCTGACTTCAATCAAAGGGGAGAAAACTACGTTAGCATGGCCACGTTACAAGATCCAATGACCTCGGGGAAAGCTTTCTTTGGGAAACTGTTGAAGGAGAAAGACACAGATGTAGATAGAAAAATCAGTAATTAATTAGCACAGCCCTTTCGATTCATTTTTCTGAGATAGCAAAATGGTATTGATACCACACAAGGCTTTAAGTAAGCTCATCTTGAAAAAAAATAATGCACCTACTTTACCACACTTTGTATATATGTGTGTCCTTAATCTTGAAAAAAATAATGCACCTACTTTACCACACTTTGTATACATGTGTGTCCTTAATCTTGAAAAAAATAACGCACCTACTTTACCATACTTTGTATATATGTGTGTCCTTAATCTTGAAAAAAAAAACCCACGCACTTGCTTTTCCACACTTTGTATGTGTCTGTATCCTTGCTAACAACACATGTGCTTTTTATATTTTTTACAAAAAAATTGCATACGTGTGTGTCGTCATCACTAACAAAAAATATGTACACTTACATTTAAAAAAAAAGATATCCACTTACAGAAACATAAACTTTTTTTTCACTAACTAGCAAGCACCATCAATTTCCAAGTCGTCTTCAGAGGCACAAAAGCAGCAGCAGCAGCAGACATACAGTAGCAGCAGCAGCAGCAGCATCATCTTCCTGTGCTTTCAACCTTCTACGTGCTTCTAAAGTCTCCCTCTCCTCCCCTTTTTTTTTCTTCCATTCTAGACACTCCTGTCGGAAGAGCAGGTGTCTGCGCATCCTGCATCATGGCAAGAAAATAAGGCCAGAGTAGGGGAGGAGAGACTATTATCATCATTTTGCATACCCCACTTTCCTGTCTGCCACATGGTCTGCCTTCAGAATCAGAGCTTTGCTGCTGCTGCTACAAAGGACACACCACCAAGCAGGATCTGTGACGTGTGAAAGCTCTCTGCTGTCATTTGGCGATGTTTTTTTTTTATTCACTGCTGATGATACCAGGGAATCTTTGTGGGTGGGAAGTTGATGTAAATTATTATTGTCTGAAAAATTATTTGAGTGGGTGAAAAGGCTTCTTTGTGAGATTGGGATTAGAGCGTGTGATGGTGAGTGGGGTGACTGGAAGGAAGGAAGGAAGGAGGGAAGAGAGGAGGGAAGAAAGGAAAGATGGGGGGAGAAGCGAGAGAGGAGAGGAGAGAGAGAGAGGAGAGAGAGAGAGAGAGGAGAAGAGAGAGAGAGAGAGGAGAGAGAGAGAGAGAGAGAGAGAGAGAGAGAGAGAGAGAGAGGAGAGAGAGAGAGAGAGAGAGGGACGGACGGACGGACGGAGGGAGGGAGAGAGAGAGAGAGGAGAGAGAGAGAGAGAGAGAGAGAGAGAGAGAGAGAGAGAGAGAGAGAGAGAGAGAGAGAGAGAGAGAGGAGAGAGAGAGAGAGAGAGAGAGAGAAAGAGAGTATGTATGTATGTATGTATGTATGTATGTATGTATGTATGTATGTATGTATGTATGTATGTATGTATGTATGTATGTATGTATGTATGTGTTTATTATGTATGTACCTATGTATGTATGTATGTATGTATGTATGTATGTATGTATGTATGTATGTATGTATGTATGTATGTATGTATGTATGTATGTATGCATGTATGCATGTATGTATGTATGCATGTATGTGTCTGTCTGTCTATCTATCAATCTACCTACCCACCTACGTACCTACCTATCTACGTACGTACGTACGTACGTACGTACGTACGTACGTACGTACGTACGTACCTACGTACCTACCTACCTACGTACCTACCTACCTACCTACCTACCTACCTACCTTTCAGCATATCAACCAATCTTGCACGCTCGCATGGCTTTAACACACACACCCTTTTGAGCACAACAACGAAGCTTTCACCTACCCAATCGGGGCTAAGACTTAATACACATTCTCCCCGCTAACCACAAAGTAGGAACCTCTAAAACTGCTGACAGCGAAACCTGCTGAAAACACAAGACATGTTAGTCTGGTGCCTGGTAGTACCAATCTCTCCCTAGAGAGGTTTCTGACTCTGAGGAACTGGCAGAACCAATATCTGGTCACTCACTCTTTTTTTTTTTTGGGTTCCCTTTCTCTTCCTTCCTTCCTTGCTTCCTTCCTTGCTGTTTTACCTGATTGCTTCTCCTTGTACTGATTCTGTACAATGTGTAGTGGTGAGGGTCAAGTTGTGGGACGCTGTCATTGGCTCTTGAGACGTGTCTCGTGGTGTAGGAAGTGTTTCAGAGTAAGTTCTGTTTCGAGGTACAAGATGGGATATTTGTTGTTTGTTATTGTTGTTGTTGTTTTTTAAGAAGTTGTGGTGAGTCACTTTGTCTTGGCATTCTGTATAATGTGAAGTGGTGAGGGTCAAGTTGTGGGACAGTGTCACTGGCTCTTGAGAATTGTCTCAAGCTGTGGAAAGTGTTTCAGAGTAATTTCATTTTCGAGGTACAAGACGGGACATTTGTTGTTTTTTTGTTGTTTTATTTTTAACCAAGTTATTATGAATCTCCTTTGTCTTGGTGCTCCGCGCGTGCGCGCATGCAGGCGCACACGCACGCACGGACGCACACACACTAAATGAATGCATAGCTAAATAAAATAATCACAATCATATTAAAAAAATACATCATACATAAAATATATCGGACGCCTCAGTACAAATACTGTGCTACACAAGACTAATGGATCACATCCTTTACGCGAAAAATGAGCAACGAAGCAAGCACAAAAGACATATAATAAACATATACATTTGAAGCATACCAATAGCTACATGGACAAGGGTTCTCACATGTGCACTCACATGAATCCCAACACACACACACACGTAATCGGTCTACGCAAAGATCTCCTGACTTCAAGCAAAGGGGAGAAAACTACGTTAGTATGGCCGCGTTACCAGATCCAATGACCTCGGGGAAAAACATTCATCGGGGGAACTGTTGAAGGAGAAAGGCACAGATGTAGATAGAACAATAATTAATTATGAGCCACTGATTTTGTTGTTGTTGTTGTTGTTGTTGTTGTTGTTGTTGTTGCTCTTTTTCTTGATTTTGTGTTATTCTTGTTCTTGGTTCTCTTCCTATTGTTCTTATTTTTGTATTTGTTCTTCTTGTTTTTGTTCTGATTGTTGTTGTTGTTGTTGTTGTTGTTGTTGTTGTTGTT
>CM060320.1:29073956-29078956 GCA_030674155.1 Stramonita haemastoma
CCATCACCCAACAAAGTTCCAACAGAATTGATCAATTTAACTACTTACCTGGCAATTTCTTTTCCAGTGTTCCCTTCTCTGGATTGTTGGGGCTGAATATTTTCAGAGCTTTTTGTTGTCAAGGAATACATATATAGTGACATACTAGTTCATGTTTTAAGCAAGAGAGCAAGACTGCAATATCATAGTCAAAATTATAGTAACAGATAAATAGAAATGAAAATAAAAAGTGGGTTCTACACACACCAATACAGAACAATCAGTCATCATATACAGATCTGTATACTCTTTCAATCAATTAAAAAAAAAAAAAAATTAACAGACACAATACAGATCATTATCGAGATTTCAACATCATTTCAATTTTCTTTGTAACAAAATACACACACACACACACTTCCCCACCAACCTAACCCACTATCTTAAAGAACAAAAAAAAAAGAAGACAGTTCTTGACAGACAAGGATACTGATGAGGGAATCTTTCAAAGACCTGGTCTGCTCTTTCATTTCAGAATCTTCTGGAGCTCCCCATTCTGAAACAAAGAGTTATGGTTGAGAGTCACTGAATGGGTAGGTGAGAAGACAACAGAGAGGAACATGGCAAAAATATGGCACCAACACCAGATAAAATATGCAGCATATTATTTTCCACAGCATAAATACTGAATTAAATATATTTTCACAGGCATGTCAAGTATGTGGGTTTTAAATGCTGGGTGGAAAAAATTACTCTGATTTTCACAGATGTGATATCTGTATGTACAGCATTTCATTTTCCACACAAATTAGTTGCAATGCTTTACAAATACAGAAAAAATCCCCAACATCGACAACAACATCAGCAACTTCACCTAATAAAAATGCTTATAAAATGTTGTCTACAGAATACAAACTGTTGACTTGCTTTTCACTTACAAAACTTGCCAAGAACAATAATTATCGCCTTACTTGCCTGGACATTGATGGCTTGCATTCCCCCCCCCCCCCCCCCCCCCCCCCCCCCCCCCCCCCCCCCCCCCCCCCCCCCCAAATCTCAAGCTAATAAAGACAAACTTCAAATTATGTATAAAAGTTATTTAACTCAAGCAAATCACAGGACAATATCTAGAAGCTGTTGATGGAAGAGTTATCTAACTTGCACACATTTTATTTATAAAGCAAAGAAAACTATTTTTTTTTATATACGGATCCGCCAACCAAAAATAAACAAAATTTGTTTCACACTTCGCTATAAAGAGATCAAGTTTTTCATTCTTTTCTTTTTTTCTATACATACAAACACACACCCATACATGAGTTCTTATTCTATTATCCTCAAATTAAAAGAATAGATAAAATAAATAAAATAAATGATTAAACACACACACACTTCTATCTTATTTTTTTTCTTTTTATCACAAAACGACTGCAAAAGGAACACACTATGCATATGAGCATATAGCAAGAAAAGTCCACAAAGCAATCAAGATACTAACTCTTGACCAGCGCCTCAAACCGAGGATGGTTGGAGTTGAACTGGGCACTGGGGTTATTCTTGCTGGGGTCCTGGTTCCCTCCACTCTTCAGCCACTCAGGCCCATAGCGCTTCAGATAGTCAATTTCTGCTCCCTTCCTCTCTTGTTCTTCCACCTGCGTGAACCATTACATTCCAGTGTCACACAGAGATGATTTATATATATATATATGAGAGAGGAGAGAGAGAGAGAGAGAGAGAGAGAGAGAGGAGAGAGAGAGAGAGAGAGAGAGAGGAGAGAGAGAGAAGAGAGAGAGAGAGAGAGAGAGAGAGAGAGAATTTTTTTTAAAAACATCACTGAGCAGATCTAATCTCTTTTTTGTATTGGCTGTTTATGTGACTTTTTTTTTTTTTAAAGACGCTGACTTGATGAAAACAACTGTATGGTGTGTACTATTAAATAGCAAAATGCTCTCAATGTAAAGAGTACCCAAAAACTTCAAGCAAAGTCTGCTACGATTTCCACATGCTTTGAAATGTATAACAAGTACAATTGTAGTTCTCTTGATAAGATATATTTTTTGCTCACTGACATGAAAAAACTACTTTTGTATGCCTTGATTAAGCTAAAAAAGTTTTTTTAAAAAAACACACTCTAAAACTTGTTTTCGATTAATGAATATTCTTTTGATAATGATTATTATGGGACTCCTTTTTACATAAACTGCCTTTTTGTATTATCCAATATTTTTTTAGAATGGTTAGAATGGGTATGGACAGTCACTTTGGGCATCTACTTGCGCTGTACTTGCACATTTCTTGCATCACTTCAAAGTGGTTAAATCTCAAAAGTGAATAAATCAAAATGCCATGCATGCATACTATGTGAACTCACAACATATGCAAAGTACATGCTTCATAGATTTACAGAACAGAAATTCATGATAGACAAAAATCTCCTGATTTACAATGTACACAAAGTACATACATCAGAGAGACAGCACAGAACAAATACACATGAACAAATACACATCAAATAAGAATATTGTGTTACCAGAGTTCGATTGCATCGGGTCAGCCTCGCTATCTTGGCGATGACAATTTCTCGAACAAGATTTGCCTCTCCAACACTTGGTATATGTCCAAACTGAAGCTCTTCAAGTTTCTGAAGCTTGTTCAGTTCATCAAAGGATGACAACTGTAAGACAACAACAACAAAATCTCACAGTACTTAATAAGAGAGAAAATAGCAAATTGCTTATTATATAAAACAATCAATTCAAAGCGAAACGTGTGTGTGTGTGTGTGTGTGTGTGTGTGTGTGTGTGTGTGTGTGTGTGTGTGTGTGTGTTTACGTGCACACATGTGTGCGTGCATGCTTTTTTGTGTGTAGATATGTGCAGGTGAACTTATTCTTACTATGTGTTCACAGGTATGTGTGTGTGTTTTTATGTGTTCAAGCATATTCATTCTCTCTCTCTCTCTCTCTCTCTCTCTCTCTCTCTCTCTCTCTCTCTCTCTCTCTCTCTCTCTCTCTCTCCCCCCTCCCATGCACACACATGCACGCATGCAGGCACGCACACACAAAACACACTCATCCATTCTTAGTCATGAAATCTTTCTCTTTTTCTTTGTACTGGCTTTATCTTCCTCACCTCTTTCAAGTTGCTCCCTGTAAAGTAGAGGGTCTTGAGACTAGGAAACAGCTGAGACTTCTGTCCATGCGGAACATCAGGGAAGAACAGTTTTTCCACAGGGTTTTTGCTGATGACTATCGACTGCAGTCTGAAACCACACACTGAAAACTGTGTTTCTATGATCATAAACATATACTTGAAAAATCACAATGCATTCACACACACACACACACACACACACACACACACACACACACACACACACACACATGCAGGCATGCAGGCATGCAATCACACACTCACACATGAGTGTGCACACACACACACACAATTACACACACATAATTATATTTATGGCATCGTATTGTTTACCATATTGCCCTCATCCCCTTCTTGTAGGAGTATAACAATAGTCTGTGCACGTAGATATTTTATTGAAACACACACACACAGACACACACAGACACACACACACACTTGTCTAATACCACTTTTTATGAAGAGACGTAAAATTGAAGACCACACAATTACACACACACATGCATGCACACACGCACATACGCGAGCAAACACACACATACACAGAGAAAACTTTTTTTCAAATTCTGGTAAGTTATATTCCTCTACTTTGTTGAACTGTATTTTTTCATTTTTATGAGGCTGCAATACAGTACGGTGCTCACATACAGTGAAAAGCTGACTAAAATACCAAAACAACAAAAAATCATTAAAAAGATCAAAATATGGAAAACACACACCTAAATTATGGCCTCAAAAACTAACGACCCACAGGGAATCAAAACTTTTTTAAAATGCCAAACAAAAACAATAAAGAAAATAATACACACAAAAAAAATCGAAACAAATTCTTCTACATAAACCCAAGTAAACACTTAATAACATTTTTTGGGGGGGAAGGAGTTTTATTCTAACATTTGCAGAATTTCTTCAAATGTTTTGTTGTAAGGATCATTGAGATCATCAAGATATCAAACATCTGTATCTGACAGAATGAACCACAATCCAAAGGAAAAAAGGGAAAAAAAGAAAAAAAAAAAGATGTGGATTTACCTTTCCAAACGGCCAAGTTTGAGCACCTCTTCCCAAGACGAGATACGGTTGGCTTCCAATGTGATCATGGTGAGGTTCTGAAGGCACCCCTGGGGTTCACTCATTGTCTCTATACAGTTGACTGTTGCATACAGCTGCTCCAGGCATTGGAACATTGAGCAACTCTGTAAAACCTGTCAGCACAGAAAACACAACAAATCTTTGACAACACTGCCTATGGTATTCTTCTTCTTTGTCAAATGCTCAGACAGCAACTATCGTCAGCTGTATAAGAAAAAATGCACTTTACTGCCGATAAGTGCCAGTCAGGTCCAGCACATCTGACTTCAGTATGGGAGAGAATTGTTATCTTTCAATTTTTTTTTTCTGAAAAAAAGGCAAGAGAATAGACCGAGATGGTAGAGAATAGACAAGAAGGTGGTGACAAGAAGACCAAAAACAAGGTAGAAACAAACGAATTCCTAGAACAGAATTTCCAGAAGGTGGAAGTGTTATTCATACTGACAGGCCCCTGGCATCCCTACAGAGGAAAGCATTAGTATCAAACAATCAATAAATATGTGTAGAACACAACAGTACAGCAGTTATCACAAAGACTTTCAGATAAGGAAATCTGAATTCAAATCCCATCAAAACTTGGGACTTTTTGCAACTCTGACTTGCTCTTACTACAGCTGTGTGTGCTTGCTGTGGGCTCAATGGCGAGACAGCAACCACAAAGTCGAGCGTCACTGATTTTACAGAGGCAGCATTCAGTGCTGCCCAGATAACCTGACCCAACGTGCAGGTGCCAGTGTTTTATAGGCCCAGATGACAGCAGGATAAATTATAACAGAA
>CM060320.1:29083956-29091456 GCA_030674155.1 Stramonita haemastoma
TATTCACTGTTGAAACTTAATATTCTAGCTTTAAATAATGATTTCTCTTTCTGTGTAAAATATTACTGCAAAATATTTTGTAGAACCTGAGATACAATAATCAGCCAAAATGAGCACTGAGGCCAGGAGTAGTCCCCCATTAAAATAGGTCTAATATTTCAGAAAATTCATATATGACCACAAAACTTTGTAGGTATGTATTTCTTTATGTATTCAATCAGCATGTAGAGTTTCATAAAGATTAAACATTGGTTGCTAAGGAAAATTTAACATTGAAATTGTGATTCAGTTTTTCTTAATTTTCTCAAAATGGCCGCTTTCAGGTAAACCCTCTTCTAAACTGCTATCTCAAAAACTAATAATCCGATTTTGATGGGGTTTTCACCAGTAGAAAGAGCATTCAAATTACATCTAGAATCATATAAAATATGCAAAAAGCCGGATTATGACATCAGACTCCTTTTGTGCTGGAACGTCACATATATATAAGTACAAATGATGAACTAATATATTGCAAGTAATCATACTGTCAGGACTCTGACAATGAGCTCCCAAAAACAAAACAAAAAAAGTCTTTCAACCCAGTCAGCCATCTTTCACCTAGATCTCTTCCCAGTCCCAAAATATTTTTTATCCATTCCTATGAAACATCTCGACAAGTCATTACTCTTACCACTAAACCAAGGTTGCAACACTGCTTCTTCAAAATTTGACTAGTACGAACAACACTCAGATATATAAATGCAGACTACTAGACTACTTCAAAACTCGACGAGTGCAACAACACCAAAATTGACAGACTTACCTCTGCCTCTGGTTGATTTTGTGAGCTCCGACCATCTCCACCACAGTGGATTTGTTGTCGGCCCCCAGGACAAAGAGTTCCTGGGTGTCCACCCCAGCATCCCCTGTCTGCTGCAGGCCATAGCGGTCCTGGATGGCCAGCAGACAGTCTTCACCCAGCTCCACCTTCTTGGGCCTCACGAAGGATCCGGATTTAGGGTGGCTGGACAAACAGGAAGAAATGTCATCCTTAGTGTTTTTGGGGGGTGATCTCTTTTTTTTTTTTAGTTGTTGTTGTTCACATTTCTTATTCTTTGGTTGCTTAAACTTTAAAATTGACACAGAGACAAACACACAGACACAGACAGACACACAGACAGATACACAGACAGACACACAGACAGACACACAGACAGACACACAGACACACAACCTTAGATTAAAAAAAAAACCCAAGAGAAATAGAATCCATGAAAAATGTACTCAAGAAATCAAAACAGACTAAACTAAAATCACCGCACTCAGCACCAAAAAAAAGCAACCAAAAAGAGTCAGCTGTCAACCAAAACAAAACCTTATCTTCCATCTATATGATTTATTACCTGGTGTTGAAATATCGCACTCCTTCATGAGACCCATCATGCTTTCCTCTGCTGGGATCATCCCACTCTACTCCAAGCCATACACCTGAAGCCACACACAAACATATTTCAGATATTATTAGAATGAAAATCCAAAACAAACAAAACATAACAAACCTACAATTTACCCATTCAGGAAATGTTTCCTTGAAATAGTAGGCTTACAAAATACACAACATCAAAAAAAAATCTTAGGCAATGTTTTCTCCTAGTTTCATTACTTCCTATGTTGGGGACTAGAAGTAGATATATGGAAGCATATTTTCATGTTTTTTTCATTTTTTGGTATCTTAGATTCCTGACTATTCTTGAAAATTTTAAGAATCCTGTCTCTCTGATAGACTGGTGAAACTGGGTTATTATTTTTTTTCTTGTATGGTTTCATTGCTTTCTTCGTGAAGCAAATTTACTGTTCTGACAACAGGCTCTGTGATCAGCAGTAACATGTTCACTTCAGCAGATTATTATTTCTTACACATTTGAAAGTGGCCACAAAAACATGAAAATGCGCTTCCATACAGGTACTTCTGGTCCCCAATAAGGGAAGTTACTCTGGTGGCTTGACATACAAAGCACAGGGAGATAATCTCAAACCTGTGGGTGTGCAAATGTAGAATCAGTGTTGTGTGTCTGCATAATGGGAAACATATCTAAAAAACATATTCCTGATTCTGTCAATGTAAGCTGTAAACAAGTAGAGAAATAATTTTTTTTAATGTATCATCCTTACCATATCTACCATGGTGTACTATCACAAGCAACTGATTCTCTTTTGATCAGTATAAGTATCTTTTTTTCAAAAGCAGGTTTGCATCAATTCAAATGATGGCACCATCAACTGGTGGTTTTGTTTGTTCTCCACAAACCTTTTATATTTTGTAGCACCATCACGAATGTATATTCGAATATATTTCTCAACTAAATCTGAAAATGTGATTTTTCTTTCAAAACAATGAACAAATAAAATAAGACCTCATCACATTCTGTTGTTGTTGTGCATTCCCCAGCTTAACACTCTGGGGATCACACTTCGACTGACTCATCCCACTTGGAAATCATTGTGAGATTGAAATTGCACACTGAATGAGGTGTGCATGTTTGTTTTCAAGTACCTTACCATTTTATATAGGCAGCCATACTCTGACTTCAGAGGATTTTTTTTCCTTTACAGGAGAGTGCAGGTTGTTATGTTAAAAGCTTGTCATGGCTGACGGCAATCTTAACACAACATTTCACAACATAATAACATCTTAGTGTAGGCTTTGGCTATTAGCTAACATCAATAATTGACCCAGCTTTTGGTCGGGGCCAATCATATTCTCATTCATATGATTATTAATGACTCAAGACACTATTCTTTTGTAAATTCTAAACAGCACAGAGATATTTATTTTTAATTGTTAATATTATGATTTATAATATACCTTTTGTAGGTGGAACAGATCCAATGAATCTGACTGTCCCAAAACTGTCAGATGATGACACACGGTCACCAGTCTGTATCTGGCTCCCGTCCTTTCGCATCAGGTCTGCAATCAGTAAAATTTCATTGAATACTAGTTATTATTATTAATCTTTTCTGCTATTATGAATCATATACAATAAAACTTTGAGACTGATAGAGTGACAATTGGCATTGCTTAGATCTATAATTTAAGCCAAATGACTGTTACGTAACTTACAATAGGAAACAGATGAAAAAAATGCTAAATACCCCTGAAGTTTAAAAAGCAATTGCTGAACTCAAATACTTCATGGTTATTTTACACACACACACACACACACACACATGTGCTTTTGTGGGATTTTTGTTGTTGTTGTCTTTTGTTGTTGTTTTTTTTTTTGTTTTTGCTTTTTGTTTTTTTTGTTTTTTTTATTTTAAAAAAAATACTGATTGATTTTGTAAACTATACAATTGATGATGCTGGTGCTCGAGTTAGTTGCGAATTTTTTTCTTTTTTTGTTGTTGTTGTTGTACCTGAATGCACTAATTTGATGGAACGTTGACATGTTTTTGTGTAAATCTAAAAACACAAGTGTTTGGGAGTGAAGGACTGAGAAAAAGGAAGGAAATTAATGTGATTGTTTTACTTTCTGCCTCGAATCCATTGCTTTGTTATGTATTGTTTTTCTTTGTATGCACTGTACTTGTTTTGGAGGGAATTGATATAGGTTTGTATGTGTGTGTGTTAAAACGATTTTTAAGGAACCATGCATTATTTTCCTTTGTGTGCATGTGGTATATGTATATATATATATATATATATATATATATATATATATATATATATATATATATATATATATAATATAATGTGTGTGTGTGTGTGTGTGTGTGTGTGTGTGTGTGTGTGTGTGTGTGTGTGTGTGTGTGTGTGTGAGAGTGTGTAGTTTCTTCTTTTGGTGTAGATATTTTTCAAGTTCATTTTTAATCTTTTCATTTGTAAGGCATATCTTTTTA
The DNA here is from genome assembly GCA_030674155.1 of Stramonita haemastoma. Taxonomy (NCBI): domain Eukaryota; kingdom Metazoa; phylum Mollusca; class Gastropoda; order Neogastropoda; family Muricidae; genus Stramonita; species Stramonita haemastoma. The sequence continues at coordinate 29,087,842 of CM060320.1, forward strand.
AAGTTTTTCCTTGTTCATATATGATTATTCTCTTTTTTCTTCTTTTTTTTTTCTTAGATGGATGGCTTGATGAAAAAAAGCAATTGCACTGCTTACTCAATGTACCATCTGGAAATAAAAGTTTGACTTTGACTTTGACTTTGACTTTGACACACACACACACACAGAGTGATACAGTGACACACTCTCACACAGGCACACAAAAACTGACAAAGGATCCCCCCCACCCCTCCTCCACTCTGACATTCTTTGGCTAGAGGAGTAGAGCTCTTATATATAGAGCGCTTATATATAAAATTATTTTCACACATGTTCTCTTGTAATTGTCTCATCCAAAAGTAAAAGATTACACAGGAATAATTGATGGAATTATCAAAACTCATTTTTCCAAGACAATGTCCATGATTGAATGATTGACAGACTCAGACTGGAACAAATTGGAGGACTGTCCATATTCAATAGATCAGCTGATAGTCCACAAAGATTGATACATAAAAATACATAATTCAATAATCATGTCATAGTGTTAGTAATACTGATAATGTGATATCAATATCATATACTGATATACTATAGTGATAACATACAACATAGCAAGGCAAAGTATGCATGCATGCATGCACAAACGCACTGACACAGACACAGACACTGCAGTGATGTACGCGACACCAGTATGCATGTGGACCTACTGAGACACACACATCTACACACACACACACACACACACATCTACACACACACACACACACACACACACACACACACACACACATGCGCGCGCACACACACACACACAAAATCAAAGACACACACACACAAACACATGCGCACACACGTGCATCCATGCATGTACACACACACACGCGTACACACACACCTATTCGATAAATGTACACACACACACACCACACACACACACACACACACACACACACACACACACACACACACACACAGTGAACACACACGCACACATAAACTTTTAAGTTTTACTTTTGTTTTAGTGCTTTAAAAAGGCCTACCAGAACAATTATGGTTATGGTAAAATCCGTGACGATCTTCCAAACGTTAAGATACGACTGCTCTTTCAGTCTGGTTACCACTCAGCATCTGACTCAAATGAGTTAAAATAACTTTTGAGTCATTACTGATTCACATTAATTCAAAAATATCGATACAAATTCATTTGTGGCGATCATCTTCTGTATGCATCCATAAAGTTTTTAGGCAAGATCTGCCTCTGGGTTGAAGTGAACAAAAGTCAGCCTAAAAAACATAAGCATCAATGCATCTGTACACGTAACCATGACTGACTGCTATAAATCCAGACTGAAACCCCCGATGATGATTAAAGTTTGATCCTGCACTTACCAGCGTCTTCTGCCGCCATGGTTTTTATCACGCAGCCAGACTAAGACGAAACGAAGTAAAATTACGAACCCTACTAAACCAATAAAGAAGCAATAAAGCAACACAAATTATAACTGAAATTGAATTCTTTCAAATTTTTAGTTTCTGTGTCTAATACATTTTACACATACAAAACAATAATTAAAAAAACAAAAATAAACGACAACTTGTAACATTAGGATCGGAAAATTAAACTTCCGGTGATTGAGGTTTCTGGATGTCAACAAACTTCAGTCACGAGATAAATGATAACCCAGCCTTCATTTTGCATGGGGTGTTTGGTGTGAAGTATGTCAAATGAAAACATTTTGTAGTTTCATACACGAGAACAATGGCGGGTTTCAAGTTTGGGTGTATTCTCATAATCGTCGGTGGTGTGACAATCCTCTGTGGCAAACTGCAAGTTGAACAGAGGGATCATTCTGAGCTTCAGCAATGGTTACATCAAAATAGCTATGATCATCTGGAACATCTCTTACGTATTAAAGGTATGAAATATACAAAAGCAGATCTTTTCACAAATGGTGTCCATGCTGATGTATATATGGTCTACATGCTTGCAAAGCCACACACAGAGGCAGTCACACACACACACACACACACACACACACACACACACACACACACACACACACACACACACACGCACGCACACAACATGCCCTCCCTAACAACACACACGCACAGTACCCCTCCCCTTAAACACAATCTATAGATCTACAGATCGATCTACACAAACTCTCTCTCTCTCTCTCTCCTCTCTCTCTCTCTCTCTCTCTCTCTCTCCCCTCTCTCTCTCTCTCTCTCTCTCTCTCTCTCTCTCTCTCTCTCTCAGCCGCACACACACACACACACACACACACACACACACACACACACACACACACACACACACACAACACACACACAGAGTGACACACACACACACACATACACACACACACACACACACACACACACACACACACACACACACACACACACACACACACACACACACACACACACACACGTACCATTCAATGAACCATCTAAAAAAAGTTTGATTTGACACATGTATACAATGATACACAGGATAGCACATTGGTTAGATCAGTGAAGGTTGTGCTCTGGATTCAAATTGACAGCCCAGGTTTGAGCCACTACTGACGTGCCCATTCAAGAGAATTTTTTTTCCCATTCCTCAAAGTCCTGATGAGATTATTCATGAACTAAGGTCCCATATGCCATAATATGGATGTATACATCATTACTTATGTAATAATGTATTCTGAATGCACACAGAATGTCCTGAGTACAAACTGAAATCTGTTTCCCCTTTTCAGAATTTGGAGTAAGCCCAGTAGAAACAGATGACAAAAGTTACAATTTGACAGCATGCACTTGTGTTGTGGACAGCAAGTAAAAATTGTAATAACTTAAAAGTTGAATAAGCACATCAGTTCTTATTCCATTATTCCCAAATTAGCATTAACTGCTGAACAAATACAATAACTGAATAAGTATAATACTTAATAGAGCAACTTTCACATACTGACACAATCACATGCACATGCACAAACATGCACAGTGACAATACTGACAGACAGCATCACTCACTCACACACAAAACACACACACACACACACACACACACACACACACACACACACACACACACACCACACACATACATAGTAACATACACATACTACACACACACACACACACACACACACACACCACACACACACACACACACACACACACACAACACACACCTTTTAAAGAGTTTTTAGAGGTCGCATTGATTTAAATGCTGAAACATGTACTTTTTGTATTGCGCACATTTCTTATATTTTGAGTTTTCTTTCTTATCTCAAGTTATTGATTTCTTGTCACTTGATCAGTTGATATGATCAGTGGAGTGGTTGACATTCACAGCAGAGTCTGGTAATGTGGAATCATTTGCCCTAAGGCGTAACTGCCATAAAATGAACCAAATCTTTACTTTAGTTGAACTTGAATCAGTGAATACTGTATAGTTAATTGTATGATTTGTATCAGATTGATCATTCTATGATGAGCAAGTCCATTTTGGTCAGAAATTTTTATACTCTCTAAAATCTAAGAAATTAATGGTCAGTGAGATTGAGAACAGTCATTTGTTTTGAAGAGGACTGGCAGTACATCAAAAAGTCATCATATGTCTGAGCTGGGTTGTTT
>CM060320.1:29093439-29095939 GCA_030674155.1 Stramonita haemastoma
TTGTACATGTAAATTTTTACAAAGAACTAAGTAACAAATTTTTGGGGGTAACACTAGAGAAAGTTATTTTGTGATATAATGCCCAAAGTGACTCATGTTCATGAAAAACCTGGCTCGTTTATTCCCATGCTGTGAAAGAGAGGGTGTTAAAGATTAGCTAACAAAAAGGAAATTCCTGATTTCCCGAAAAAACCATCAATCATGTTGGAAGAGGGCCCAAAGGCCAAATCCTGTGGTGTTTTGGGTGTGCGTGCGTGCGTGCGTGCGTGCGTGCGTAGGGCGTGCGTGTGAGTGCTGCGTGCGTGGGGTGAGTGCGGCGTGCGTGTGAGGCGGGTTTGTGTGTGTGGTGTTGTGTGTGTGTGTGTGTGTGTGTGTGTGGTTTGAGCCGGCACAAAACTGATGGGTGCACTTGTGGGGGGGGGGGGGTTGCATGCGAAAAAGACAACTATGGGGGCCCAAAAAATTTGAGGGGAACAGCCAAGCGATCATGATATTTAATTTGTATTCACAAACATTATTATTCATATTTTGTTTGCCGATGTGCCAATATGTTTATTTTTTGTATTTCCTTTTCAAAACCCCAGGCAACTGTATACCTTGGGAAAATTGCATGGTTGAGGAAAAAATGTTGGATCTGAAGACTTAAAAAATTAATTATTTAAAGTCTGAAGTCTGAATTCTCTCCCCCTTTTCCCTCTCTCCCTCTCTCTCTCTCTCTCCTCTCTCTCTCTCTCTCTCCCTCTTTTCCCCTCTCTCTCTCTCTCTCTCTCTCTCTCTCTCTCTCTCCCCTTCTCTCTCTCTCGGATAGCCTAGGGGTAGAACATTGCGCTGGCAATTTGAAGACCCGGTTCGAATCTTCGAGGAGTTTTTTCTCCGGGGGTTAAAAACATCAGGTGACTCCACTCTCCCCCAAGTCCTTCGGATGAACTTTAAACCGGGGCCCCCGTGGCAAACCACGCAGAACTCTTGCGCACAAAAAAATCCTTTCCCTTTCGTAAGAGTAGGCCATCGTGTGCCGGTGGGAACAGTTTGACATTTACAAAACTGTATACACACGGGGACTGGATGTAAAAAAGCACAAGAGTGCTTATCCCATTATCCCCCGATATAAAAGAATAAATCAAATCAAATAATCAATCTCTCTCTCTCTCTCTTCTCTCTCTCTCTCTCTCTTCCTCTCTCCCTCTCTCTCTCTCCCTCTCTCTCTCTCTCTCTCTCTCTCTCTCTCTCTCCTCTCTCTCTCTCTCTCTCTCTCTCTCTCTCTCTCTCTCTCTCCCCCCCCCCTTTTTAAAAATCATTTTTTTTTTTTTTTAATAGCGACTATATCTATTGGTTGATAATTAAAAAAGACAATAGCATCATCAGTTGGTAGGTTAGTAGTTTGGTTTCTAAAAAGTATATTGTTCTTTTCATTTCTTTTTTTTCCTCGATTGATACAAAACCTGAATCTCTTGTTGCGCCCCCCTTGTTAAAAAATTGATTAAAAAAGTTTTGTAAGAAATGCCTTACCCTTCTTTCCACCATTTTTGTAGCATTTTATTTGATTTTCATTTATACCACACTTTGTCATTTTGAAATTTTCTGATTGCCCCCCCCCCCCCAAAAAAAAAAAAAACAATTGGGTTTAACTGGTTACCTTTTATTTAAAATATGGCATACTTTTATCAAACAAACAAAATGCAATGTCACGATTATCATTATTTCTCTAAAAATCATCAGTGCAGAAAACGTTGAAATAGTTAAACCAACAATCTGTGGAAATTCCATTAGAGACATTTTCTTTATTTGTACAGCCCATTATTCTTAACTCCCTCCAAAAACGTAAAGGGCTAAGACCTGCGACGACTAGAATGTCAGCCTTTTGCTTCCTAAAAGCATGTCTTTTCATCCACAGTAGTCTTTTATACATTTACCTATCTTCAACAAATGCAATCCTTTCTTCTTCTTTACTTCTTTTCTTAAAAAGATTTATTTTTCCCCTCCTTTCTTTTTTTCTTTTTGCTGCGTTGCACTCACAATCAAAACGCAGGGGTTTTTTTCCTTTCTCGTCGGGAGAAAACGCCTTGAGTAGACATTTGCATTTGCTTGAATCTTTCAGGTATTGAACAAATATGTTTTATGCAATATCAACGCAAGAGAGACAGAGACAGAGACAGAGAGGGTTGCTTATAGAGTGTAAGCCGTGGTGTATGAACATTTTAAATGGGGGGATTACACACACACACACACACACACACACACACACACACACACACACACACACACACAAAACACACACACACACACCCCTCTCTCTCTCTGTCTCCTTCTCTCTCTCTGTCTCCCCCCTCTCTCTCTCTCTCTCTCTCTCTCTCTCTCTCTCTCTCTCTCTCTCTCCCTCTCTCTGTCTCTGTCTCTCGCTCTCTCTCTCTCTGTGTCTCTCTTATGTTTGCTCGCACTTTCTCTTATTACGACACTGCCAATGCAAATACTGTAAACACTTCTTGTTATCAACTACTAA
>CM060320.1:29100939-29108439 GCA_030674155.1 Stramonita haemastoma
AAGATTTACAAACTGCATCCACACGGGGAATGGATGTAAAAAAAAAAAAAAAAAAAAAAAAAAGCACATGAGTGCTTATTCCATTATCCTCGATATAAAAGAGTAGATCAATAACTAAAATAAATATGTTCTCTATCCCATTCCAGCCCAGCTGGGGCCAGCTAGGGCCAATTATAGCAGGAACTGACCATAATATTTGGACTTGGTAAAAGAAACGGGTGTACTAATTTTAGTGCTGGGCCCCGGACCCTTGACTGAGTTTTGCGGGATTTTGTGCACAGTTAGCTGTGTGTGTGTGTATGTGTGTGTGTGTGTGTGGTGTGTGTGTGTGTGTGTGTGTGTGTGTGTGTGTGTGTGTGTGTGTGTGTGTGTGTGCGTGTGTAAGGTGGGGGTGTATGTGTGTGTACGTGTGTTGTGTGTAGGGGGAGGGGGTGTATGTGTGTGTGTGTTGTTTGTGTGTGTCTGTGTGTTTTTTTTAAATTCAATTTCATTCTTTTATATCGAGGATAATGGGATAAGCACTCGTACGCTTTTTTTACATCCAGTCCCCGTGTGTATGCAGTTTTGTAAATGTCATCTGTTCCCACCGGCACACGATGGCCTACTCTTACGAAAAGCGGAACAGGATTTAACCTGTACGCAAGAAGTTCTGCGTGCGTTTACACACGGGGCCTCGGTTTATAGTCTCATCCGAAGGACTCTGGGGGAGAGTGGACTCCGCACTGATGTTAACTCCAGGAGAAAAATCTCCTCGACCGGGAATCGAACCCGGTCGTCAAATTGCGAGTGCAATGTTCTGACCACTAGGCTATTCCGTCCCCTGACGGGATAGTGTATGTTTGTGTGTGTGTGTGTTTGTGTGTGTGTATATGTATGTGTGTGTGTGTGTGTGCGTGCGTGTGCGTGTGTGTGTGTGTGTGTGTGTGCAACAAAACTGGTGGATTGGTGGTCTAAAAAGCCTGAACTTTTCCCCCAGCTACTAAATCTTCCGATGTGGTCTGTCTGGGTGCTAGTTTGGTTGTTTTTTTCCCCGGATGTGACAATAAATCTGGGTTCTGTGTGTGTGTAACACACATTGAGCGCGCGTAAAAGAACTAGCTCACATAAATTATACAAGAGAGTTGTCCGTGGTAAAATTATGTGCCTGACAGTCTCTACTGCCACAGCTGTTGCAAGGAAAATTGCAGGTCACCTGGTGGGTGACCTAGTTGTGCTGTCTCTCTCCTTCCTTCCTTCCTTCATGCATGCGGTTTCTTCAGTCTCTCAACACTTGGAGTTGAGTTCTCTTGTTGAGACATTTTTTTTCATTCATACCCCTTTATGTCACAGCAGATTTCTCTGCATTGAAATTCAGGCTGCTCTCCCTCCCCCGGGGAGAGTGCGTCGCCACAAGTGCAGCGCCTACCATTATTTGGTTGTTTTTTTCTTTTTTCCTGTCTGCAACTGTATTTGTTTCCCTATCAGAGTAGCTTTATTTCTACAGAATTTTGCAAGGGATAACCCCCTTGTTGCCATGGGTTCTTTTACATGCGCGAAATAATGATGTGTAACACACGGGATCTCGGTTTATCATCTCACCCGAAAGACTAGCACCCAGACACCACTCATAGTCTAATAGATAGATGGGGGGAAAGTTTGGGGCCCGAAAGGGATCTGAACCACTGCACACTCCGACCCGGACTTTTCTTTTCGCTTTCTTATCAGGTGCGTTACCTCTAGACCACCGATCTTGAATCTTGAGTCATTTTTGCTTCCCCCAACAGGTTTTCTCATATAGGCCTACTGCTCTTCTCCACTCAGTATGATTTTCTAAAAAGTGGTTCCTAGCTGTCAGAGTTTATGTCAGTGGCTTTCATGTCACGCTGGTATATATACGTCTTTGAAGTGTACAGCTGGACCCCCTGACGGACATTGTCCTGAAGCCAGCTCACCATGCAAATGTCCTTGAGAATGAGGCCATCCTTCATACGGTGCTCATACAAGATTCAGCACACAACAACAACAGCATGAAAAAAGAAGACAAAAAAGAAGAGGAATACCAACAAAAACAGGAAAAAGAAAATAAAGAGGCACAAGAAGTAAAGCGAGAGCAAGATGAAGTAAAAGCAACAGACAAACAAGAAGGGAAACAGCCATGGAGACGAACATGTTGCTGCTGCTGCTGCTGCTGCTGCTGCTGCTGCTGCTGCTGTTGCTGCTGCTGCTGCTGCTGCTGCTGCTGAAGAAGAAGAAGAAGAAGAAGAAGAAGAAGAAGAAGAAGAAGAAGAAGAAGAAGAAGAAGAAGAAGAAGAAGAAGGACGACGAGGACGACGACGACGACAAAGAAGAAAAAGAGGAGGAGGAGGAGGACGACGACGACGGCGGCGGCAGCGGCGGCGGCGGCGGCGATGACGATGATGATGATGAGGATGAGGAGGAGGAGGAGGATGACGACGACGACGACGACAATGGTGATAATAATGACGACAGCGACGACGACGATGATGATGATAACGATGACGACAACAAAGACGACGAGGAGGAAGATGACGACGATGACCACGACGAAGACGACGAGGAGGAAGACAACGACGACGACGACGATGATGACGATGATGATGCCCCTCTGTCTGTTATCTGTGGGTTGGTTGGTTGGTTGCAGAGACCCCAACTCGGGTAAATGTTTCCTGGGAGGGCTGACCAACCTGAAGACCAAAGCCCACCCTGCCAAACTGATGCAGTACACTGCCAACAACCTGGGTCAGTTCCTCCGTGTGTGTGGGGGGGGGGAGTGTGTGGTGGTTGTGTGGGGTTGTTGTGTGTTTGTGTTGTGTTGTGTTGTTTGTGTTGTGTTGTGTGTGTGTGTGTGTTGTGTGTGTGTTGTGTTGTGTGTGTGTGTGTGTGTGTGTGTGTGTGTGTGTGTGTGTGTGTGTGTGTGTGTGTGTGTGTGTGTGTGTGTTGTGTGTGGTGTGTGTGTGTTTGTGTGTTGTGTGTGTGTTGTGTGTGTGTTGTGTTTGTGTGTTGTGTGTGTTGTGTTGTGTTGTTTGTGTTGTATGTGTGTTGTGTGTGGTGGTGGTGGGATGTGTTGTGTTGTGTGTGTTTGTTGTAGTGTTGTGTGTGGTTGTGTTGTGTGTGTTGTGTTGTGTTGTGTGTGTTTGTGTTGTGGTGTGGTGTGTGTGTGTGGTGTTTGGGGTGGTGTGTGTGTGTGTGTGTGTGTGTGTGTGTGTGTGTGTGTGTGTGTGTTGGTGTATGTGTGTGTGTTCGTGTGTATAGTGAGTTTGTGGGTGGGTGGGTGTGACTGTGTGTGTGTGTGTGTTTGTGTTATGTGTGTGTGTGTGTGTGTGTGTGTGTGTGTGTGTGTGTGTGTGTGTGTTGTGTTATGTTTGCGTGCATGTGTGCGAGTGCCCATGCGTGTAGTGTGTATGTGTATGTTCTAGATTTAATGAAACAGTAATACAGAAACTAAATCTATTTTGAGAAGAAAATTTTAGCCATGACTATTATCTCATTATTGTTATATCATTATGTGTCACATAAGGGCAGTAGCATTTTGCGATGGTTGATGTGTTTTTCCCTTTTTTGTAGATATATGTTTCTTTGTTCTTGGTGTTTTTGTAAATTTTGTCTTCCATTCCCACTAGCACACAATGGCCTACTCTTCCAAAATGCAGAACGGGTTTTAAACGTGTGCGTAAGATGTTCTGCGAGCGTCCGTCAGATCACAAGCTCAACCCTCTAACTGCTAGGTTATCCCGTCCTCGAAGATCTGTTTGTTGTTGTTATTGTTGTTGTTGTTGATGTTGTTGAGCATTTGTCAGTGAAATAGCCAGGAAGTTACCCAGACTATGCACTCTGTCTCTCTCTCATTGCTATTTTCTTTTTGCTGGTACCTCGTCATATGGGTACCCAGACTCCAGCTTCAGAGGAAACATTCTCCTTTATTGAACAGTACAGATGTTAGGCTATAAGCGTTTCAATGTTCAGCATAACATTCCGAAGCATAACAACACTTTGATATAATGCAAAAGGTAAAGGTGTTCTATAACCTATGTGGTCGTAGGAAAGCGAGGCATCAGAGACATCAGCTTCTCTAGGGGCCAGTATATTAATAAGGGCGGCGCCCATCTCCTCTACTTCGCTGCTTTACCTTCCCTGACCCTAAAGAGAGCAGGTACCCATTTACAGCTGGGTGAACTGGGGGAACTGTACTGAAGCCCAGGCATGCAAACGGTCACCCATCCAGTTGGTGGTAACCACGCTCGATGCTGCTTAACTTTAGCTTGGGGAAAGCGAGTACTCTGACCACTGAGCTATCCCGTCCCCTAAACTTTGGCATCTCTGCTTACATCAAAGTCTGAAAAAGCTTTCGGTCTGAGCTAATAACGAGAATGAGAGACGTGGGAGCAGCAAGAATGACACACTGCAGAAAATGAGACAGCGAAAAATAAGTATTGAACGGAATAGAGGTGCATGCTTGTTTGCTTTTTATCTTGATATATATTAGCCTGTATGGCTGTTTTTCTTGATTGATACATCCCGCTGAAAGAGATGCTTTGACCTTTTTTACCTGAATAAAACGCGTGACTTGCGTGTCACTTTGTGATCGACTCTGTTTCTAGCTCTGTCTCTTTCTCTGTCTCTGTCCCTGTCTCTGTGTTTCTGATGTCTTGTTCTGTCTCTCTGTCTCTTCTCTTCTCTCTCTCTCTCTCTCTCTCTCTCTCTCTCTCTCTCTCTCTCTCTCTCTCTCTCTCTCTCTCTCTCCTCTCTCTCTCTCTCTCTCTCTCTCTCTCTCTTCTCTCTCTCTCTCTCTCTCTCTCTCTCTCTCTCTCTCTCTCTCTCTCTCTCTCTCTCTCTCTCTCTCTCTCTCTCTCTTCTTTCTTTCTTTCTTTCTTTCTTTTCTTTTCTTTCTTTCTCTCTAATCAAAATATGTCTTTTTGTCTCTGACTCTCTCTCTCTCTCTCTTTCAGTTTTTCTCTGTGTGTGTATGTGTGTGGGTGTGCGCGTGTGTGCGCGTGTGTGCGCATGTGTGCTTGTAAGTATGTGTACATACGTATACATATATATATATATATATATAAATATATATATATAATACATACATATATATATATATACATATATATATGTATATATATTTTTTTTCTTCGACGTGTGAATAAAGTGTTATCTTTAAAAGTTCTCCTGCGAAAAAGGCAGGATAATGAAGAAAGAAGACAGAACATAGACACAGAGGATGCTACAGGACGTAAAATAAAAAAGGATCAATGCAGGAAAACGAAAGGGATAGAAAAGAGGAAATTTCTAGCACAGAAGGTGGGGATACTATGTGTACTGACAGCCGCCCCCCCCCCCCACCCTCTCCCGGCATCTCCATGGGGGAGTTTATGTAGGAGTCTACATCTATGTCTTTAATTAACCATATCACCGACTTTACATAATTCTACACAACCTCCGTATAATATAGCGTCAAAAGAGTTATAAAAGATTCTCTCTCTCTCTCTCTCTCTCTCTCTCTCTCTCTCTCTCTCTCTCTCTCTCCTCTCTCTCTCTCTCTCTCTCTCTCTCTCTCTCTCTCTCTCTCTCTCTCTCTCTCTCTCTTCCAGTTGTTTATTTTCTTTATGTTCTCTTGTTTGCTCTTTATCTATTAGCGCTTTTTTTTTCTTTTAATAATCAAAATCATCATTTTATTGTGACTTCTGATTTTCGTCTTCTGAATGAGTGCATTTTTATTACCTTATTTTATATAGTGTACTTATTTCTTGTATGTTGTTTGGTACTGGGTACAGTTTCTTGTTCTGGTATTTCATTATTGTTATTGTTTAGTTTAAGGATTTTTTTAAAATCTTGATTTTATCCCTGATAAGGGCAGGGAACTGGCTGTAAAAAAAAAAACACCCACACACGAGTGCTTATTCATTTTCCTCGAATAAAAGAATGTGTCTTGCCTTGTCTCTTTCTCTCTCTCTCTCTCTGTTTCAACATCCATCTTAGCCCTCATCGACTACTGGGTGCTCGACACCAACTACAGCAGCTACGCCATCGTCTACAGCTGCCTGGCGAGGGCGAACGATGCCGCCAACACCTGCACGAGGGCCCGGTCCTGGCTGTGGAGCCGAACCTACACTTTGCCTGAAAGCGTGAAGGTGACAGCCCGCAACGCCTTTGAGCAACTGTGCATGAACATGACCCTGCTCTACGTGACCTCTTTTTCTGGAGAAGGTTAGGTTTTGGTGGGGGGTGGGTAGTGGGATGGGGGGGTGGGGGGGGGGGGGTTGGGGATGGGGGGGAGGGGGGTGGTGTGGGGGAGGGAGGGTGGGGGGTGGTGTGGGGGTGGTGTGGGGGTTGGGGGGGTTGGGGGGTGGGAGGGGTGTGTGTTGGGGGGTGGGGGTGTGGGAGGGGGAGGGGGGGTGTGGGAGGTTGGGATGGGGTGTGGAGGAAGGGGGGGGGGGGGTTGTGTGGGAGTGAGAGGGGGTGGGGTGGGAGGGTGGGGGTGGTGTGTGGGGGTGGGAAAGGGTGGGATGGGGAGGGGGGTGGGGGTGGGAGGGGGGTTGTGGATGGAGGGTGTGGGGGGGTAAGGGGGATGGGTTATGTGTTTGGGGTAATTTTTGCTTTTTGGGGGATGCTTCGTTTTGGTGTGGTATCTTGGTTTTTTGTTGTTGTTGTTGTTGTTTTGGGGGGTGGGTTTTTTGTGATTCTGTGGGGTTTTTTTAGGGTGGCATGGGAGTAATGGTGATAGTGGTGAAAGTGGTGGGGGTAACAATGGTAGTGATGATGATGGTGATAGCTGTTGTTGTTGTTGTTGTTGTTGTGTGTGTGTGTGTGTGTTTATTTATTTTTATTTATTTATTCTTTTATATCGAGAATAATGGAATAAGCACTCTTGTGCTTTTTTACATCCAGTCCCCGTGTGTATGCAGTTTTGTAAATGTCATCTGTTCCAACCGGCACACGATGGCCTACTCTTACGAAAAGTGGAACAGGATTTAACGTGTGCACAAGATGTTCTGCGTGCGTTCGCACACGGGGCCTCGGTTTAAAGTCTCATCCGAAGGACTTTGGGGGAGAGTGGAGTCAGCACTGATGTTAACTCCAGGAGAAAAATCTCCTCGACCGGACTCGAACCCGGGTCGTCAAATTGCTAGCGCAATGTTCTGACCACTGGGCTATCCGTCCCCCTGTGAGTGTGAGTGTGTGCGTGCGTGTGCGCACGCGCTTGTATCTATGTGTATGTGTGTGTGTGTGTGTGTGTGTGTGTGTGTGTGTGTGTGTGTGTGTGTGTGTGTGTGTGTGTGTGTGTGTGTGTGTGTGTGTGTGTGTGTGCATGCGCAGGAGCAGCAGCAGTAGTTAGTAGTCATAGAAGCAGTAGTAGTAGAAGTGGAAGCAGCATCAGGGACAGCGGCAGCAGCAGTAGATAGAAGAAGTAGGAGGAGCAGCAACAACAGCTAGCAGCAGCTGCATGCTGCTCCTGCTGTAGATGTAGTGGTGGGGGTGGTGGTATTGGTGATGGTGGTGATTATTAAT
>CM060320.1:29114473-29116973 GCA_030674155.1 Stramonita haemastoma
GAGTATGTAGTATATATCATTGATAAGAAAAAATTATATAACAACACATAATCATTTGTGTATGCGTACGTGTGCGCACGTGTGTGAGTGCATGAGCATGCTTTCGTGCATGCGTGTACGTGCTTGCGAACGTATGTGCGCACATGCGTGCATGCATATAAAAAAACGCGCGCAAACATGCTTGCATGTTTGGTTCTTTCTAGAGTTTTGCTCTGCATGACTGTTCAACATTCATGCAGTGTCAAACCTGTCCCCTTTCCCAAACCCACAACATTATTTTCCAGTTCTTTTCCTCTCAAGCTGGGATCTCTCCAGTGGCCGTGGGTGCCAAGGTCTTGAAACCCTTTATAGTCCACCGACTTTCTATTCATCAATGTGTGTACTGGCCTTGTAAAATCATGTGAATGTATGATGATCATCATAAAGTTGCTTTAAGAGTTGTGACATTTTTTGGGGTGGCCCGAGGTGCTGAAGTGGGACAACTCGCCGAAGCGTGGGACCTCTGACTTTCTGGCTTCTGACCACAGTCCTGATATCAGAGAAATCTGGAAAGGACTATAATTCGACTAAAACAAACAAAAAAGCCTTGTAAACCCTGACCCCCCCCCCCCTCCAGTGGGTGTCAAGGTATTTTAACGCTCTGTCGTCGCCTCATTTGCATAACAATCAGACCATTAGGTGCCCAGGTTTAGAGGCCACTCTAGTGTGATGTCCAGATTGTGTTTCAGTTTGCTTAGGGTGGGGTTTTCTTTTTCTTCTTTTGCCTTCCTGGGTACAATTTGAAGTTCAGTGATGGTGAGGTGTGTGTGTGTGTGTGTGTGTGTGTGTGTGTGTGTGTGTGTGTGTGTGTGTGTGTGTGTGTGTGTGCGTGCGCCCCGCCCAAATATATATATATATAATATATAATTATATATATATATATAATATATATATATATATATATATATATATATATATATATATATAAGTAGAGAGGTATATATATACACACACACATAATATATATATATAAATATATAAATATATATAGAAATATAAATATAAATATATATATATATATATATATATAATATATATATATACCTCTCTACTTTGGGAGGACTTCAAACTGGGTGGCAGCATGTTTCAGAGCGTACTACCAGAGTAGGAAAGGCTTGTCTTAAATAGATCAACGTTAAAGTACATCCATACAAGAACATTTGCGCACGAACATTCTTTTATGTAAAGCAAAAATGTATTTCAAATGGAAGAACATTCAGGCTGGTGTTGTTAGATTCAATTAAACAGGAGGTTTTAGGAGAGCTGCCTTGAGAGCTCTTTAGTAGTTGATAACAAGAAGTGTTTACAGTATTTGCATTGGCAGTGTCGTAATAAGAGAAAGTGCGAGCAAACATAAGAGAGACACAGAGAGAGAGAGAGCGAGAGACAGAGACAGAGAGAGGGAGAGAGAGAGAGAGAGAGAGAGAGAGAGAGAGAGAGAGAGAGAGAGAGGGGGGAGACAGAGAGAGAGAAGGAGACAGAGAGAGAGGGGTGTGTGTGTGTGTGTTTGTGTGTGTGTGTGTGTGTGTGTGTGTGGTGTGTGTGTGTGTGTGTGTGTGTGTGTAATCCCCCCATTTAAAATGTTCATACACCACGGCTTACACTCTATAAGCAACCCTCTCTGTCTCTGTCTCTGTCTCTCTTGCGTTGATATTGCATAAAAACATATTTGTTCAATACCTGAAAGATTCAAGCAAATGCAAATGTCTACTCAAGGCGTTTTTCTCCCGACAGAAAGGAAAAAAACCCCTGCGTTTTGATTGTGAGTGCAACGCAGCAAAAAGAAAAAAAGAAAGGAGGGGAAAAATAAATCTTTTTAAGAAAAGAAGTAAAGAAGAAGAAAGGATTGCATTTGTTGAAGATAGGTAAATGTAAAAAAGACTACTGTGGATGAAAAGACATGCTTTAGGAAGCAAAAGGCTGACATTCTAGTCGTCGCAGGTCTTAGCCCTTTAACGTTTTTGGAGGGAGTTAAGAATAATGGGGCTGTACAAATAAAGAAAATGTCTCTAATGGAATTTCCACAGATTGTTGGTTTAACTATTTCAAAAGTTTTCTGCACTGATGATGTGTAGAGAATAATGATAATCGTGACATTGCATTTTGTTTGTTTGATAAAAGTATGCCATATTCTTAAATAAAAGGTAACCAGTTGAACAAGTTGTTTTTTTTTTTTGGGGGGGGGGGGGGCAATCAAAAATTTCAAAATGACAAAGCTAGTGGTATAAATGAGAAATCTACTAAAATGCTACAAAAATGGTGGAAAGAAGGGTAAGGCATTTCTTACAAAACTTTTCAATCAATTTTTTAACAAGGGGGGCGCAACAAGAGATTCAGGTTTAGATATCAATCGAGGAATAAAAGAAATGAAAAGAACAATATACTTTTTAGAAAACCCAAAATACTTAAGCCTACCAACTGATGATGCTATTGTCATTTTTTAATTATCAACCAGATAGAT
>CM060320.1:29119473-29131973 GCA_030674155.1 Stramonita haemastoma
TGTGTGTATGATACAAAGCAAACAAGATCTGCTTTATCCCTTGTGTGTGTGTGTGTTTTTGCCATCTTTAAGCTATCGGCCAGGTTTCACAGTATTACATTCTGTTTGTTTTTGTTCTGTTGAGTTCTGTTGTGTTTTGTGTGTTGTGTTGTGTTCTGCTGTGTTCTGTTCTGCTTTGATCTGTTCTGAAGAAAAACAAATAATTATATGGGTGGCGCACTCTCCCTGGGAGAGGAGTCTGAATTTCACTTAGAAAATTGTGACCTAAAGTGGTATACAATACAAAACAAAACAATACGCTACTACTACTACTACTACTACTACTACACTACTACTACTACTACTACTGCTGCTGCTGCTACTGCTACTACTACTACTACTGCTGCTGCTGCTGCTGCTGCTGCTACTACTACTACTACTACTACTGCAACTATGACTACTACTACTACTACTACTACTACTACTACTACTACTACTACTACTACTACTACTACTACACTACTGCTACTGCTACTATTACTACTACTTCTACATTCAGCACATGTAAAAGAACCCACAACAACAAAGGAGTTGTCTTTGGCAAACATTTACAGAAAAAAGCCACTCGCTAAGTTAAAAAAAGGACACAGATAGGAAAGCACCAAAACAAATTAAAAGATAGTACTGCTCTTGTGGCAAAGCACTCTCTCCAGGGAGAGCAGCCAGAATTTCACTCAGGAAAATGTGACGAAGTGATATACATAATACAAATTCTAATCCTACTGCTGCTGCTGCTGCTGCTGCTGCTGCTACTACTACTACTACTATTACTACTACTACTATTACTACTACTACTAGTGCTGCTGCTGGCTGCTGCTGCTGCTGCTGCTACTTCTACTACTACTACGACGACGACGACGACTACTACTACTACTACTACTACTACTACTACTACTACTACTACTACTACTACTACTACTACTACTACTACTACTACTACTACTACTACTACAACTACAACCACTACTTACTACTACTAACTACCACTACTACTACTACTACTACTACACGACTACTACTACTACTCTACTACCAATACTACCACTACCACTACTACTAGTACTACTGCATCATTCTAATCATAAATCATCACGAGCTCCTCTAGACCTCACCTTGTCCACGTCAAAACCGTCCATCACTGGCACATCATTCAGAGAGCAGGGAGCCTGCCCCCTCACACCTTGTGGCACCAGCACCATCCCTACTACTACCACCACAGACACCAACATCCCCACAGTCTTCATAGGGTACTCTAGGCCTACTAGGCCTACTACACCACCACAAGTCGGCCCCCTGTTTGCCATCTCTGTGCTTTGGCCTTGTTTAAGGAATGGATAGGATAGACTAGCTGACCCGTTGCTTTGCTCTCTCTCTCTCTCTGATTCACTGCTGCTTAGCTTACAAGAGGGTGGGGGGGATGAGGAGTTTCCAGTGTGTGCCTTAGGTTTTTATACTGGAGTGAGCGTGTGTGTGTGTGTGTGTGTGTGTGTGTGTGTAGGGTGGTCTGCTTGTGTCAAAAGGATGTCAGTAGAGAGTTCTATGTCGAATAGAAGTTGAAAGGTTTAGTTACGTTTATCGATCATGCATTTTGAGAGAGAATGATATATATATATATATATATATATATATATATATATATATATATATATATAATATATATATATATATATATATATATATATATATATACAGAGAGAGAGGGAGAGAGAGAGAGACAGACAGACAGACAGACAGACAGACAGACAAACAGAGAGATACACAGAGAGAGACAGAGAGGCAGAGGCAGAGAGAGACAGAGAAAGAAAGAGAGACTTGCAAGGATCCTCCAGAAACAGAAACAAACCCCAACAAATAAAACAATCTGAAAAAGCAAAAAAACACCCCTACCCCACCAAAACAACAACCAATACCAACAAACAAGTAACAACCACTACCTCCAATAAAGCTAAAAAAACACACACAAAAAAACAACAACCCTCAAACATGCATACCAACAATTAAACAAACAAACGAAGCAAGCAAGTAAACAAACAACATAGAGATTTATAACTCTGACCACACAATGTCATCAAGGGTAACTCATAAATGATCCTAAAATAGGCAATGGCTGGGTCATAAAACAAATAGGTTTGTTACTTAAGTGGGTGACATAAGCAGATAGACGGTTTTGATAAGAAATGTTAAAGCCATTTGGTGTTGCATGTGTGTGTGAGTGGCACGTTAAAGGTATTGATATCTTGGTAGATTTCCTCCCCCCCTTAAATGTACAATAACTAGTTAATAACATTCACAGCCAATAGTCCCGTTTAAAAACAAGCAAAAACAAACACCAAAATAAGAACAACAACAGCAACAAACAACAACAGCAGCAGCAGCAGCATCAGCAGAGGTAACAAATTCAACAACTGCAACAGCAACAACAACACGATGGCCACAACCAACAACAGCAACACAGACACACACATAAACACACACACATATATATATATATGTCTGTCTGTCTGTCTGTCTGTCTGTCTGTCTGTCTGTCTGTCTGTCTGTCTGTCTGTCTGTCTGTCTGTCTATCTATCTATCTATCTATCTATCTATATACAACTGCAATAACAATAACACACACACACACACACACCCCGAATACGACGATGTATAATTGATTACTCTCTCTTTTTGATTCTGATCTCAAGGAAAAGGTCATTGCCTGTGTGTTAGTGTGCTAAGCCTAGCCAAACATTCAGTAAAAATTCCAGAGGATAATTATGGAAAAGGATGTGCGTCAAAAACAATATTCCCAACATATCATTTATGAATAGAAACAACTTCACGGTAGAAGTGTATTTCGGTATTTTGTTTGAACTAGTGTATCGTACTTTTCTTTTTATGGAAGTTTTGGCGCATGTTTTGTTGTTGTTCTGGTGCATTTTTGTATTAATGAGTATTTTCTGTCAATTACTATATTGTAATTCTCTTTTCCTAAAAGCTGTGGTGCAGGCTATTTCTGGTATAGTTCTGGTGTATTTTTGGATTAATCAGTATTTTCTTTCAATTAGTGTATTGTGATTGGACATACACTCAAAGATTCTCTCTCTCTCTCTCTCTCCTCTCTCTCTCTCTCTCTCTCCTCATCCTCTCTCTCTCTCTCTCTCTCTCTCTCTCTCAAAGGACACAAATCACATCAGCACAGCTGTTTCGTTTTTTATTATTTCTTTTCTCATGTTTTTTTTTTCTTAGAAAACCCTCACATTAAAAAAAAACAAAACAAAAACAAAACAAAACAAAACGCACAGCAAAGAACGAACAAACAGATGTATGTCGTCGTAAACAAGATGATCTCATTAGTAGGTCACCGAGTTCTGGCATACTCAGTCCAGTCCAATCCAATCCAATCTTGCTTTTTACAGCCCCGCCGACCACAGAGACCATAGTAATCGGGACATGCCCCTTCGAGTCTTTATTATTATCATTATTATTTTTTACACCAACTTAATTCAGAAAAGATTATTTTGAAAGTGAGTTTGACTTGACTTGACTTCCGGAGAAGTTAGTCGTGTATCAGACACACAGACACTTTTGTGCAGCGTATCTTGTTTAATTAAACTGAATCCTCTTTTTAGTTTTCGTTTTTCGGCTAGAGCTTTAAAGATTCACCAATGGTGAGATTTATACGTGAGCGACTGCCCCCCCCCCCCCCCCCCCCCCCCCTACTCCCCCTTCCCCACCATTTTGGTACCTGCATTCCGACTTTGGTGATGGTGTCTAAACACAACACCTTCCTTCATGCGTTTTTTTAAAAAAATAAATAAATAAATTGTCTTCAAGTCCTACCGGCACATCATCGCCTACTCTCCTGAAAAGCAGAAACGGGTTTTTATCCTGTATGCAGAATGTTCTGCGAGCGTTTTGCACACGGAGCCTCGTTTATAGTCTCATCCGAAAGAATTTGACTTCTGGTTCCATTTGCTCGTTAAACTGGGATGAAAGGGAAAGGCTAGCTAGGAATCGAACCTAGAACCTCACTGGTTTATTTGTTAGGCATGTGAACGTGTTAACCATTCCGCCTCTTGCTTGTCCAATTGAATCAAACTGACTGAATCTGTATCTCTCCATGTCACAGATTGTACACAGACTGAATCAAACTGACTAAGTCCGTATTTCTCCATGTCACAGATTGTACACAGAGTGTCTGTTTACTATTTACAATAATTTTACAGTCAAATCAAACTGCCAATGTCCACTTGGTACAAGAAGAACAATCAATCATTTCATGCGATTATTCATAGTCAACATCATCACACAAACGATATGTACTGAAATGTATAGGAGTCGTCATAGTTTTATATACAGTAATAAATAAGTGATAGGAGATGGCGCAGGCATTGCCTCCCAGAGACAGAAAGCGCCTACTACATAATTATAGTTCTTTATCTGTTTATACTATAATTGTAGCTAGTTTACTATGTACAGTTATTTACACTTGACAAAATGTCAAAATCACTTTGTAGCTAGGTATGAAAAATGGACGGATGTGTGGTGTCTTCACTCGGGTGTGTGTTGTGAGTGTGGAGGGAGAGAGAGAGAGAGAGAGAGAGAGAGAGAGAGAGAGAGAGAGAGAGAGAGAGAGAGAGAGAGAGAGAGAGAGAGAGAGAGAGAGAGAGAGAAGAGAGAAGAGAGAAAGAGAGAAAAGAGAGAAAGAGAGAGGAAAGGGAGGAACACAGGGGCACAGACAGACAGACAGAGACAGAGACAGAGAGAGTGGATTAAACACAATAGTTATAAACTTGTATCAGCATTTTTACACAATATCACATTCCTAATAACTCATCATATCCTCAATCCTAAATGACACCAAGAATGTAACGCAAATATAAACATACCCTATAATAACATAGGAATCATTACACATTGACTTATCAACATTCTGCTAAAAAAGAAAAATGCTACGATAGCGTAGCTCCCAGTGAGCCTCTGGTTTTGTGGGTCTCAAGGGAATGAGCCCGTGTGCGATTGGAGGTGGTGAGTTTTGGGATGAGCGACGTAGGAGCAGGGGCGCTGACATTACATCCACTGCTGATGAGGTAATGAAACAAGGACGGGGGGGGGGGGAACAGGAAAGGGAGAGGGTTCAGCGCATTTAAAAAAAAAATCACAGAAATACATACACACTAACCCCCCCCCCCCCCCCTTCACTCCTACACACACACATTCTCTCTCTCTCTCTCTCTCTCTCTCCTCTCTCTCTCTCTCTCTCTCTCTCTCTCTCTCTCTCCTCTCTCTCTCTCTCTCTCTCTCTCACACATACACATACTCACACACTCACAAGCGCGCACACACACGCACTTCCCCACACGATCACTCTTAACGTTTCATGTGTCTAAAATCTCGTATAAAAGTAATTCATATACAAAATATCGATGCTAAAAAAAAACGAAACCATTTTTTTGTCCTCGGAAAATGTCTGTTAAAAAAACACACACAAAAACAAGCCACTATGATAAGGAAACAAATACAGTTGCAGACAGGAAAAATAAAACAAAATAATGGGTAGGCGCTGCAATTGTGGCGACACGCTCTCCTCGGGGGAGCAGCCCGAATTTCACACAGAGAAATCTACTGTGGCATAAAGCGATATAAATAAATTAATTAATTAAAATAACACATCGAGGCTTCAAGGCATCAGTCTACACAGGAGACAGACGCTGTATCGTCTGGTGATTCTTTATGTCAAGGAGTGGGTGGCTTCCACCATTGTCTGTTGTGTGCCTTCTTGGTCCACTCTCCTGCTTTTTTTTTTGGCCAGAAAAGACTTATTTAAAGACAACAAATATCTCCTACGCAAAAATCGGATACACAGGGCCTGATTTGTTTGGTGTTTTAACGGCATGGTAACGCAACATATTTTCACTCATATGACAGCCGACAACAGTTGATGTCTGAGCGTTCGATGAATAAGAAGAAGAAGTAGAAGAAGGAGAAGGAGAGAAGAAGAAGGAGGAGGAGGAGGAGAGGAAGAAGAAGAAGAAGAAGAATTGCAAAGAACAAGAATTGCAAAGAAGAAGAAGAGTTGCAAAGAAAACAAATTTCAAAAAAGAAGGAGAAGAAGAAGAAGAAGAAAGAAAAAGAAGAAGACCACGGCGATTGAGACAAAAAAGAAAGACAGACATATTCCTCTCTTGCAGGGCTCCCTCAGAACAGACTTGAACACTATAGTTGGAAGATTGTTGTAGAGGAGGAGATTTGGCTAAAATGGGAATGTTCGAGTGCACAGTAAGTACTTAGGAATTGCTGCTAAAAATTATTTTCATCACTGCAGTCATTTTAGTTTACAATGTCTATACACACACATACGCACGCACGCACGCACACACACACACAAAACACACACACACAACACACACACACAAACACACACACACACACACACACACACACACACACACACACACCACACACACACACACAACACCCCCTTCGGATGAGACTATAAACCGAGGCCCTGTGTGCGAACGCACGCAGAACATCTTGCGCACACGTTAAATCCTGTTCTGCTTTTCGTGAGTAGGCCATTGTGTGTTGGTGGGAACAGATGACAAGATTTACAAAACTGCATACGTATACACACAGGGACTGGATGTAAAAAAAAAAAGTGCATGAGAGCTTATTCTATTATTCTCGATCTAAAAGAATAAATAAATAATTAAAAATAAAAAATAAATAAAAATAAACATCCCGAGAGGCAGAACACAAATATTCTTCTATACGCATTCTTCGACTATTTCGTCTCCTCCCTCCACGCACTCTATCAAAACACACACACACACACACACACACACACACACACACACACACACACACACACACACACACACACAACACACACACACACACACACACACACACACACACACACACACAACACACAACACACACACACACACACACACACACACACACACACACGCTAAGTCACAATAATAAAAATAAATGATCCAGAAATTCTGAAGCACTTTTGTAAAAAGCTGCTGCCACCAAAGTCCTCAAGCTGGAGCATGCACGCTTATTCTCATATGGCTGAAGTATGTCCCTAAGCGGTCTGATCATAAAATGTGACAGGTTTTGCTGGTTTTGTCTTTCGAATTGTTGTCAGACGCCATGTTGTTGGGTACTTTCGTGGCATTGTTGTTTCCCGGATCACTGATGCCTTCTTTGTTCTGGGAAAAGAAAAATACGAAAAGGAAAGTGTGAGTTTTACAAAAAAAGGGATATATATCGATACATTGTTTCGAGTGATTGATTTCTGTTGTTTCGTTTTTCCAACTGTGCATTCAAATTCAAATTCAAATTCAAAATACTTTTTTATCTCATAGAGAAATTTACGACACATATTGGCACGGGTAGTTACAAAATGTTCTCTGTTTAAGCACACACTATTACTCATATAAATGTTTTTTTGAAATTACTTGTTGCTTTGGGTTTCTTTTTTTGTGGGTTTTCATTTTTGCTGGTTTGTTTGTTTGTTTTCTTTAAACATTGTGACTTAAAGTTAAACAACAAGCTGAAAATATAGCTTATGATTTTTTATTGTTTGTAAAATGAAAAAAAATCATTATCGTAGTTATTTCTATTTTTAAAAAAATCCCACCCCATTCCGCTTTCTCTCTACCCCTCCCTGACTATCCCTGAGGAAAAGGGCGTTGCAATTTCGCAACAGAGAAACATACAGAAAAAAATTATGTGGGGGGGACGGGATAGCTTAGTGGTCAGAACATTGCGCTGGTAATTTGACGACCCGGTTTCGATTCCCGTTGAGGAGATTTTTCTCTCCGGAGTTAACATCAGTGCTGACTCCGCTCTCCCCCATAAAGTCCTTCGGATGAGACTATAAACCGAGGCCCCCGTGTGCGAACGCACGCAGAACATCTTGCGCACACGTTAAATCCTGTTCCGCTTTTCGTAAGAGTAGGCCATCGTGTGCCGGTGGGAACAGATGACATTGACAAAAGTGCATACACACTGGGAGTGGATGTTAAAAAAAAGCACAAAAGCGTGCTTATCCCATTATCCTCGCTATAAAAGAATATTAAAAAAAGAAGAAATCAACTCAAAATTTCTCACCAAACGTTCGGAGAGTTTCTTGTCGATGTATCTCTCCAGGGGCAGGATGCTGGGCTTGCCGTGGTCTCTCAGCGTCAGTTCCACCCAGGGGAGCTTGCTGAACTCCTTCTCCAGCTCCCTGAAGTAGGTGTGGGGTGGCCACCCGGAATTATCCAGGGCACAGATCACAGATGGCAGCTCTGCAAAATACATGAAAAATGTGTGTGTGTGTGTTGATTTTTTTGTTTTGATTGCTTGTATGTTGTATAGGTTGAGTGTCAGCGCTTTGGTTTGTTTTTTACAAGATATAGAGCTATATAAATTCCATGTATCATCATCATCATTATTATTATTATTATTATTATTATTATTATTATTATTATTATTATTATTATTATTAAAAGGATTTTGTTTTCATCCTTGCAGAGTTTATTGGGGGTGTTTCTTTTTGTTGCTGAAGACACTCTGCACATACACGTTGAATTTTTTATTAAGTGTTTGTTTCCATTCTTACGCAGTAGACAGCATTATTTTTGAAGACAAGATTAGGTCTATGACTCGACCATGAATAACACCGCTGTCGCAAAGAGAGGGAGACAACTTAGACTTTTGGAGTTTTGGTGAATATGGATTACTTCCCATGTATACAGACCTAAATCCGGCACGCTACAAATGAACAAAGCTACAAATGAACAAAGCGTTTGGGAATGAAGTTATCGTTTATCTAATGCCTTTTCATAAGCTTTTGTGAGTGCAGGACAATCCCTGCGTTGTACTTTCGCAACAAATAAACATACAGAAAAAAATATGTGGCCAAATGTATGTTCCATTCAACTTCTAACATACTTATTTTACCACCCTCTACACCATCTATTTCCCCTTCTCCCCTCCCCACAGCAGCAGTAGCAGCATCATCATCGGTAGTATAGTAGTAGTAGTAGTAGTAGTAGTAGTAGTAGTAGTAGTAGTAGTAGTAGTAGTAGTAGTGAAGAAGAGGAAGAAGAAAAAGAAAAAGTTTAAGTCGAAGAAGACAAAGAAGAAGAAGAAGAAAGTGAAGGAGAAGAAGAAGAAAAAAAAGAAGATGAAGACGAAACACAACAACATTATCATCATTAGCATCAGTAGCAGCAGCAGCAGTAAAAATAGTAGTAGTAGTAGTAGTAGTAGTAGTAGTAGTAGTAGTAGTAGTAGTAGTAGTAGTAGCAGCAGCAGCAGCAGCAGCAATAACAACCAGCAGCAGCACCACCACCACCATCATCAGCAGCAGCAGCAGCAGCGGCAGCGGTGGCAGCAGCAGCAGCAACAACAACAACAACAACAATGACAACCACCACCACCACCAACAACAACAACAACCACCACAAAAGAACACGAACAACAAGAACAACAACAATACAAGTAGAACTAGTACTAGTACTAGCAGTAGCAGTGGTAGTGACTGACGTCTCTTGCTGATGATGCTGGTGTACTCGGTCAGCATCTCGTGGCTCCGGTAGTAGGCGTCACTGACGAAGAGCACCACCAGGTCCGCGTACGACATGGCCTCGTGCTTGTCCGACATGCACGCGCGGGACGTGGACGTTTCCACGGCAACGTAGGGCTGCGTGTGCTGCAACCTGCGCATGATATGATGGTGCCCATGATGATGATGGTATGGAGATGGAGAATCAGAGTTTATGATTTGAGCCATGTTTATTTAGTGGGGTTTTTGTTTGTTTGGGTTTGCTTTTTTTGCTATGGGGGAAAGGGGGGGGGGGTCGGAGGAAAGGCGAAGATGATCAGGAAAATTCTATTCACAATATTTGGTTGCATTTTCAGCTTAAACGGACAATGGCATAGTACTTTCTGGGCATAACAAAAGAAAACTAAAGAAAAAATAGAAAATCAGAGCAGAGAATGTTATGATAAACAGAATGATCGTGAAGAAGAAGAAAAAGAAGAAGAGAAGAAGAAGAAGAAGAAGAAGAAGAAGAAGAAGAAGAAGAAGAAGAGCAACCACTAGAACAAGAACAAGAAGTGATGATGATGATGATAATGATGATGATGATGATGATGATGATGATGATGGTAGTGGTGGTGGTGGTGGTGATGATGATGATGATAATGATGATGATGATGATGATGATGATGATGATGATGATAATGATGATGCAGCCAGCCAGCCAGCCAAACAAACAGAGAGACAGACTCACTGTTTCATAACACTGTCGACTTTTTCTCGGTCGGAGAAGGCGTGGCTGGCGTACACTTTGATCTGGGAGTCCAGGGCTGGTTCAGCCTTGATCGCTTCTGCACATCAGTCAGTAAAATTGACTTGGTTACAGTCTCTTCACTCTTAGTTACATTATTAGACTCGACTGTAAAACATAAAAGAGACGCCATAGGAAGAAAAGAGGAAGGAGATGTGTATGCGTGGGGAGTCTTATCCATCCTCTTTCTCTCTGTTCCCACTTTCCTTCTCTCAGGTTTTGTCTTCCCTCCGTCATCTGTCATTTCAGTTTGTACCCCCTCTGTATCTGTCCGACCCCTTCTCTCTCTATTTCTCACCCAGTACCTCCCTTTCCCCCCTCACAACCTCCCTTCCTACATACACACACATACACACACACTACCTATACACACACTCCTCTCTCCCCTCTCTCTCTCTCTCTCTCTCACAAGACAACACTACCTATATGCACACAATATCTCTCTTTCTCTCTCTCCATCACACACACATACACATACACACACACACACACATACACACACACACACACACACACACACACTCTCTCTCTCGATATCTCCTTCATACACACAGACACACAGAGACAGACAGACAGACAGACACACACACACACTCACACACACAACACACACACACACACACACTCACACCCCCCCCTCTACCCCCACAACCACCACCACCACCACCACCCCACACCAACCCTTCACCTACTCCAACCATTAACCCCCCCACACCTACCCCTACCCCCTCAACCCCCCCCCCCCCCCCCCCACCAACACACAACACACACACACACACAACACACACACAAACACACACACACAAACACATCCACCTTAATAATAACCACCCCCTTACCGATGACTTGCGGCACAGACATTTTGCGGCTTTCATGGAAGTTGAAGGCAGGAGGTAAGCCGCCGCTGCTGGAGTCTGCAGTGTGCAGCAGGTCTGTGGAGGACTTCTCCTTCAGCCACTGGGTACTCAGCTCCTCGGGCACCGCCAGTTGAGTCTTCCCGGCCACCACCTCCACACTGCCGCCTGGAGAGAGAGAGAGAGAGAGAGAGAGAGAGAGAGAGAGAGAGAGAGAGAGAGAGAGAGAGAGAGAGAGAGAGAGAGAGAGAGAGAGAGAGATTGGTGGTGTTTTTAGTTCAAGGGTTATGGATGGTGTAGTGGTGGTGGTGAGTGTAGTGGTGGTGGTGGTGGTGGTGGTGGTGGTGGTGTGTTAACAACGTTGATGGCTGGAGGTAATCTAAGAAAATCTAAATGAGGGTGATGATCTAAATGAGGGTGGTAATAAGAATACTACCATAATCACCATCGTCATTATCCAAAAACAAAACGTCTGTCACTTTCATCATAAAAAACAACAGACACAAGAACAGGCAGACTCACATCCACTTACTTATACACACAACCATGTGCGAACACACACACACACACACATACATACACACACACACAAACACACACACACACAAACACACACACACACACAAACACAACACACACACCACCACTCACACACACACACACACACACACACACACATAACTACACACACACACACACACACATAACTCACACAACACACACACACACACACACACACACACACACACACACACACACACACACACACACTCACTCTGCCTGCCTCCCTGCCCCCCCCCCCCCTCTCTCTCTCTCTCTCTCTCTCTCTCTGGACGGACTCCGAAAAATTCCTACGAAATACTTATAGGATTCAAATCTGCATCCTTCTAGTCTGTAACTGAAAGAATTTACCATTGCGTCAAGGCGGCTGGTCTTTATGTATTTTATTTAATTATATCTTTATCAAGTTATTTACCTATCCAGTACTCATTTGATTTACCTGTTATGTATACAGGCTGAGTGCGCGCAATTACTGTAAACCAACTGCAACAATTTTGTAAAACTAAACGCTCTCTGTCGGATCAAATCAAGCATGAACCTCTTGCCAAACATAACACATGTGTACTCCTTTCCCCCTGACACACAAGCGTAGTACATACGTGCAACCATTATTCACAACCATTCACAAACACCTATTCCGCTGACGCAAGAACAATTCCCATGATGGGATTTTTAACGCGGTAAATATTCATTCATTCTTATTTCGCCT
>CM060320.1:29136973-29149473 GCA_030674155.1 Stramonita haemastoma
AAGAGGACCTTGAATGGGTAAGATTCCTCAGCTTATTTGTCTGTCTGTCTGTCTCTAGCTCTCTCCGTCTGTCTGCCCCCTCCCCCCCCCCCCCCCCCCCCCCCCCCTCCCCCACTCTCTCTATTTCTCTAAGGGTTGGGAGAATGGTCTTTATTTTTCGTATGTTACTTTATAGAAGAAGATTTTCCTTCCGTTTCTCTTTTTCGTCCCCCCCCCCTCTCTCTCCCCCCCCCCTCTCTCCCCCCCCCCCTCCTCTTCTTCCTCCTTCCTTCTCTTTCTCTACATTTCTCCCTTTCCTCTCTCTCTCTCTCTTCTTGTCCTTTCCTTTCTCCTTCTCTCTCCTCTACCCTTTCCTTTCCTACTAACTCCATCTCCCCCAAGTGCCCCCCCCCCATCTACTCTTCAACACTCTCTCTCTCCCTCTCTCTCTTTCTCTCCCTCTCTCTTTCCCCCCCCTCTCTTTGTATCTTATCTGTTTATCTTGAGGTTATTCCTGAAAAGGGCGGGGACTGGATGTAAAAAAGCACACGAGTGCTTATCTATTATCCTCGAATAAAAGAATTTTGCCTTGCCTTGCCTTACCTTGTCTCTCTCCCCCCTCTGTCTCCCCCCCCCCCCCTCTCTCTCTCTCTTTCTGTCTCCCTCCCTACCCCCCTCTCTCTCCCTCTCTCTCCTTCTCCTCTCCCTTCTCTCTCCACTCCACTCCACTCCACTCCACACTCACTTTTCTGAGGGTCCCACTTGGTGACCGCCCTCATGCCGTCCTTGGACACGATGGTGCCTAACTTGAGCATGTAGCCACAGGAGGTGGTCTCCGCCCTAGGAACTCGCCCTCCAGCTTGAAGCCTTCTGTCGACACCCCCATCTGAATCTCTGTCAGCTCTCCTATGTAGACAGAAAATTTATATTGATTCATTCATGAAATAAGTTCGTTTTTTTTTTTTTTAGTTTGAGCTGATATGAGTAGTTTGAAGGTTTTTGTTATGGGTGGCAGGGGGGGCAGGGGGGAGAGAGAGGGGGAGGGGTGGGGGAGAGGGTGGGGGAGAGGGGGTGAGGGAAGGAGGGAGGGAGAGAGAGGGGAGAGAGGGAGAGGGGGGAGGAGAGAGGAGAGGAAGAGAGAGGGGGTAGGACTGACAGAGCCGTAGGTAGATGATACGGTAACAACACACAAACACACACACACACACACATACACACACACACACACACACACACACACACACACACACACACACACATACAACACACACAGCCACTCTCCTTCCACAACACGCACACATCCACCAGCCCCCCCCCCCCCCCCCCCACACACACACACAAGCCCCACCCACTCCACATCCTACATACACTCACATACCCGCTCCATCCCACCATCCCCTCCCACCACACACACACACACACACACACACACACACACACACACACACACACACACACACTCACCTACCAACACACTCATCACCCCCCCACACACATCCCCCCCACATACACCCCCCCTCACACACACCCCCACCACACACACCCACACACATCCCACCACACCACTAACACCACACCACTTACCAAACTCGGTCACCTCAATGGTAAAACTGTCCCCCAAGTTTCTCAGCGGTTCGGCGCGGTACTGCAGCATTTGCGCCGTGTCGGTGTCTTGCCGCATGCAGAGGGTGACGGACTGCTGCGTCAGGTGGGTCAGCTGGAAGGCCTCGTTGCAGCGGTAGTCCTCGCTGACCTCCGAGGTGATCAGCACTTTCCTCAGGTCCACTGGGAACTCTGGAGGCTCCACGCTCACGTCCAGTTTGACAGAGTCGTCTGTGAAGATAAAAAGGTAAAGGTGTTTCCGTAACATAACCTATGTGGTCGTAGGGGAAGCGAGGCGTCAGAGACCTTAGTTTCTCTACGGGCTAGCATATTGAGGGCGGTGCCTATCTCCTCTCCTTCGCTGCTTTATTATACCTTCCATGACCCTAAAGAGGGCAGATACCTATTTACAGATGGGTGAACTGGGGGGACTGTACTGAAGTCAAGGCGCGTAAACTGTCACGCATCCATTTGGTAACCCACGTTCGATTCTGCTAAGCTTTGGGAAAGCGAGTGCTCTGACTACTGAGCTATCCTGTCCTCTAACCGTCTGTCGGGAAAGAATGAGAGAAGAAGGGTAGTTTTTCATGATGTGCAAGCAAGCAAGTGTGTGGGTGTGTTTGAAGATGAGGGGATGCTAGGAGGGACCAGAGAAAAGAAGACAAAAAAAAACAAGAAAAAGATATACAGTGCTCTTGAGCACGGACACATACACAAATGCGCACGCGCGCACACACACACCCACACACCACATACCACACACATACACACATATGCACGCACACAGATACAATCACACACACAGACAAACACCACACACACACACACACACACACACACACACACACACACACACACACACACACACACACACACACACAATGCACACACACTGCCTGACTATGCCAAGTCTATACACGAAAACTTTTAAACTGCTTGGAATCGAACACTAAACTAAACTAAACTCCACTTTCACTCTGGTCCCAAACCTTGGTGAAGAAGAGCAATGCAAGGGAAGAAACCCCCCCTGGGTTGGCGCATGCGCTTGGTGTAGGCCAGTTCGCCATTTTTGGTGAAATAGACCAGCACCAGGATTGGTTCCCGCTCAGTGGCTTTCGTCATGTCCTTGGGAAAGATAACTCCGCATCCCATCCGGTCTCCAGTGACGCAGCGAAATTCCTTTTTGACTGAAAAGATCGAGATAAAAAAAAGAAGAATTTCTGATGTAGCCAGATACGGAAATTTAGATAGGCTACATGGGCTGAGGAAAATATATTGGTTTCTGATTCATGCAGTATTACCTTTCCCACCCTCACCCCCTACAGACAAACACACATATCCCGACACATGTACACATGCACATTCTAGGTAGAGACATTGTACTCATAATTATGGTTCTAAATTTTTACTCACATACTTACATTTATACGTAAGAACCTATGTAATAGTATTCAATTAGGATGCCCTTTTTGATTATCATACTTCAAAATTTCACAACTACAATAACATTTAGAATACACCCATCTCACTTCTTTCATCATAAAAATCCTTCTAAACATTCCTGAGAATGACAACACTTTTGACATGAAAGCTTTATGTAGGCGAAATAAGAATCAGCTACTCTAGTTTAGATTTTTTCTCTCCAAAGTTCATTACAGATTTTAACAAGACATTAACGTTCTCTTCCTCTTTTTTTTTGCTCTAAAGTTCTACACAAACAATGGCAGGCAATAACATTCTCTTTCCCCCTCTCTTTCTCTCCAAAGATCACATCAGATTTTAACAGACAGCATTTTTTTGCCCTTTTCCCTATTTCTGGCTATTAAGTTCAATACAAATAACATATACACCAATCTTCCCTTCACTCCTCTTTTCCGCACCAAAGTTGAATACAATAAAGTAACAAAACAAAGCACAAAACAACTGACCTTGTTTCTCGCTATTTTCCCCATTGACGTACAGACTGCCATCATCGTTGTGGTACCCGATAGTCTGTGCTGTCCACCCCGGGTAGACAAAGGCCTCGCAGTTTCCTGACACCAGTCCGATTCCATGACCCTCTTTGTCCGACCCTTTCTTCAGCACCTCGATCTCAAAGTAGTGAAAACCTGAAGCATATTGAGAGATCATCATCATCATCATCATCATCATCATCATCATCATCATCATCATCATCATCATCATCATCATCGTGTTGATCATTTGAAAACTGTTTGAAGATCTGAAGTCGAATGACACTGCCTAATGGTAAAGGTGTCCCATAACCCATAATTATGGTCGTAGCGGAGCTAGCAAGGCATCAGAGACCTCAGCTTCTCTAGGGACAGCATGTTGAGGGCGGCACCCATCTCATCTCCCTCGCTGCTTTACCTTCCCTGACCATAAAGAGGGCAGGTACCCATTTACAGCATGGTAAACTTGGGGACTGAATTGAAGCCAAGGCGCGCAAACGGTCACCCGTCTAACTGGTAACCACGCTCGACGATGCCTAACTTGACTGGGGAAAGCGAGCGTTCTGACCAGTTAGCTATCCCGCCCCCTAAAGTTGAATGACATTGCCTAATAACTGTAAACTTTTATGACAAGCTTAAAACTGTTGAAAACACTTTCATTTCTCAAAATTATTACTTTCTATAAATATTCACCTTTACCTATTAAAAAAACAACAAAACATGATTCTTTGGCTCTGTTTGACATAAGATTATGCAACAAATTTTACATTCGCAAACAACATTATTCCCATATATAAAAAAAGTATTCAGTCTGGTACTGTACTGATAAACGTAACACTATGTTTTTTTTTTCTGATAGCTTTTTAAAACTGAGCTTCAGTAAACAGGATATTGGTGCAGTGGCTATTTTTGATTGATTCCTGTATCCAAAATACACTTCTGCTTTCACCGTAATCCACACACGCGCAAGACAATAATTATGAAACAAGCTTTAAAAAAAATGTTATTTATACACCAAATAACAAACAGGCTCAACAAATACCCCTTGTACTGTTGCCGGTTTAAAGAACTACTCTTTAGAATTTTTAGACAAATTTGGGGAAAGGTACTGTTTATTCCTTTACTGTTGAAGCAGAATTGAACCAATTTTATAAGCAAACAGCAGAGTAACCACCATGACCACAGCCACTAGTATCACCACCGCTATCGAGAGCAAAAAAACCGACATGCTAACGAAAAAACAGTAAATAGAAAAAGAAACAAAACCTGCAAACGTAAAGAGAAAAAAAGAAAAAGTAAGAAAACCTTCAAAACCAAATCTCTCTCCCCTTCCCCCACCCCACCAAACACTTTTTGCACCCTTAACCAAAACAAGTAACCTTCCCCCCAAAAAAAATAAAATGTACAAACAATCCAACAACCCCCCAACTCCTCTAAAAAAAATCTTCCTTAAAACGAGAAGCAACGACGAAACAACAAAAACATTAACAACAACCACCAAGGAAGAAACAACAACAAAAACAACAAAACATAAAAAAGCAACAGCACTAAAAGCAACAATAACGAGAACTATAACCCACTTTTTGAAATGGCCAGAGGAGATTGGACATTGAAGGCCTCTCGTTTGGGCGTGCTGTTGGACTCTGTCAAGGTGAAGGTCATCGCCTCGTCATCGCGCGTGATGCCTGACCAGCCGAACCAGTTGGATGGCAGATCCTGTTACGATTTGCATAATTATTGATATGATGGGTTTTGGGGGGATAAAATGATAATGTATTAGTGTAGTGTAGTGTAGTGTAGTGTAGTGTAGTGTAGGGAATGGTAGTGTGTTTGTTTTTGTGTGTGGGGGGGGGGAGGGGGATGTTAAGGGGGAGAGCAAAAATTGGGGCGCGCGTGCGTGCACAAATACGCACACACTCCCCACACACAGCGCTCACCCACACCCCGACACACGCACGCACACACACACATACACACACACATGTACACACAACACAATCACTTACTCACCATAAACACTGTAGTTAACCTTATCCACTATGACCCAACCCAACCCCGACCCCAACCCAACTCCAACCAAACCCTATCCAATCCAATCCAATCCAACCCAACTCACTCCACTTTAACCATCCCCCCTCTCTCTCTCTCTCCCTCCCTCCCTCTCCCTCCCTCTCTCCCTGTCACTCACGTTCCGTATGGAGATGTCCCCTCGGCCAGGTAGCGGCCACTCCACGGTCAGGCGGGCAGCTGTTCTGGACAGTCCTATGGTGGCATAGAGCTGGTCAGGGGGCAGGTTGACCCACTGCCGGTACACGAACCTGCACACCCCCACCCATCATTCCAAACATCCGCTAATTAGAACATGGAATTTATTCTTTATTCTTGTATTTCGAGGATGATGGAATAAGCACTCTTTGTGCTTTGTTTTCAAGCAGTCTTCGTGTGTATGCAGTTTTGTAAATGTAATTTTGTTCTCACCGGCACACGATGGCCTACTCTTACGAAAAGCGGAACAGGATTTAACGTGTGCGCAAGATGTTCTGCCTGCGTTCGCACACGGGGCCTTGGTTTAAAGTCTCACCCGAAGGACTTTTGGGGAGAGTGGAGTCAGCACTGATGTTAACTCCAGGAGAAAAATCTCCTCGACCGGACTCGAACCCGGGTCGTCAAATTGCCAGTGCAATGTTCTGACCACTAGGCTATCCCGTCCCCAGATGATGCATAGAGATGCTGCTACTGGTGCTGACAGATAGCTTAGAAAAGAAGTCTTAATCAAACTAGATGTTGATACGCCCAGTTCTACTTTGTAAAGGTTGTTTTACTTATGTTCGTTCGGATGCGACTTATAAACCGAGGCCCCGTGTGCGAACGCACGCAGAACATCTTGCGCACACTCTAAAACCCTGTTCCGCCTTTTTTGGAAGAGCAGGCCATCGTGTGCCGGTAGGAGCGGATGACAAAATTATATAATGTAAAAAAAACAGCATGCACACAGGTGTCATGATTAGACACTATCCATGAGAAAAAATTGGGAGTTTGAGTTCCCAGGGTGGTTCGGGGCTGTATATTGC
Source organism: Stramonita haemastoma (assembly GCA_030674155.1). Taxonomy (NCBI): domain Eukaryota; kingdom Metazoa; phylum Mollusca; class Gastropoda; order Neogastropoda; family Muricidae; genus Stramonita; species Stramonita haemastoma. The sequence goes on from CM060320.1 coordinate 29,143,578, forward strand.
AACGTTAAGTGTTTTGTTTAGAAAACAAAGCAAAAAAGTGTTTTGTTAAGCGTCACAGTTTTCCTTTTTTTTATTGCATCTTTAAAAAAACAGTTTTCTTATCTAAATGTCAGAATAGGCCTACTTGTCTTTCTTTAAATAAATACTTTGTTAGAAATAGTTTTGTTGGAACCGCGTTTTCTTCTTTTTTCGAATAGTTATTCCTTCTAAAGATAAATTCACCATTTATGTATGTAGATAAAATCACTCGTTCTATAGTTATCCGCTCTTTACAAAAGATTGCAAAGACTCTACATCAGATAATTGTCAATACAGTAAAAAATTAAAAAAATTAACAGGAATAGAGTAATGCCACAAAGCATTGGAACAAAGATATTTTCTGGTTTAAAAAAAAAAATCCAGTCTACAGAGAAAACACTGCAAATTTTAGAAATCTAGGCGAGAAGATGACACCTTTGGTTGTTAGAGAGAGAGAGAGAGAGAGAGAGAGAGAGAGAGAGAGAGAGAGAGGAGAGAGAGAGAGAGAGAGAGAGAGAGAGAGAGAGAGAGAGAGAGAGGCAAGGCAAATTCTTGGCAAGGCAAATTCTTTTATTCGAGGATAATGAATAAACACTCGTGTGCTTTTTTACATCCAGTCCCCGCCCTTATCAGGAATACATCAAGTTAAAAAAAACTCTAACTAAACAACACCAATAATAATGATCCAAATACCAAGAGCAAGAAATCATACCAAGTAGCAAACAACAGACAAGAAATCAGAAAGCATTAAATTAATTTTTTTTTAAATGAATAAGGTAATAATTTTTTTAAAAGGCACGCATTCAGAAACGAAAATTAGAAGTAAGAATTAAATAATGATTCTGATTTGAAAAAAAGCGCAATAAAGAGCAAACATGAGAAGATAATGAGAAGATAATGAGGTAAACGACTAAAACATCAATCCACCACCATCTTTAACAAAATAAGTCATTCAAATCATAACATTTTGATAAAAGGGGAGAAGAGAGAGAGAGAGAGAGAGAGAGAGAGAGGAGAGAGAGAGAGAGAGAGAGAGAGAGAGAGAGAGAGAGAGAGAGAGAGAGAGAGAGAATTTATTTATTTTCCAATGGTTACAGATAGGCATTCGCATAAATTATTTTCCTCCGGCCCTTGCCCTGATTAGGGACTATCAACAAATCAAGAAGGAACGCCTTCGCAAAAAGCACAACTACAAAACAACAATATGACAATCAGAAAGATAAAGGAACAAGCGGTAAGTAAACGAACAGGTCACTGCAGGTACACGTTCTCTCCTTCTGTTAAAAAAAGAAAGAAAGAAAAGAAACGCACACATTTCCCGGGAAAAATAAAAACTAAAATGTCAACAGCCTGAAGACTGTGTGTGGCTTTACGCTCATTTATATAACCTGCTGTTCCTCGGAGAGATTTACATGCAGGGTGTGCGAGATATGCACTTGCAAAGCCTCTTTCACTCCCTTTTCATTTGTATCAGGATGAGGGTAGCAATAATCTATTATGCCGAGCAGAGAACATCTACAATCAACTATTTTCTCAAAACCATGTTAGGAAAAAATATGAAAAATACAATTTACCTTTCGTTTATCTTATTTTGCCTATAGATCCATTGGTACATGTTGCGCTAATGCGCGACGCCTAGAATTCCCTCCCCTGACCATGAAAAACACTGTTGCCTTCTTTAAAACTACTAAAATTCATAAAGGATTGTCGCCCCATGCTTTGAATTGCCTCCCTTAGCAAGAACGCTGTTGTCTTCTTTGTTCTTACTAAAATTCATAAAGGACTGCCGTTTCAGGGGAGTTAATTAAAGACACTCACAAAATAACTTACACCACGAAGAATTCTTTCGAGTCTAGTTTTGAATGTATGGCATCATTCAAATCACTAAAATATCATTCTGACGGTAGATATCCAGAGAGAGGAGAGAGAGAGAGAGAGAGAGAGAGAGAGAGAGAGAGAGAGAGAGAGAGAGGAGAGAGAGAGAGAGAGAGAGAGAGAGAGAGAGAGAGAGAATTGATACAGAGAAAACAAAATTTGACAGTGTTTCATACCGATCGTTGAGGAGAAAGTTGATCAGACTTCGGTCGGGACCCACATAGTCCAGCCTGCATGTCACTGTGTCGTCTGCAAAAAACCAAAAAACCAAAGGGGGTTCACACTCAGATAATTATCTAGTTTCTCTTCATCTCCATCAATCCTGGCTTTAAGGCTTCAGGTTTCTTCTCTTCTCCGTTTTTCATCCTTCAGTGTTTCGTTGGGTTTTTTTTGTGCTTGTTAGTTGTATTTAATTTTTGTTTTGCTTTTTGGTGGTTTTGCTCACTATCTAATAAGAACGCCAACGTACAATATATAGAGCTCCAAACTTCATTGAATTAAAAAACCCACGTAAACTTAATAGGTACAGGCACGTCACGCGAACATCTGGACTGGCCAAGATTGTCATACAGGGAACAGTATAAGGAGAGAGAGAGGGGAAGAGGCAGACAGTAAAAAAAAAAAAGCGCTGGAAAGACAACATCAGAGAGTGGACTGGCCTTGAGTAGAACGCTTTGCTACAGAAAGCAGAGGATCGCAGAGAGTGGAGGAAGCTGGTTGGAAAATCTTCAGTTCAGTGGTCTAGAGGACCACGGGATAGGTGAAAAGGTGATCTGAAAGGGTTTAGCAGATATGGTTACTAAGACAGAGTAGCTAAAGTACTGTAAGTTTTGGAACGCCCAACAAAATGTCATATATTTTCCTTTACTTACCGCTTATTTGTATGCTAACTCATAGGTACAACCACCAGCATCACTAGCTTCAAATTATCTACCCTTTGTCTACATGGGAGAACAAAAATTGAAACTCAGACTATAATTATTAAAATTCTGATCCAGTTGAGTTCAAAAGATTTGTCATTTGTTTTATTCATGTAAGCTAAGTGCCAAGATCTACAATGAAATATTGTTTTGCTTGAAACATTATCTTTACATCGTTTTCAGCCATGGCAAGCGCTTAGCCTAACAAACATGAGTCTCTCTGGTGACCCCCAGAGTGTTCATCTGGGGAACGCACAACAACAACAACAACACACTGATTTTTTTTTTTGTTCTGACTAGCTACAGTCCCGAGGTTCTAAGACCGTTTTTGATCATCTTTAATTAATGAGGTAGCCGCAAATCCAGTTTTGGGGGATTCACATAATTTAGACATAACACACTAAAAACTGACCGATGCCGTAAGGATGATAGGTTCTGATTCCTAGACCACCGTTGAAAACGCCGCCATCGTTGCTATGGTAACGGACAGAGCGGTCAATGGTCCACAGTGGTGCTCCGGGCAGGCATTTGTTGGTCAGTCCCAACATCAAGAACTGACCTGGTGTGTTTACCACAGAGAAATACAGAGAATAAAGAAATAAATGAATGAATGAATGAATGGTTCAACGAATGAATAAATGAATGAAGGAATGAATGAATAAATGAATGAATAAATGAATGAATGAATGAATGAATGAATGAATAAATGAATGAATGAATAATCTTTATTTTTCAAGGGCAACAGATGAGCATCCACATGCTTTTTTTCATTCAGCCCTTTCCATGATTAGGGGCTATCAAAACAAAAAAAACCCAAAGCATAGAAAACACAAAAAAGCCAAACCCCTCCCCCTAAACAAAATCCCAAACAAAAGCAAACCAAAACCCAAACCAAAATAAAAAAAAGGAATTATAATATTAATGCAGACCCTTACCCCACCACAAAAGCACCACCATATCCCATCCCAACCCCTCCCCAACCACCACACACACCTCCATCCCCTCCCTCACGCCACCACCACCACAAACCTACCCCCCCCCCCCTACCCCCACCTGAACCTACCATCCCCCCACCCCCCACCACCCTACCCCCCACCCCCAATTCCCCCCCCCTCCCCCCCCCCCCCCTCAAAACTCACCTTCGTCAATGTCAGTCACGGTCATACGGTAGTAGCGACAGTCGGGAGACAGGGGCATCCTGACACACTGCACGAGGTTAGAGGCCAAGGCTTCCTCCATCTTGATGGCCTTGACCATGACCTTTCGCCCATCGTTGAGGAGCAGGAAGTTGTTGTGATGCTCGAAGCCATCGGTCTCTGCCCTCGGGGTTTTGTCCAGTCGCCCGTACGTGATTGGAGGGTTGGTGATTTCTGGAGGTTGGTTGGTGGTGGTGGTCATGATGGTGGTGTGTGGTGTGTGTGTGTGCTGTTGTTGTGGGGAGAGGGGAGGTGGGGGTGGGGGTGGGATGATTTTGGTCCCCTGTTGGACATACAGATTTAAAAAAAGGGATTTGTAAAGCTTGCAATACTGTAAGAGACTGTCCAAGGAGGCAGAAAAACACGACTCAGCACAGCATAACGCAACTCAACTCAATACAACTCAATACAACACAACACAACACAGTAGACCAACCCACCTAACTACAGTTGTTTTTGTTGTTTGTTTTTTTGTTTTCTTAAAGAGGCAGAGCAAGGAAGAGATGGTGAGGGCAACATCAGCGAATGGACAGGCTTCAAACTAAAAAACAACAACTGAGAAAGGCAGAACAGAAAGAGAGAGGAATGGAGGGAACTGGTTGTCAAGTCTTCAGGGGTGGGTGCCATCGCGATCGCCAGACTACTTTTTTATTTTTATTTTATTTTATTTATTCTTTTATATCGAGGATAACAGAATAAGCAATCATGTGCTTTTTTTCACGGGATAGGTAGATAGATAGATAGATAGATAGATAGATAGATAGATAGATAGATAGATAGATAGATAGATAGATAGATAGATAGATAGATCGATAGACAGATCGATAGACAGATCGATAGATAAATAAATAGATAGATCTTTTTATTTTATTTGTTATTATAAATAAATAAATAAAATAAATAGATAGATAGGTAGGTAGATAGATCGGTAGATACATAGATATATCGGTAGATAGATAGTGGACAGACTGAGTACGTGATGTGGCTGTGAGTAGCCTACATTATCCTCGAAATAAAAGAAAATTTTAAAAATGACAAAATTTGCAAACTGCATAATACATATCCACAGGGATTACATGTATAAAAGAGAGCATATGAGTGGTGATTCCATTATCCTGGAGTTAAAAGATTATTAAGTTAAAAAAAAAAGATTCTCGGTGTAGATTAGTTACGCCCCAAAAATATACCGTAGGTAGGTTGGTCTACTGTGTTGTGTTGTGTTGTGTTGTGTTATGATGTGTTTGTTTTGTGTTTTGGTTTGTTTTGTTGTGTTGTATTGATGATTGTGTTGTTTTTATTTTTTCCTTTATATGGAGGATAATGGAATAAGCACTCATGTGCTTTCTTTTACATCCAGTCCCCGTGTGTATGCAGTTTTTGTAAATCGTGTCATCTGTTCCCACCGGCACACGATGGCTTACTCTTACGAAAAGCGGAACAGGATTAATGTGTTGTGTTGTTTTGTGCTGTGTTGTGTGCGTGACTGCGTGCGTGTTTTTGCCTGTTGTTGGTAAACGTTAACACCTCTATTCACATAAGAGAACATTCGCTCCAGAACATAATGCCTTCTGTGTGTGGTGTAGCCTGACTACTGTACAGTATTCCTGTGTCATTATTGCTGTGTCAGTTACAACAGAGTTCAGGGTCAGTGATTCAGGTCAAATTCATAAAGCCGATCAGCATTGACCTTTCCGAGTTAATGAGTCGGTCAATCGCTTAACAACAAAATTCTGTTAATCCTTGCCTTGAGATGCTTTTGTGTTCCTAAACTCAAAACTGTTTCATTTCTTTGTTTTGGTTGGTATAGTATGGGTACTTTTTTTGTTGTTGTTCTTCGGCTAAAACTTTGAGGGGGGACGGGACAGCCTAGTGGTCAGAACATTGTGC
>CM060320.1:29174332-29181832 GCA_030674155.1 Stramonita haemastoma
CCCAAACCCAGGTTACAGGTCTAGCAATGTTTCTTTTTCAAATCGCGAAAAAAATTTCTGGCGCATCTGAGCCACTAAACTTTGCTATTCCTTTCTGTTTGTTTCCTTTCTTTGCACCAGAACCCCTTTACCCCTCCCTCCCCCCTTCATCCCTTAAACACACTCCCACCCTTTTTGTTCTCTGTGGGGAAAATGATAACAGATTGTGTTTACCCTCTGCCATGATTAATGAATATCAACAATTGCAGTTTGACACACATGCCTCAACATCTGGGGCTGTGTTTATCATTGCCACAGAAGAAGCTCTTAAAGTGTTTAGGTTGCCACCCAGTTGTAAAACAGAAACAAAACTGGAAAACCCCACTCTGTTGTGAACTGTCAGAATATGTGACAGATCGAGTTTGCACATGTTTCCACCCTGCAGCGTTTTTCACTCTCCTTGTCTCACTCCCTATTCCCAGTCATGTCATTACTCCCTGCAGCAAAACGTCTTCACTGTGAGAACACAGCAGACATGTGTGTCATGAAAAGATGGGTATGATAGCTACGAGGACAGAGTACCTGCCTTCCAGTCAAATTGGTCCTAAGTATGTGTGTATATGTTTGTGTATATGTGTGTATGTGTGTGTGTGCATGTGTTTATGTGTATCTGTGTGTGTGCATGTGCATGTCTGTGTCTGTGTGTACCTTAAGTTTCTTTCACACTAGGTTTTCTCAATGTCTATACAGATGAAAACACTCAGAGACAAAGGCAAATGCTAAACAGGAATCAGAAATTCTTCAGGACATGATCCTATTTCATATGAAGTAGCACTACTAGCTGTAGAGTCAACATGATAAAAACTATTATGAAAATTCACATAATGGAGAATAATGTTTAACATATGATCATTCATATAATACTGCTAAAGTTTCCATGACATTGTGATCATGTTGCAATTAATATGGGCCTTTACTGGGATGTAGCCTGATATAGTTTAACAGCTAATCAGCAATAAAACTCATTCATCCTTTCATTCATTGATTCATTCTTTATTCATTTTGTCTGTCTGTCTGTTTCTATCTTTCTCTATCCCTTTCTCATACTAATTCAGTGACACGCTTGATTCTCTCTATCATTTTGTCTTTGTCTATCTGTCTTTGTACTTCTGGCATTCATTCTTATTTTCTTTCTCTTCTCTTCTTTTACTCTTCTATCTAAAACCATCCCTGCAACCAATACCCTTTCTTCACATCTGTTTTATCTATTCTCCCCGACCAATCTAAAAATATCTCCATCTATGAACCTTTTTTTTTCTTTTATCACACTTTTACTTCAAGAATGATGGAATAGGCATGCTTGTATTTTTCATACATCCAGTCCCTGTGTGTATGCAGTTTTGTAAAACTCAGAGCTCTAGGTAAGGAATAAAAAAAATCTTCTCTCTCTACTTTCCCCCTGTCTTTTAAACCATTTGTCAGTCTAACAATTTCTATGGCACTCCACATGTGAGTACCCACCCTCTCCCTCTTTCTCCTAGCAACATTTTCACAGACATGGCCAACAGGTTTAGTTAAGGAAGCAGGCCTGAAGTCTTTTATGTGCAGCTCCCAAAGCCCCCAGTAACAAGACAAAAAGCCTGCCCGCCTCTCTCACACATCCAGCTTTTATCCCTGTAATCTTCCACATGTTTCCAATTCCAGCACCAGTTCATTAAGAGAGTGAACATTTCAGGCCATTTTGTTTCGTTAAAAGAAACGTTTTTCAAGGAACATGTTACTGGATAAATGAAATGAAACTTTGTCCTTGGTGTTTGTTTATTTAGTTTAAAGCAAGATTGTAAGATCTGTGGATTGGGTACATGATGTGTATGCATGTGCACGCCGCGTTGTGTGTGCATGTGTGTGTGGTGTGTGTGTGTGTGTGCGTGTGTGTGTGCTGTGTGTGTGTGTGTGTGTGTGTGTGTGTGTGTGTGTGTGTGTGTGTGTGTGTGTGTGTGTGTGCATGCCTGATTTGAAAGAAGTTCAGTATTTAAGATTCCATTGCACTGATTGTTCTGATTTGTTCTTGTCTGTATGCCAGCCCCCTCCCCCCTCACTCTCTCTGTTTCTTTCTGTCAGCCCATTTCCTCTATCTCTCTTTCTCTCTCTCTTAGTTTAAGAGATATTCTACTGCCTGTATAGACAATTGCGCTGGCAAAACTTTGAAAGCATATGCAGAAAGAAAGAAAGAAAGAAAGAAAGAAAGAAGAAGATAGAAGATAGAGAGAGAGAGAGAGAGAGAGAGAGAGAGAGAGAGAGAGAGAGAGAGAGACAGACAGACAGACAGACAGACAGACAGACAGACAGACAGACAGACAGACAGACAGACAGACAGACAGAAAATAAAATCAAATTCTTTTATTTTAAGGACAGACAGACATATAGATAGACAAATACAGACAGAGTGAGATAAAGATGTAGACAGAAACAGACAGAGACAGAAAGAGAAGAATAAAAGAACAAATGCTTGAATCTGAAGAAAATCATGAAAATATAACTTACAAAAACATCAACAGTATTTTCTAAAATGACATACAAGCACAGCAGCAGCAGCAGCAACAGCAACAAACAAAGAAAAGCAGAGGTTTATAGGTCTAGGCTTTAAAATAAAAGAAATATGATGGAAAATGTCTACACTTATCAGCCACAGAATCTGCTATTCCCGTCTGTTTCCCTTTCTTTGCACCAGAATCCCCTTATCCCCCCCCCCCCCCCCCACCACACACACACACCTCTGATCTAGTTTTTTTTCTCTTTGAGATAAAAGAGGATAACAGAATTCTGTTTACCCTCTGCCATGATTAATGAATATCAACAATTGCAGTTTGACACACATGCCTCAACATCTGGGGCGCTGTGTTTATCATTGCCACAGAAGCTCTTAAAGTGTTTAGGTTGCCACCTAGTTGTAAAAACAAGACAGGAAAAAGAAAACAACACTGTTGTGAACTGTCAGAATATGTGACAGACAGACCGAGTTTGCACATGTTTCCACCTGCAGCGTTTTTCACTCTCCTTGTCTCACTCCCAATTCCCAGTCATGTCATTACTCCCTGCAGCAAAATGTCTTCACTGTGAGAACACAGCAGAAATGTGTGTCACATGAAGAATGTCCTGTGGGCATGATAGCCACTTGTCTTCCAGTCAAATTTGGTTGGGGCAGGAAAGAGCAGGAGGGATTGCCTAGTGTTTAAAGCATTGAGTTTGTCATTTGATGGTCCTGGTTCAAGTCACTGTTGAGGCACCGCTTTTCAAGGGAATTTTTTTCAACATCAGTACCAAATCTACTCCCTTGAAGACTTTTTCGATGAAACCATAAATGAAGGTCCTGTGTGCAAACACACACACCCTGATGCTTTTTGGAAGAGTAAGTCCATGTGTGCCAGTAGGAACAGATGAAAAATCTTTTTTTAACAAAAATGCATGCACACTGGTGTCCTGTTTCAAGTTCATCCCCAAAAGCAGCTACCTTAATCAGCAGTGGGCAAAAATGGTCTGCACATGTAAAACAAAATGACCATGGGTGAATCTCAGAGCACCAGCCAGGAAAAGAAAGAAAAATCACAAACCCAAACAGCCAAAGGGTTTCAAGATGTAAGCTGGAGATCCAGATCTTAACAGCCTCTGCTGAATTAGGAGTGGGGTTTTTTTTGTAATCCATCTGAGTAGGTTACAATGCAGAACTGCCTTTACTATACCCTATTTTGGTCTTGGCAAACATGCAGAAAATCAAGTGTCAAAGAAACGTTAGGTACTCACACACACACACACATACACGCACACACCAACATATACACACACACATGCACGCAAGCACACAAGCACCAACACACACACACACGCACACACACATCTGATTAGAAATGCTGTTTTGGTCTTATTCCTGATTCTTGGCTGCTTTTAAGATTTTGAAATGAAGTGACAGGTGATCAGAAGGAAATCAGAACTCTGCTGGAAAATGCCTTCAGATTCTTTCCATGCTTCATCCCAGAGATCAGATCCATGCTTGTCCCCTTACAGAGGAATTCACGGTTTCCTTAACTCCTTGAAGACTTGGAGTAAAGTAAAAGGGTAAAATGTGCTTATAACCTTTGCAGTCATTTAGGAGTGAGGTGTCAGAGACCTCAGCTTCTCTAGGGGCTAGCAGTTCGAGGGCGGCGTCCATCTTCCCTCCCTTGTCGCTTCATCTCCCCTGTCTCTGAAGAGGGTAGATACCCATTTACAGCTGGGTGAACTGGCGGGCAGCACTGAAGCCAAGGAGCACGAATGGTCATCCATTCAAAAAGTTAACGTGCTCAAAGCTGCTTAACCTTAGCTTGGGGTCGTGGGTTACCTGATGGAAAAATTCGCATCATTAGTTCTGCTGGCCACAGCTGGACTTCTCCTCTTTGAAATATTGACACAGTTTTTATTTCAAACTGCAGCTGAGACATTCTCATTGCCTGTGGCTTTTCCTCTTGGATTAGTTTTGTTATTGTTGAAAGATAAACAACACACTTTTTGCCACACAATATTCAAATTTCCAGCACTAATAAAGGGCTTGTTCGGGTTTTTTTTTTTTAATTAGGCCCCCCACCCCCTTTTTCGAGTCAGCAAACATACTTCAGCTTGTAGGACTACTTTCCTTTTTGTTGTTTTATGTTGAGTATGAGCAGGTTTTGATAAAAGATAAAGTCAGCTTATGGGTAATATGCTACAGTACATTAACACACACGACATCCTTTCATAATATCTCCAATAGGATTTGCAGGTGAAAAGAATCCAAACCAATAACAATCCCCTGAAACAAATATCTCACTGGAGACTTAAACCTAGCGCCTTTCTCTCACTTTCTTATGTATCACGAGTGTGATATTCTATTTGAAAAATGTTTTACTTCTTTTCACATACGTTTGTCTAAAGCAAATTTAAAACGACATTCCGCTAATGAAAGAAATTATAATGTCATTAGGTAATAGTCCTTTAATTAGATTCTTATAGTATAATGATTATTTGCTAGTTGTATGAACTACAAAGTTAGTGTTTAAGATGTTATTTCTTTTTATCCAACGTTCTTGTTTTCATGGCTTTAATTTTTGTTTCTTATAGTTGTTTAATGCAGATATTTAGCTATATGTGCTCTCCCCAACCAACACCCCCCCCCCCTACACACACACACACACACACACACACATATACCACACTCGCTCACTCCTGCACATACATTTTCCCCAGTCTGATATCAACTAATTAGTGGAAGGACGTTAAACTGAAGAACTAACTAACCACTTGGTTATATTAACCCACTGTAACAGATACGTATTGCATGTTCATTGCCTTTCTTATGTGTGCGTGTCTCATGACTCAATGTCAGTGTGCTCTCTGGGCACGTTGTGTCAATAAGGTCATTGCCATGGGCCGTTATTCTCACCGCCTCGGGCGAAGGGGAAGTCATCCGGCTAATTATTTCTTTTCTGTGTGGATCTGTCTTCGTATTTTTCTTCTGTTGGTGTTGTCTTTTCTTTTTGTCTTTTTGGGTTTTTTTTAATTTTTCATGAACGCTTTCGTTTCTCTGTCATACTTTAAATACTGTTTTGAAATCGTGATGTTGAGTGTAATTGGTGAAGTTTCTGTTTTCCCCAGTTTCCGTCTCTGTCTGTCTGTTTCTGTGTGTGTGTGTGTGTGTGTGTGTGTGTGTGTGTGTGTGTGTGTTGTGTGTGTCTCTCTCTCCTCTCTCTCTCTCTCTCTCTCTCTCTCTCTCTCTGATACACACACACACACACACACACACACACACACACCCCGCAAACATATACAAAGGTGAGCGCCCGCATGCACACACACACATACACAAACACACATACACACACACACACACACACACACACACACACACACACACACACACCACCACACACACACACACACACACACACACACACCACACACACACCACACACACACACACACACAACACCACACCACACGCACACCACACACACACACTCACACCACACGCACACACACACACTCACACACACAATTAACACACCACCGCATTGCTCAAGGTCGGTTATGCTTGGCAATTAGATTTCGCTCTTCTCATTTTCTCCACTTTAATTTCAGTTGTCCTTAATTACTGAGGAATTGCAATCAGTATCAGTTTGTTCTCTTTACTGATTCAGGTTAATAATGCTGCCTGCAGACAGTTTGTCTGGAGGGGAAATTTTACTAGGGGGTAGTGTTAACCTTGTGCACACCTTGGGTGTTATCACATGGAAAATATGTTTGGGAAAATGCATGTAAGAGATGTTCGCTTATAAAAAAAAAGAAAAACAACAACCTAGAGTGTGTCATAGTGAGTAAACAGCTTCATTTATGTTCCATTATATCTGGTAGGTAATGCGCGTGGCAAGTGTATTGCAATACAATTTGTTAGGAAAAATATCATACGGTGCAATATTGCATGGTGTAGTACAATGTAATACAAAGCGATACAAGGCACTGCAATACAGCAATACAAGGCTACACTACAAAACACTACACTACACTACACTGCACTACACTGCACTGCACTACACTACACCACCACACAGACCACACCACACCACACCCACCACACTACACTACATTACACCACACTACACTGTACTACATTATACTATATCACACTACACTACACTACACTACACTACACTACACTACACTACACTACACTACACTACACTACACTATAATCCAATCAACTGACTACAGCGAATAAAATGTATTACCATACAACATATTTCAATGCAGCATAAAAGCAAATACAGTTCATCACAGCAATGTGCAATGCAATACAACCTAAGACCAAAAAGTATGAGCAGACACAATAAAAACAACACTGTTTCAATAATCCAAAGCTACAGTGACTACTGGGCACATATCAAGTATTCCTTATCTCAACAGCCGATCCACTGCAGTTCTTAATCATTATGAGATCTTTAGCATGCTTGCATATATATTCACAATACCTGGAGAGGGATGGCTTTACTAGTTCAACTTGCCCATTAAATATTGCCTAAAAAAAACATTTCAGTGTAGTGCCTGTTACACACTGCGTGAAACACTCAATTTTCCCTAAGTTGTGTGTGTTTCTATATTTAATGGGTTGGGGGTTTACCTATTTCAGTGTTTTACTCCTTACTATGGTAGTTTCTTCGTTTCCTCCTATATATTTCTGCCTTTATTTTCTTTTTGTCTTTCTATTCTTTCTTTCCTCCACTCTCTCTCTCTCTCTCTCTCTCTCTCTCTCTCTCTCTCTCTCTCTCTCTCTCTTCTCTCTCTCTCTCTCTCTCTCTCTCTCTCTCTCTCTCTCTCTCTCTCTCCTCTCTCTCTCTCTCTCTCTCTCTTCTCTCTCTCTCTCAGTCTGTCTCCGTTTGCCCTCCCCTCTCTCTCTATCTCTCTTTCTCTGTTTGCTCCCCCATCTCTGTATCTCTTCTCTCCCTCACACACACGCAC
>CM060320.1:29184332-29189332 GCA_030674155.1 Stramonita haemastoma
TGTGTGCTGCCATTTGAATAAAAGTGTATTAAGCTGTACATTTTAATTACAATATACAGAAAAAGTAAACACAAAACTGTGACCTTCAAAAAGTTAAATCAATGCTTAAATCCTTTGCGAAAAGTCGTTTTGCCTTCACAGCAGCTAAAACAAAAGTGTTCAGAAATATCTGATATGAATTTAAAGTAATATCCCTGGTTTTAAGAACGAGTTTGAGAATGCGATCACATATTTTGTCATGGCGTTAAGATTTCTTTCGTCTGTTGATTTTCTCTGATTAAATGTACTTATGCCCCTTTCTCTCTGCGTTTTACATATTTTGCTTTCTTGGTATAAATATAATATACATTTGTCATAAGTCTTACATTTTTACTACTTTATAACTGAGCACTTAAAGCTAATCACGAGGTTACAAAGAAACAGTAAGAAGAATCTGATGGTTTAGAAGCATTGCATTATTCTCGTCTGTCCTTAGCATGCGGCTTATGCTGGTTTCTGACTGTTTATCGTAGTTGATTTGTGTCTTCACATTTTCTAATATCTACGTCTCATTTCTATGTCTCTGAGTGACTTTCCTCTCTCTCTCTATCCGTCTTTTTCTGTCTCTCCCCTCTCTCTCTTCTATCTCTCTCTCTCTCTCTCTCTCTCTCTCTCTCATGCTCGTCTATCTTCTCGAAAAAAGTTGCCTTCTGTCTTCTTTTGTCTCTTCTCTTCGTCTTCTTTTCTTCTCTTCTTCTCTCTCCTCTTCTCTCTCTCTCTCTCTCTCTCTCTCTCTCTCTCTCTCTCCTCTCTCTCTCTCTCTCTCTCTCTCTCTCCCCTCCCCTCTCTCTCCCTCTCTCCTCCTCTCCTCTCCTCCCCCACCTCTCTCATGTCTCTCTCCCCCCCCTTTCTCTGCTCCTATTGCAGTTTTTTTTTTCTGCCAGTGCCTACACAAAATATGAACATTTCATCTCTGGTCTGAAAAGTCTGAGTAAAAGAGAAAAAAGTGATCATCATTACCATCATAATCATAATAAAACACAATCTTAATCATTCAAGAGTTTAAAGAAATGATAATAACGTGTAACAGGGAGACAAAAGAAACAGACAGAAAAACACAGGAAGACAACATCAGAGTAGTGCACTCACCTTAAGTGGAACGACATACTGCAGAAATCTGAAAACCGCATGCGAATGGAGGAAGCTGGTTGCAATATCTTCAGTAGTGGCGCGCGCAACATCGACCACATTACGGGATCGGTGAAGAAGCATGTCCCATTTTCTTGTTTTCACAAACCTTCTCTATCTCTTCTTTCTGCCCGTGTCTCTGTCTTCTTCGTCGAATGCTCCGACAACATCTATTGTTGTCTGTCATAATTATGACCGAAACCTTGCGCTGCCGTTAAGTGCCTGTCCAGTCAGGCCCAGCGCATCCAACTTCGGCGTGGGAGAGAAATTGTTATGCTTTAAGTATTTCGGGCGGAAAAAAGACAGTTGAATGGATCAAAAAGGCAGAAAAAAACAACAAGGAGTTAACGGAGAAAAAAAAAACAAGGCAGAAACAAAGAGAGGGATAGAAAAGAGGGATTTCCAAGCACAGAATGTTCAGAAGATGGAGATGCTATTTATACTGACAGCACCCCCCCCACCCCCCCCCTCGAGCATCCTCACGGGGGAAGCCCTGTCTAAAATACATACCACAAAATTAATAATCTGCCGCACCCTCTCTTTCCCCCTGCCTGTGATGTTTCACAAACTTGGATAACAGGGTTATTGGAAGGATGTCTGAAACCTTCCATATGCAAGTCACAAAGTTTCCAGTAACAAGTTTGTGCCCGAAACTTTTCCCCCATCCACAAGACTGTGTGTGGTGATCTGGGTGCTAATCTTTCCGATGAGACGATAAACCGAGGTCCCGTGTGCAACACACATTTAGCGCACGTGAAAGAACCTACGGCAACAAGAGAGTTGTTCCATTGTTAAATTTGTATAAAAAAAAGAGAAAAAAGAAAAAAAGAAACGATACTCTGGTAGGAAAAAACATTTTGACAGGAAAAGAAAAGAAAACACATGAATGGCGCTGATCTTGTGGCGATGCAGTTTCCCCTGGAAGAGCAGCCCGAATGTCACGCAGAGAAATCAGCCGTTACTTTTAAGTGGTATACATGCAAATCTCTCTCTCTCTCTCACCAATTCACATCCCAACTTTCCGCTGAATTTCTTACCTTTTCTGCGTGCGCACGCGGCGCGCGTGCGTGCGTGCGTGCGTGCGTGCTGTGTGTGTGTGTGTGTGTGTGTGGTGTGTGTTTGTTTTTCGTTCCTCCGCTAGAACTCCGAGGTTCACCAATGACGAGATTATTTTGTGTACGCTACCGACTGTTTCGGCCCTCCATTAAGGTAGCCACATTCCACTTCAGGGTTGTCACAGAGTGCATCGTTTTCAAAATATTTGGGGGCAGGGCAGCATTCGCTCTTACCAGCTGAGTGGCCTACTCTTACGAAACGCAGAACGAGTTTTAATGAGTGCGCAAGATATTCTGTGTACGTTTGCACACATGGCGTTTAAAGTCTCATGCGAAGGACTTTCGCGGGAGAGGAGTGACGTTAACTCCAGGAGAAAATTCCAATGGAACGCACGTCTCGAACTTCAGACCCTCAAAATCGTAAGCGCAACGCTTTTAACCACTTGACAATCCCGCGCACCTTTACGTGTTTTGAATGTCATTGCATGCTTGCTGCGAAGACTGAACATTTTACAGCACATTTAAATTGCCGCTAGACTAGCAGCTGCTTGATGTTTCTTGTTACACCCTACAGATTTTGCATTATATGATTTGAATAAAGGTCCTGGCGGAATTTTTTTGGTGATGAGAAAAGAAATTTGAGAGCTTGAATCCCAAGTCAATATGTGTGCAGCGAGTGAATGAATTATTTGGTATAGATTTCGAGGAGGGTTCCGACATCCAATACTTTTAAAATCCCATTGCATTAATGTAACTAGGTGAGCGAAATGCGGGCAACATCAGTAGTAAGTATTATGCCATGTAATGATCATAGAAAATTTCAAGACCTTTTAACCAGGTATTGAATTTATTATCAGCTGTTTCTAAAATGCGCGCGAGGCCGATTTTACCCTACTGAACATTCTTCCCCCCCCCTTCCCTCGTGTGTGTGTGTGTGTGTGTGTGTGTGTGTGTGTGGTGTGTGCGTGTGCGTGTGTGTGTGTTTGTGTGTGTGTGTGTGTGTGTGTGTGTGAGAGAGTGAGTGTGTGTGCATACATGTGTGCAGTGTGTACACATTATAAGATATATAAATATATCATATATATGTAGTTATATACATTAATACATAAATAAATGTATATGTGTGTGTGTTGCGTGCGTGCGTGGTGTGTGTGCGTGCGTGCGGGTGTGTGTGCGTGTGTGCGCGTGCGTTTGTGTGCCATGAATGGCGGAAGGAATGAACGAGGGTGTGCAAAAGAGAATGCATGTGTGGAGTGTCTGTTCATTAAAGTGTTTTTTAGTTTAACACACGCTGCTATTATACTCATTTTTCGTCAATTCATCAAGCCCCAATAACGTGATATTAGACAAAAAAAAAAACACCAACCAGAGTGTGTACGTGCATGAACATGCCTGCGCGCGTGTATGTGTGCATGCACAATGAATGCACGTTTCGTGAACGCGTGTGTACACTCGATTGCGTGTGTGCTTTCATTCCTGTACACGCATGTGTATGTTCGCGCGTGCGTTCATAGCGTGCCTCTGTGTGTATATGTATGTGTGTGTGTGTGTGTGCGCGCGCGCACATGCGTGCATGCAGAGACGCGTAGTGCACACATATGCAGTCACAATAGACATACTACACTTAACACTACAGCATTTGTCTGTTGTAGCTTTTTAAGCTCTTCATAGAAAGACATACACTCGTACAAAGTTGGTTCTCTAACATTATTGCTATGTTGCTTTAAAATCGCCACTGATCGCCAACTGAAAAGTCAGTATGAATTTGTCAGTGTCGCAAGCTAATGCCATAGCAGTTCCTGTCAATGCCATAGACCTTCAAAAGTTCTTTTCTAGAACAAATTTGATGTAAAGTAAATGAAAAAAAGAGAAAACCTAAATTACCCATCCATCCCCCACTCTGCAAAGCAAAACAAGAACTAAACATAAATAAAACTTAAGCGTTAAAGGCTTGTGTGTGTGTGCGCACGTGTGTGCGCGCGCACGTGTGTAGACTATGTGTGTGTGCCCGCGCGCGCTCATGTGTGTGTGTGTGTGTGTTGTGCGCGCGCGCGTTCGCACGTGCATACACACGTAAACATACTCATACATATACACATGCACGCGAACAAGCATAAATGGAACCCACAAACGGAAATGAATTTTACATAAAGCATTATTTATTTGCTTTGTTTGGTTTTTATACACAAAAAGCTAATAAAATTACAAACACTCATGAATTAAAATCAAGAGCTCAAGCATGATATAAAGATTTTCAGGACTTTCTACTAATCAACAAAAAAACAAACAAACCCAACGTCAACATCAAATGTCCGCACAAAAAAATCCGTTATTAAAAGTTGTTTCAGATAAGCTTGTAAGTACCAACCAGCATCAAATTTTGTGTTGGGGTCTTATTAAAAAAAAAAAATGTCAACAAATACTCCCACAAAATCCCTTATCAAAAGATATTTTAGATAAGCTTAAGTGATAACCAGTATCAAAGTTAGTGTTAGGGTCTTTGAGTTTTTAACAAATAAGACCCAACAACAACAGCAGCAGCACAAACCAGTCAAATCAACGTTAAAGAGAATTCTAAGTTCATTATGTTCGTTGAAAAAATACTCGTCCCCACTTTAAAAATTTAAAAAAATCCACCGATTTAGAAAAAAACCCTAGCACCCCAGATTTTCTCAGAACCTCGCCCTCTTCTAAAGCAATGTTCTCTTGGAATCGCAGTATTTCAGGACTACCAGTATATTGAAAAAACAACAAAAAAAACCCCCACCAACAACCAAC
>CM060320.1:29191832-29209332 GCA_030674155.1 Stramonita haemastoma
ATGTACAAGGCTACACGCCACTGATTTAAATAAAAAAAACCTAGAAAAACAAAACTAGAAAAAGTGATGCTCCATGATCTGCAGTTGCATGCAGATCATGGAGCATCATTTTTTCTAGTTTAGTTTTATATCCTTTGTAAAACTTTTTTTTTAAATAGGTGCTTCACTCTTTCTTCATTGGCCAAGAAAAAAAAAAGGGGGGGGGGGGGGGTTAACCTAAAGTCTCAAGCAACAAATAGTCTCAGTTAACTGACTGCTAAATTCAGCAATTTTATAGAACCATTTTACACACGTTAAAAAAAAAACTGGGCTGTACTAAAAATTTGAGGCCTTTATTTTGGCAACATATTAAAAAAATCCAATCACTCGGTATTTCAAGGCCCCTTTAAAAATTTTAAAGTTGAAAATCTACCTACCATTGATTCAAAATTGTAAATGAAGGCAACAATATATTCCCTTACATTATGCATACAAATAAACACCTAAGGCTGTGCAAAAATTCCCTACAATTACCCTACAAATACAAAAAAAAACAAGTCCCATCAATATAGGAACGTTGTAGTACTGAATAAAAACAAAAGCAAAACCAATTTCAAAGGGCTTTCATTTCGAGTACCCAATTCATTTGCAATATTCAGTACAACCAAATTCAGATTCTTAATTTTAAGTACTACACACACACACACACACACACACCACACACACACACACACACACACACACACACACACACACACACACACTTTCACACACACACTTTCACACACACACACTTTCCACACACACACACTTCACACACACACACACTTCACACACACACAACACACACATCACACACTTTCACACACACACACAAAACACACACACACACACACACACACACACACACACACACACACAACACACACACACACACACGATCAAGCCTACATACTACTTCACCATTGTCAGTTCACTTTTTGCTTAAAAAAGAAGCATTACTATAAAATCTGCAGTACACAGATTTGCCAGCAAGGGGGACAAATTTAGGCCATCACAAGTTTTTTGTTTAGTTTCTTCAACTGACATTTTGACCCAATTAACAAACAAACAAACCAAAAACAATGTGCAAAAGAGAAAAACCACCACATACATTGCTAAATGATGTATAAATCCAGAAATTAGAAATCTGATTAAAAAAGCAAGTCAAGCCAAAGACAAAATTATAAAAGAGAAAAGCACACACAAATTGTGAAATGGTGTTTGATGCATACTTACATTTTAAACAAAATGTAGAAAAAATGAAACCTATCCTAAAAAGCACAGAGTTTATTTTATGCCTAAAAACATGTGTAAGTCAACACACACAACCACTCCTGTACATAAAAAAACTACTATGGCCTCAGTTGCATGCAGATCATGGAGCACCATTTTTTCTATTTCAGTTTTACTATTTTAAACTTTTTTTTAATGGGTGCTTCACATCTTTCTTCAGTGGCCGAAAAAAAAAAGTTGGGGGGGGGGGGGGGGGGATTGTTTTTTACTTATAGCCCCAAGCAACAAATAGTCTCACTAGTTAACGGACTGTGCTAATTTCAGCAATTTAGAGAACCACTTTACACAAGTTATATACACAAACAAAAAGCTGGGGCTGTATATAAACAACTTTTGAGGCCTTTGTTTTGGCAACAATTTAAAAACAATCCAGACCTGTCAATCAGGCATTTCAAAGCCTGATGAAAAAGCCAAAAAAAACCCTGCCAAGTTAAAAAAAAACAACCCACTTTGATTGAAATAATGAAACCAACATGTTTTCTAATATTATATATAATATGGTATATAGACTATCTATATATGTAGACATTATATATATTACATAATATTAGAAAACATGTTGCCTGTTGGTTTCACTTATTTCAATATATGATATGTCATACACACACACACATCTGAGGCTGTGCCAAAGCTAAAAGATCAGACCCCTTTGACTAATTCCACAACAGATAAAAACCCCCAGTCCTTTCAATATCAAAAACTATAGTACTGAATGATAAGATCAAAGCCAATTTCTAGTACCTTATTACAATATAAAGTACAGCCAAATCAGATGCATGATTTTAAGTACACAACACACAACACAGACAGACACAAACACAGACAGACACAGACACACACACACACCCAACATACTACTACACCATCCTCAGTATACATTTTCAAAACCAAAAATCGTTCAAAAAACTGTACAATTTGTGGTAAACACATTTGCCAGCAATACAAATTAGCACCACTTTTTTGCAAATAAAAAAACAAAAAAATACTGAAGCCATCACAAGTTCCTTTCTTCAATTGACATTTTGACACGATTAACAACCAACTAAAGTAAAAAATCTAAAAAGAGAAAAAAAAATCACAGACATTGCAAAAGGATGTGTGATCCACATAAATGCAAAACTAAAAACTCAAAGCCAGAAAAAAGACTTTTCATACAAAATACGGACTTTTACTATTTTCTACCTTAAAGCATGTACAACACAAAATACACAACGGCACATCTTTTTTTTTCCCCTTGTTTTTCTAATGGCCTCAGTTGCATGCAGATCATGGAGCACCAACTGTTTCAGTTTTAATTTTTTAGCGTTATTTTCTAATAAATGGATGCTCACATGTCGCTCTTCATTGGCCAAAATAAAAGGAAAGAGCGTGGGTGTGGGGGGCAGGGGGGGGTCGAGATTTTTTCTATGTGAAACTTCCATTCTTATCACACCTATCATTTCAAAGCAAGAAATTTAGATTTAATCATTGACAATGATAATTTCAACAATTAAAAAAAACCATTTTACACATCATTTATATATAACATAAAGAATATGAGACTATACGAAAACTTTTGGTTTTAAGACTTTGTTTTAGCTATAAGAACAAACCAATCTCACAAAATTCAGGTATTTCACAGCCTGATTAAAAAAAAAATCAAAACCAACCTTCAGAATAAAAAAAAAAATTATAAAAATATAAAGCCGAAAACACTGATAGTATATGGACAAGTACACATCTGAGGCTGTGCACAATCTCAAGCAGAGTCCTTTGACTAATTTGGCCAGAAACACACACACACAAACACACACACACACACACACACACACACACACACACACACCACACACACACACACACACAAACAGATAATAAAAAAAAAAACAAGTCTTGTCAAAAAAAGGAACTTTTGGGACTGAAAAAACCCCAACATCAAAGGGCTTTCAATTTGTGTACATTACAATGAAGTGAAGCCATCATCACAGATTCCTAGTTTTAGTACTTCATCTAATAAAGCCACAACACTTATTGCAAATAAAGGCCATTACAAGTTATGATTTTCCTTAACTGACAATCTAACAGATAAACAAAGCAAAAGAAATTAAAGAGCGAAAAAAAAATTCCACACACATAGCAAGATGGTGTATAATGTACATAAACATTACAGATCAGGCTGAAAAAAGAATCCCCCAAAACATACAAAAATACTAATTTTTAACTACATTATGTATTGAAGTATGAACAAAGCAATGCAGCAAAAACATTTTAATTTTTAGTTTGGTGGCCTCAGTTGCATGCAGATCATGGAGCACCCTCTTTTTTCTGTTCCCCCCCCCCCCCCCCTTTTTATTTATAAATTGGTGCTTCACATGTCTTTCTTCATTGGCCACAAAAAAAGGGGGGGGGGGGGACGTCCCCATCCCCCCACATGAATCTTCCATTTCCATCTTACCTATGCAACAAATGATAGACCTAAGATGTAACTATGATAATTTCAGCAATTTAAAGAGCCATTTTACACATATATATACAAACAAGAATCTGAGGACCTACGAAAACAGCATTTTATTTTTATGACTTTGCTGCAAGGACAAAAAAAGCTCCATAAAATAAGTATTCGAAGGCCTGATAAAAAAAACAAACCCTCAAAACCAATCTTTAGAGTTAAAAAAAAAAGACTGAAAATATATGAATGAACCTAGCAACATATTTGTCTAATATATACACACAGACACTTCTGAGGCTGTACGAAAGCTTAAGCAACAGAATCATTTGACTAATTAGGCCACAAACACAAAAAATCAATTAAGAAACCTAACTCCTGTCAAAATCAGGAATTTTAGGGACTAAAGAATTAAAAAAAAAAACCGGAAAACTTCAAATGGCTTTAAATTTTTGCACATTACAATGAAGGAAGCCAACATAACAGATTCCTTAGTACTTCATCTTTCAAAAAACAACAACAACAACCAACTACCACCCTTTACTGCAAATGTAGGCCACATTAAAAGTTGCTGGTTTCTTTGACATTTCATCTGATTAACGGATAAATTGATAAACCATAAAAAATAAAACAAAGCATTGAGATGGTAAACAGATCTAGAAAGCAAAAGAAAACATTACAAATGAACAAAACCAAATCCCACAAACACTGTGAAATAGTGTGTGATGCAGCAAGCACCAAAGATCAAACTGAAATAAACACAACAAACATATAACACACTCATTTTAACTACATTATGTACTGAAGCATGAACATAGCAATACAGTAACAACATCTAAATACTCTTTTTTGATGGCCTCAGTTGCATACAGATCATGGAGCACCTTTTTTCCGTTTTTTTTTTTCATTTTAAAAATTTATGAATTGATGCTTCACACGTCTTTCTTCATTGGCCAAAAAATATTAAAAAGGGGGGTGGGTGGGGGGTTTGATGTTTCTTTTTCCAGCATGAACTTTCCATATCCATCTTACATATCTTGAGCAACAAACGATAAGATTTAATAGTCGACTATCATAGTTTCAACAATTCTTAGATCCATTTTACATAATTATGTTTTATGTACACAAACAACTATCTGAGGCTCTACAAAAGAAACATTTGGTTTTGATGACTGTTTTGCTGCAAGGACAAAACAGCTCCATAAATAACATGTATTTGAAAGCCTGGTAAAAAAAAAAAAAAACACACCCTCAAACGTTCAGAGTTTAAAAAATGACTGAAAATATATTAATGAATCTTGCATCACATTTGTCTAACACACACACACACACACACACACACACACACACACACACCAACACACACACACACACACACACACATTCTGAGGCTATGCAAAAACTTTAAAGAGTAATTTGACTAAGTAGGCCACAAACACAAAAAAGAAATTAAAAACCCTGACAAAGAAATAAAAAAACTAAGTCCTGTCAAAATCAGGAATTTTAGTGACTAAAGAAAAAAAAAAGCAAAACTTCAAATGACTTTAAATATTTGTACATTACAATGGAGGAAGGCAACATAACAGATTCCTTAGTACTTCATCTTTCAAAAAAAAAACAACCCACCATTTACTGCAAATATAGGCCTCATTAAAAGTTGCTGGTTTCTTTGACATTTCATCTGACAAAGCACCCCCCCCCCCCTAAAAAAAAAAAAGCAAACCAAAAAACATTGAAATGATTAACAGATATTGAAATAAAAAAACATTACAAACAAGCAAAACCAAATCCCACAAACACTACGAAATGGAGTGTGATGCACGCAAACACCAAAGATCAAACTGAAAAAACCCAACAAACTTGTATAACACACTCATTTTAACGACATTATGTACTGAAGCATGAATATAGCAATGCATTAACAACATCTAAATATATCTTTTAGTGGCCTCAGTTGCATGCAGATCATGGAGCACCTTTTTGTGTTTTCGCTTTTTTTCATTTTTAAATTTATAAATGTATGCTTCACATGTCTTTCTTCATTGGCCAAAAAAATAGGGGAGGGAGGGGGGGGGGGGTTCATATGTTTCTTTTTCCAGCATGAACTTTCCATATCCATCCTACATATCTTGAGCAACACATGATAAGATTTAATAGTTTGACTACGATAGTTTCAGCAAATCTTAGATCAATTTTACATAATAATGGTTATTTTTTATACATAAAAAAAACTATCTGAGGTTGTTCAAAAAGCAACATTTGATTTTGATTACTGTTTGGCTGCAAAGACAAAACAGCTCGATAAAAAACCCCATGTATTTGAAAGCCTAATAAAAAAATATATACCTTCACAACAAGCCTTCAGAGTTTCAAAAAAGACAAAAATATATGAATAAATCTAGCAACACATTTGTCTAATACACACACACACACTTCCGAGGCTATGTAAAAGCTTAAACAGAGTAATTTGACTAATTAGGCCACAAACACAAAAAAGGAATTAAAAAATTAATTAACAAAATTTAAAAAAACCTAAGTCCTCCTAAGTCCTGTCAAAATCAGGAATTTTTGGGACTAAAGAAAAAAAAGGCAAAACATCGAATGGCTTTAAATTTTTGTACATTACAATAAAGAAAGCCAACATAACAGATTTCTTAGTAGTTTTTCTTTAAAAAAACAAAACAAAAAAACTCCACCATTTACTGCAAATATAGGCCGCATTAAAAGTTGCTGGTTTCTTTGACATTTCTTCTGATTGTAAGATAAAGCAAAAACAAAACAAAACAAAAAAAAAAACCCATTGAGATGATCGATAGATTTAATAGTTGACTATGAATATTTCAGTAATTCTTAGAACCATTTTACACATGTTCTAGAGTCTATGCATACAAAAACATTTGAGGCTGTACAAAAACATTTGGTTTTGAATACTTTTGGCTGTAGAAAAATACCCAGTCCCGTAAAAAATAGGCAATTCAAGGCCCATAAAAAAAAACAACAACACTTAAAACTGTCCTTCAGGGTGTAAAGAAAAAAAACTTTGAAAATATGGAAATGAAGCCAGCAACACACACACACACACACACACACACACACACACACACACACACACCACACACACACACACACCACACAATGCTGAGGCTATGCAAAAACTTAAGTCCTTTGACTAATTTGGCTACAAACAATTTAAAAAAAAAACCCAAATCCTGTCAATAACATGCGCACATGTTAAATCCTGTTCTGCTTTTCGTAAGCGTAGGACATTGTGTGGAACAGATGACAAGATTGACAAAACTGCATACACACAGGGACTGGATGTAAACAAGCACACGAGTGCTTATTCCATTATCTTCCATTATAAAATAATAATAAAAATTAAAAATAAGTCTCTCTCCCCCCCCCCCCCCCCCACACACACACATCTTGTTAGCCCTCACTCTACTCCCATGTGCTTCCCACCTCATTCATCTCAACCCTTGTAGTTAACAGAATGCATCCTAACTGTTATCCTTTTCCGAAAACATGCTCAACCTATGTCCACTAAACAGACAAGAACCATCTCTTTTTCCTTGTCCCCACCAATCATTGTACTCCCTCTTCAGCGCTTTTTTAAAAAGAAAGTAGTCCCTATTCACCCCCCCCCCCCCCCCAACATACATCCTCCCTCACTTCTACCCCGCTTACCCTCCTTGACCCTTTATACCCTACGGCCGAAAAAGCATTCTACATCTCGTTTAAAAGAATTTTCCTCCAACTCCCCCCACACCCCTCTCCAAAACTTGAAAAAGATTTACGTTTCTGTGTCAAAAGCTACCACTGTGTTGGCTACCTGCCTGTATGTCCACATGTGGGGCTAGGATTAGAAACCAGGTTAGCGTTAGAGTTAGTATGAACAGTTAGGAGTTAAGGTAGGGGAGGGGGGGCTGTTGGTCAGACGGTCGGTTGGTCTGAATGCATGTGGACACAACAGCAGATAGAACACAATAGTAGGTAGCTTTGACTCGAATCCCCAAAGTTTCATTTCCGCTATTACTATGATAATTCCAGGCTAAAGGCATTTGACAAATTGTGTACGCTTTAGAATAGGCGACACTAAAATGACTGAATCCCAGTGAATAAAGAATAAACCATTTAAAGACGAAAACTGGGGGCTTCTTTCACCCAGCCTTCTTTTTTCTACTCTTACCGATTTTGCCTATGTACCCTTCTCTTTCCTTTTCTAGAACATCTCTTGTGCACTATCAGATTCCCCCATCAACCCCCCTTCTCACTCACACACACACACACACACACACACACACAACACACACACACACACACACACACACACACACACACACACACACACACACATACACTCCAAAATCCTACAGCAAAAATGTACAGTCTAGTTTAAAGCCAATTACTTTGCTCCCCCCTCTCCCTTTGCAATTATAAAACCCAGTCGAGTATTTTCTCTGCAATACAAAGAAATCTGCAATTGCACACCTATGACACCAATGGATAAATGTATCAGCAGTAGTGAGGAATTTTTACCTGTCCTACAGACAACCATCTCAAGACCAAAAATGCTTTTGGAAATAGTTATCTACACACAAACAAAATTTCTGTATATTTTAAAGCGTATTATGCATCTAACACACAGGCAGTCAATTTGCATCTCAGTAAAGGCTCACAGAAAAAAAATGTACCACTTTCTAAACAGCCCTTGTCTTTAAAATCCTTTCCTAAATAACCCGAACCTTACACACGCACATGCGCGCACGTTTATATCTTAAGTTGTTAATTTTTCCTTGCAAATTTACAGTCCGAAAAAAAATAGTAATCTCACAACAATTACAAAATTTCTGCCTCGATTGCAAAAAGCTATTTCACAATCCTTTTCAAATCACAAATACAGCTACATGTCAACAGCAAAAGATTATGGAAACATTTTTTTCAAGTCTAGTTCCAATGTGTTTATCAGCAAGATTTGTTTCAGACCACTTTTGTTTTATAGCTACTTCTAGTCTGGCCAGCAGAAAAGATAATTTAGATGATTATAGTACTTTTTTGACATAATGGGATATCTTGTGGAAATACTCTTAATGCAAATCAATATTACAGAAATGAGAATTACTGAAATACAGAAAAAAACTAATGTTAAGAAAAAGAACTACATACGTATGACATTTTTCAAATAAAAAAATATATACTTAGAAGCATTGAACAAGAGAAAATTATGAATTGTACACCTGGTAAGGTTTCTTTTGTTTCTGTTATCTAATGAAATTAAATTAAAAAAAATAACCCCCAAAATCTCTCATCCAGCTTTTTTCCCCACTATTTCTGCTGATCTAAACATACATTCTTCTACAAAAATTTCTCGTACCATCTCTATTTTACAAAACTAGATCTACCACCTCCTCCCGTGCACGTTCTGTGCACATATCTATGACTCTCTGTCGGATGAAACCTTGGATCGATAAAGATCGATCATGTCTGCAACACACGTCCACTATGCTGATGTTCCTGTCGACGATTCTCTGTTGATGCGGTCCCTGTTGATCTGATCCACGTTGATTCAGTCACTGTTGATGCTGTCCATACGGATTTGGTTTTCATTGATGCAAACCCGTTGATCCGGTTCATGTTGTCCTCCTCAATGATCAACTCCACGACGATGATGCTGAAGTCAGCGGTGATGAAGATGAAGTCCACAGTGATGAAGATGAAGTCCACAGTGATGAAGATGAAGTCCACAGTGATGAAGATGAAGTCCACAGTGATGAAGATGAAGTCCACAGTGATGAAGATGAAGTCCACGGTGATAATGATGAAGTCCACAATGATGAAGATGAAGTCCACAATGATGAAGATGAAGTCCACAATGATGATGATGAAGTCCACAATGATGATGATGAAGTCCACAATGATGATGATGAAGTCCATAGCGATGATTTGATGATGAGAAGTCGACGATGATGATGAAGTCTACAATGACGATGAAGTCCGCGTTGATGATGATGAAATGCACATTGATGATGAAAGCCACACTGACCCAAGTCCATGATGATAAAATTCGCAATGATGTAGTACGCGATGTCCTGGTGATCCTCTCTATGAGTATGTTCTGGTGACAGAAAGAAAAAGTATCTGAATGGTTGATATCAGTTGATATTCATTCATTCACTCATTCATCCGCTTGTCATTTGTCTGCCCATCTCGCTACTATTTGCTAATGAAAATTTGTCTTCTTTGTGTTTGTTTTTTTAAATTGTCAAATGGTGAGTTTTCTCCCAGCTTAAACACAGAGAGACAGACGGGACAGACAGAGAGAAGAGAGGGAGGGAGAGGGAGAAGAGAGAGGGAGAGAGAGAGAGGAGAGAGAGAGAGAGAGAGAGAGAGAGAGGAGAGAGAGAGAGAGAGAGAGAGAGAGAGAGAGAGAGAGAGAGAGAGGAGAGAGAGAGAGAGAGAGAGGAGAGAGAGGAGAGAGAGAGAGAGAGAGAAGAGAGAGAGAGAGGAGAGAGAGAGAAGAGAGAGAGGAGGGGAGAGCAGAGAGAGAGAGAGAGAGAGAGAGAGAGAGGAGAGAGAGAGAGAGAGAGGAGAGAGAGAGAGAGAGAGAGAGAGAGAGAGAGAGAGAGAGAGAGAGAGAGCGCTAATTTAATTTCAATCTTAATTTGATTAATCTGATGTTTTAGAATTTTATTCTTTTATTTCGGAGAGAGAGAGAGAGAGGAGAGAGAGAAGAGAGAGAGAGGAGAGAGAGAGAGAGAGAGAGAGAGAGAGAGAGAGAGAGAGAGAGAGAGACCGACCCACCGACCGACAAAATGACGGACACAGGGTTGCCGAAACAAGCTTTGGCTATGTTTTAAAAGAATCATGAGCTTGTGTAAGACTTGTGTGTGCACCGATGCTTGCGTGTACTTGGTGCACGCTTACGCGCGCCCGTGCGAGTATGTGAAGTTACTGGAGCACTTTTACAGCGCCCTATGTAAGCATGCACACTGTCTGGTCAGTGAGCCAACTTTTAACTATTAACCCCCACCAAAACAAACAAAAATTAGGTCAACAAGCTAAAAACTTAGTTACTGGCTAAAAACAAACCAAGGTTATATATATATATATATATATATATATATATATATATATATTATATATATATATATATATATATATTTTTTTTTTTTTTTTTTTTTTTTTTTAATTAATTTTTTTTTAAAATAAAGTTTATCTTAACTGTATTATAACTAACTTACTCACGCACGTATTTTCTCTCCCTGGCGTTCCTCAGACGGACAGCTGTCCCTGCAATGAAGGCAGCGGCACACTGCAGGTCTTCCGAAGTCACTTTGAAGCTGCTGCTTGGCCACTGGTTTGGAGTTAGGCTAGGTCCTCTTTCGGAAAGCCTCGTGCAGCAGGTTATGACTGCAGCACGTGTTCTGTTGTCTGGTCATCAGTCTTGCAAGGCGTTGCTCTTGATGGTTGTTCTATAGAGAGTTTCATGTACACGTGGGGATGTAGGAGTTCTGGCCTGTCCCGAGCATCAGACGACTTACAGGCCATGCAAGGTCCTCATTCAGCATTTTTTCCTCACGACAGCCACATTCGCAATGAGACATATTGGAGAGTTCTATATGATGCACATGACGAATTTTACCACTGTATCAGGCCTCCCGTATAATAGAGAACAGGGTGGAAGGATTAAGGAAATGCTTTGGAATGTGAAGGGATGACAAAGCCTCCCTCCGTTACAGCAGTTCACTTTTCCAGCGATATAATTTTCAAAAAACCAGCACAATCATCGTGTCAATGCTTTTCCAGCAGGGATTTTTTGCCAATATTAAAATCACTGTCAGTGAGTTACTTTCTGAATAGAGAAAGTTGTTGACAAACTAAAGTCTCTGGCAGTGCCCTTGCCTTTGTAAGCAGCTGTTGATGTCAAACACGATCACTGTCACCAGGATTGATTGCCCCCTTTCGTCTCTTGCAATTTTTTTGTTTTACGTTTGGTTTTATTGATTTATTATTATTTTTATTATTATTTTTTTTTATAACTGTTTTTGAATATTATTGGTTTATTTTATTTTGCTTTTTTTAATTTCGGAGTTTTGCTTTTATTTTATTTTAGGAATTTGGTATTGTTCCCTTATTCTAATTAGTTTTAATTTGGTTTATTCTACGTTTTAAATTATTTTTGGTTAAGGTTTTGTATTCTATGTTTAGTTTTATTTCATTTTACTTTTTAATTCATTTGTTATGTCATTTTAACTTATCCTATCTTTTAGCAGAAACTAAGGAGGCAATCAAAAGTCAAGTGTCGGTGATCGTATGACAGCAGCTGACAGGGCAATCAGGCCGAAAAGCCACACAAAACTTTAGGGGCAAAATTCCAAGTTACAAAAAGATTCTGGGGCAAATTTATTAAAAAAACAAAACAAAGAACTTCAGGCCCAAAATTTGATCAAAACGTTAGAAAACTATGTGAAGAGGAGACCCGAGTCTCCTCTTTTGTGAACTGTAGATTTTTTTTTATTTTTTTTTTACAGATTGCCTTTTTCAGACCTGCATGTAAACTGTTCCAGAGAGCAAAGCTCTGAAGGGCCTTGCTCAATTTGTCCTTTCTCCTCCAATCTCTATCCTTTTATAACAGGGGCCTAATAAGGGTAAACCCAGTCATGATACACCATACAGAACTATTAGTATGGTCTTTGTGGTGAGAAGGTCCAAGATTGACTTAAAATACGTTTTGTTTCCGACAGAGGAGCGAGCTCCGTCTCTGTAATGAAGACATTGCAGGTTGCAGGTTTTCCAAGTTGCCTCACAGTTTCCTGGCCTCTGTACAGATGGGCCAGATTCTACTTGAAGTGCCTTGTGTAGATGGCAGGACTGCATGGCAAGTTCCGTTGTCTGGTCACAATTCCCTGCAAGAGCGCTGTTCTTGTATGTTCTATGCACAGTTTCATGTACATCATGGTAATTCAGGCGGTTGTGGCTTGTTTTCATGTTCCGAGCCTGAATGTACAGACTTGTTTCCATCATGTCAGCAGGTGAGAAGAATGTGGCTATTTGTAGCCAGGATGTTTCTGTGTTCACTCGTTTTGTTGGCGGCTTTGATGACGGTAGTGGGTGTGAAGGGGGTCAATGGGGTGGGGCTTTGTCTCATTGCCAAGTATGTTGCAGTGGGTGTAGATGCCCTAATAGGAAGAATCTGATAAGAGACAATCATAATGAAATATTATGGGATTGATTTTTTCTCATTTTAACCAAAATGTGTGTCAGAAAAGATTTCAAGGGCATACATTTTTTTATCATTATGAATAGATGCTGCGTCATGTCATATGTCAGCCGCACACAGTGCAAAGAGAGAGGGGAGAGGGAGAGAGAGGCAGGGGGAGAGAGAGGGAGAGACAGAGAGCCCCCCCATCCCCAACAGGAGATCAAGATAAAGGGGAGGGAGCGAGGGAAATGGAGGGAGAGAGAGAGAGATAGGGAAGAAGAAAGAGGGAGAGGGAGAGGAGAGAGAGGAGAGAGAGAGAGAGAGGAGAGAGAGAGAGAGAGAGAGAGAGAGAGAAGGAGAGAGAGAGGAGAGAGAGAGCGAAGAAGATAGCGAAAGAGAGAGGAAGAGAAGAGAGAGAGAGCGAGAGAGAGAGAGAGAGTGAGAGAGAGAGAGAGAGAGAGAGAGAGAGGAGAGAGAGAGAGAGAGAGAGAGAGAAGAGAGAGAGGAGAGAGACGAAAGAGAGAGAGAGAGAGCGAAAGAGAGAGAGAGAAGAGCGAAAGAGAGAGAGAGAGAGCGAAGAGAGAGAGAGAGAGAGCGAAAGAGAGAGAGAGAGAGAGAGAGAGAGAGAGAGAGAGAGAGAGAGAAGAAGAGAGAGAGAGAGAGAGAGAGGGGAGAGAGCGAAAGAGAGGAAAGAGAGAAGAAAGAGAGAGCGAAAGAGAGAGAAGAGAGAGCGAAAGAGAGAGAGAGCGAAAGAGAGAGAGAGAGGGAGGGAGGGGGGAGAGAGAGAGAGAGAGAGAGAGAGAGAGAGAGAGAGAGAGAGAGAGACAGACAGACAGACAGACAGACAGACAGACAGACAGACAGACAGACAGACAGACAGACAGACAGACAGACAGTGTACATGCGTTCACGTTCGGCTTCGGTATTTCCAGCAGTTAACAGAGTTTTGGATATTCGAGTGCAAATGGAAACTTGCCAAGCAGTAAAATCAACACACTATAAACAAAAATAAAAATCCCAAGAAAATCTGTGGGAATATAGTAGATACATTTAGTTTTCCACATAATGAAAACTGTATTTAGGATTGGTGTCTTTTTTCATTGATGCTTAACTACTTCAACTAATGAAATGATGGCATTTCTAACACACACTGACAATATTTTGCACGAAGCTTACCTGTTTACACTCGCTCATCGGTGTTCGCTTTTTCTGCTTTCATGTGTAGAGGAGCAGAACACTGGCGATGTTACCGGCATGCATTCTGAAAAGAAAAGAAAACATGTTTCAGTTGATCTGAACAAAACCTAGGTAAGCAATACGTTAACACCAACAATAAGTGCAAAAGCTTTATACTATACTACTATTTAAAAAAAAAGTAAGCGTTTTGGTTGGTTTGTTGTACAAGATCAATTATAAAGGTTCTATAAATTATTGCTTTTATTATTATTATTATTATTATTATTATTATTATTATTATTATTATTATTATCATCATCATCATTATTACTGTGCTCAGGTGCAGATCGGAAATCTCATGGCAGTTTACTTCAAAGTATTAGCTTATAAAATCTAAAAAGCAATGGAAAAAAGCTACAAAACCAACTGCATACAGGCTATAATTATGCTCCGTTTCCATCCGAACCAGATACTATCGTTGTCAGAAATGAATTTAGAACTGTTCATATTCCCGCTTACAACAATACGGCCTTACGTGCCACGGAAAGGTAGCCATCTTTGACATGTTCGAAATCAGGCCAAGGCGTTTGGCCAATCTGATGATCACTAACGTATTTGCTGATTTCCCTCTCACTACTAGCGAATTTATGAGCATTGCTACAGTCTTAGAATCATCCGAGTTGTACAAATTTACAGTGAACACGTCCGTTCTCTTACACTTTTTTTTGCCCCTGGTTTTCCCCATGCATCTGTTAATGTTTCAACTTGCATTACTCATGATATTCACTATACAACTTTGTATTACTGACATTACGGCACTGATGCCGAGTCGTCAAAAAAAACCGGTGGAAGGAGAGGGACAGGCAGATTAGTTATTAGCCACTAGTAAACAACCCCATCACCTAATCCCACCTGCCCCACTTTCTGGCTACTCATTTTGAAAAGGACAAAAATTTCAATCCATTTTACTAATTTATTGTGATAACATTTCCAACTTGATCCTTCTGTCTCTGTCGCCTTCTATAGGTCACAGTTTGAAGCAAAGCTGGCTCCTAGAGGGAGGTCTTCATCCCATAACCACCCTTTTACAGAAGCAATAAACTGTAGTCCCGTATCAAGGTTTGTGGTGTGCATGACATGTGTACATGTTAATACCCATCCAACTTTTGTAGAAGTCTCAGGCTGTGGCCGATAGTGTGGATGGAGCAACATACCAAGCCTGCATCATGCGACCTGCAGGGAGCAGGGCTTCTTCAGGTTCAACTCCTTAAAAGGCACACACTACCTGAACACTCTCTGTGCAATGCCCTGAACATTTCCCAAGGAGTCAATGGAGAAGTCTACTCGCAATCTTCCATTGTCATAATAATCTGGTCAACATCTTTTTCAAAGACGAATACATAATTATCTTATTTCTTTTTTTTTTTATTTTACCAACCTTCTTAGTTTACACAAAAAGTGCATTACGTTTTTGTTTTAAACATGTAATAATAATCAAGACTACCTAACTTGCATCGTGGATATTCGTTCCAAAAAAAATAACCATACAAAGATTCCTTGTAGGATGATTAATTACAATTTGTATTATAATTGTGATAATTATCACTAGTATTACTATTACTTTCATCATCATAACAAAGGAGAACAACGACAATTACCTGTAGTCTTTGGTCAAAATGACCTGGCGACGACAAGGCAAAAATGGCCCAGTTGTCATACGCGTCTTGTCTCAACAACTGCTAGGTGCTGAATGAAGTCAAGGGGTATTCTGGCCAATACAGCACGCCCCTTTGTGAGTGAGTTCAGTCCTTTTTCCACGTGTTTCACTGAGCAGCCTCCATAACAATGCTGATTGGTTGCAAAAAAAGAGTTCATCTCTCTCTCTCGCTCTCGCTCTCTCTCATGCAGGGTGGCACGAATGACCTGATCCTTAAAAAAAAAAGTTTAATTGTCAGGCCGCCTTCGGGGTCAACAGTAAAGGAACCCTTGCACTACTGGCGGGTTAGTTTGGTGTTGGGATGAGTGATGCCTGTTCTGAGCTAAAAAAACAAACACAAAAACACAGGAAGAACCTACAAACACCCTTACAGACGACAATGCTATCTTAACGTCAGAGCCAAACAATCAATCAATCGATCGATCACTCAATCAAAGTCTTTTATGTGCTTTAAGAGAAACAAAAAACCAGCCACCACCACCACCACCCTCAAACAAACAAACAACAAACACTCCAAACCGAACATCTTAACTATCAAATACGACAACAACAATAATATCAACCAAATAGGCAGACAGATAAAAAAAAACCAGCCACAGCCAACAACAACAACACAAAAACAACAAAAGCAAGCAATAGGATAAGAAGAAAGGAAAACAATAAGACCCCCCCCCCCATCCCCCGCAAGCAATCAAACTAAAAGGAAGCCAAAAAACATAGAAAAACAAATAGACTGAGTGAGATACCCAGTAAGAGTATGACCACCACGACATTGTTTTTCTGTTGTTGTTGTTTTTTCTTTCCGTTTTATTTGCAGGCTAGGGCTCGGCAACATAAATCATAATATGATCCTAAGCATGCTATTTCGATCTTCCACAAGAGTGATTAAAAAAGAATGTCATCCGTTCATACTGGTACCAAAAGGCCTACTCTTCCTAAAGACAGAACAGGGTCTTGGTTTACACAGATATCTATTCAAAAGAAAATCATACATATACACTCATGTAATAGAACAACAAGGTAAAAGCTTACATTGTGCACATGTTTTTATGTGTGCGCGCGCGAGAGGTTCTGTGTTTGTGTCCTTGGGCCTCGGTTTGTAAGTCTCATTCAAAGGGTTTTCGGAGGAGTGCAATCAGTGCTGATGTTAAACCCAGGGGGAAAAATTGATCATCTTGAACAGGTGTCTCAGCAGTGGCTCTAACCCATGGGCCATCAAATGCTGAGAGCAACGATCTAACCACTAGGCTATCCTGGCCCCAGTTTTATATGTGAATACTAGCACTGGTACACATGTTTCTGTACACATTTTTTTTTTTTTTTTTTTTTTTTTTTTTTTTTTTTTTACTATTATGCATGATTTAGAAAGGGGGTTGTTGGTAATGGTAATATTGGTCTTGTTTTGTTCTTATGACATTTTCGGATATTTCTGTGGTTTGTTTGCTGTTTTTTTGTTGTTGTTGGTTATGGTTTGTGTGTGGGGGGGGGGGGAGGGGGGGGGCTTTTTTCGGCTTATGTTTTTTGTATTCTATTTGAAAAAAAAGGAAAAAAAAAACTAGCGATGTTACAGGCCAATAAGTTCAACAAAAGAAGACAAAAACTGCACATCTTAATTATAGTTTACTAAAAGTCTGACCCCCAAACTGCTGCCAAGGTCAATGCTACA
>CM060320.1:29211832-29239332 GCA_030674155.1 Stramonita haemastoma
GTAGAAAGGATTCTATTTCCCTTTACTTTCAACCACACCTGTGATAAGCATGCCAGCAAGATTAAACAGAAAGAGAACAGATGAAACAGCCTACAGTATGCTGCGATCATTCCATTTGAAACTCCTACACTTCTCTAAGTGACCTCTCTACAGAGAGTCCTTCATCACACCTACTCCCTTCACTCCCCTTCCCCTGGCTCCACTGCCACACACTCTCTGCAAGTGTCATCAGCTTCTGCTCCCTTCTCACAGTGAAGTTTTGCTTCAGGGAAGCAATGGCTATCTGGGAATGAGAATCATAAGAGAAGGATGAAAAAAGGAAAAGCAAGGCAGACGGAATCTGCACACTTGCCCAGAATTCAGATCGTGGGACCAGTTGAATTTTTCTCTTCTTTATTTCTGGTTCAGAGTTGGATGGTGACAAGCTAAAACACTTCTAAGTGCTTGATGGCAATTACAAACAGGTCCAGAGATGCTGAGGTGAATGTGTTAAATTTGCCTTGTGGGCATGCATTGATAACTGTAAATTGAAAACACAATCTGTTTTGTGGTTGGTGGTTTTTATGGCCAGAGGTGAAAGAGACAATAATAGTTTTTTTTCCGTTTTTTTTGTTGTTGTTGTTGTTGTTGTTTTTTGGAGGGGTTACAAAGGATGAAGTTGGGGATGGGGAGGAAAGGGACCATAGCCAAATGGATAGGATTTCTAATCTTAATTATTTATGATTTTTGGTACGTATGTTCATGTCTTGGTGATGATT
Organism: Stramonita haemastoma; assembly: GCA_030674155.1. NCBI lineage: Eukaryota > Metazoa > Mollusca > Gastropoda > Neogastropoda > Muricidae > Stramonita > Stramonita haemastoma. Next base: position 29,212,591 of record CM060320.1, read on the forward strand.
TGTAAAATGAACTTTAAAAGCTTTAGAATTTTGTTTTTAGCTCTGAAGTCGGTCAGATGTTGCGTGAAGAACACCAGTGCTTTTTATTTTCTTCATGTATATTACCTTGTAAAAACAGTCTTCTGAAAACGTGTCAATAATGGTAACAACAAACAAACAAACAAAAAACAAACAGAAAAGAAAATATAAAAAGGAATAAAAACAAGATACTGTGCATGGCTGATTTTGCTTGAATGATTGGTGACTCTAATGCTAAAAATCTGTTTATGTTAGTTTTGATTCTGGACTACAAGGAAGAAAATGTTGGTAAATTTCGAATAAAATCATTCCTTTGCACTAGCACTGTCCATCACACAAATGCCAACAATGCTATCAGTTTGAACATTTTTTGAAGCATGGTAAATTGTAAAATGTTGCCAGGTATTATTCTGTTTTAATTTCGCATTTCAATGATACATCTCCAATGGAATCACTAATTCTTATTTTGCCCACTTCTGCCACATGTGTATACCTTTGGAAGTGTTAAAGATTTCTGCTTATGTCTCACAGTGATGTTGTGCTTCAGAGGATAGTCAAAGAAGAAGAGGAGGAGGAGGAGAGAAGAAGAAGAAGAAGAAGAAGAAGAAGAAGAAGAAGAAGAAGAAGAAGAAGAAGAAGAAGAGCAAAAACAAAAAGAAGACAAGAGCTAGACCAGGAACAAGAAGAATGGCTGGCTACAGACAAGGCAATAATCAAACAATTCAGTGCACCATTGGGATTTAGTGTTATTTTTCAAAAATGTAAATCAAGTAGAAATGATTCTATATTTTCGTTACTTTCAATCAAACCTGTGATGATCATGGGAAGGTTAAACAAAAATGGAAAATGAAGTAAACAGCCTACAGAATGCTGCGATCATACCATTTGAAACTCCCACGCTTCTCTAAGATACATTTCCACAGAGGGTCCTCAATCACCCCTACTCCCCTCACTCCCCTTCCCCCTGGCTCCACTGCCACACACTCTCTGCAAGTGTCATCAGCTTCTGCTCTCTTCTCACAGTGAAGTTTTGCTTCAGGGAAGCAATGGCTATCTAGGAATGAGAATCATAAGAGAAGGATGAAAAAATGGAAAAAGAGAAGCAGACAGAACATGCATGCTTGCCTAGAATTCAGATCATGGGATCAGTTGAATTTTACCTTTCTTTTTTTTGGTTCAGGGTTGGATGGTGACAAGCCAAAACACTTCGAAGTGCTTGATGGCAATTACAAACACGTCCACAGATGCTGAGATGAATATGTTAAATTTGCCTTGTGGGCATGCATTGATAACTGTAAATTAAAAACACAATCTGTTTCTGGTTGGTGTGTTTATGGCTTATGGAGACAGAGGTTATATTGTGTTTGTTTGTTTTTCAAGACGAAGGGTAAAGTGGGTGTGAGGAGGAAACGAAGCATAGCCAAATGGGCAGGGTTTCTAATCCTATTTGGCCAGAATTTCTGATCTGTATGTTCAAATCTTGGTGATGACTTATAAATTGAGCTTTTAGAATTGTGCTTTTTTTAGATTTCCAGATCTGTGAGATATCATGTAAAGACTGCCAGTGCCTTTCATTCCCTTCATGTATAATCCTTACAAATTTGTTTCCTCTAAGGTGTTGACATTGATTGCAACAAACAAACAGGAATCAAAAGCAACAAACAAACCCCACAAAACAAAGAAGAGAAGAAAGAAAAAACCCACCATAGTATGTATGGCTGCTTCTCCTTAAACGATGAGTGATTTTAATCTTGTGTATATATAATATGTCTGTCTTAACTTTTGGTTCTAAAACAATAAGACAAGCATTCTAAACCATCCAAGAATAAGATATTCTCGTGTATCGTTCATCATACCAATGATATAGCTATGCTGTCAGCGTTAACATGTATGGAAACATGATAAACCATCAAATGCTTCCAGCCACCATTCCGCTTTGATCCTGCACGCACCCTAACAATGCATCCTCTGTTACCCTTGGAAAATAAAGATTATTCATTCATTCGTTCATTCATTCCTCACAGGAGTCTCCGAATTTTCTGCCTACCGCTGCCACACACCTTTGAAAGTGTCACAGACTTCTGCTCGTGTCTCACAGTAAAGTTTTACTTCAGATAGGTAGTAAGATTGGAATTGAGGATGGCAAAAGGAGGAAAGGAAAAGAGGAACAGAAGAAGAAGGAGAAAGTGAAACTATTGTTGTGTGTCGTGAAGTGGTGGTTGTCATTAAGTGGACATGATTAATGGTGATAAGAATTCCCTGGGTCTGGAAACTTCTAGCGAAAAGAAAAACCCACCTTTCTTTCATCAGGTGAGCTACCAAGACACTGATTGCAAATACCCAGAACATAAGATCAGAATCCAAATTCGAGAAACCTATTGTCTTAACCTTCACACTTCATTTTGAAACATGAACATAAATCAACTAGCAATGATTCTTTTATATTCCTCTCAACATGTATCACGTTAGTTCCAGTTCTGCCGACAGATTCAAATACAATGAAAATGAAGGCACACAGCATGCATCGTTTTGAGATTGTTCCAGTTGAAGCTCCAGCATCTCTTAAATTTTTTTTCTTCTTCTCTATGAAGATGGCTACAATTTTTTTCCATCACTGCATCATACACCGGGGGTGCCAGAGGCTTCTGATGGCTTCTCACTGTGAAGAGTCGCTCTGGGGGAATAGCTAGATTATAAATGAGGATGGGAGAAGAAGAAGGAGAAAAAAGGAAGAGTATTTCTGCTGCACACAGAGAGAGAGAGAGAGAGAGAGGAGAGAGAGAGAGAGAGAGAGAGAGAGAGAGAGACAGAGACAGAGAGAGAGCAGAGACAGAGAGACAGAAAAGAGAGAGAGAGAGAGAGAAGAGAGAGAGAGAGAGAGAGAGAGAGAGAGAGAGAGAGAGAGAGACAGAGAGACAGAGAGACAGAGAGAGACAGAGACAGAGACAGAGAGACAGAGAGAGACAGAACAGAGACAGACAGACACAGAGAGAGACAGACAGAGAGAGACAGACAGACAGACAACCAGTCAGACAAACAAACAAACAAACAAACAACAGACAGACAGACAGACAGACAGACAGACAGAGGGCACGTTTGTTTGCCCTAAATGCAGATCATGGCATCACTCTGAATGTTTTTTTTTGGTGTTTTTTTTTTATACTATCTTTTCTAGTGTTTCGGTTCAGAGTTGGAAGATGACAAGCTAAAACACTTCGAAGTGCTTGATGGCAATTACAAACACGTCCACAGACACTGAGCTGAGGTGAATGTGTCACATTTTGCCCCGGCAGGCATGCATGCATTGGTCACTGTGAGTGGGAAACACAAGGCTGTTTTCTGGTTTTGAGGCCAGAGGAGATTTGTTGCTTTTTTAAAAAGTTATTTTCTGTTATTTTCTGAAGCGTTGTTTGAATGAGATGCAGGCAGTGTGGAGGGAAGAGAAGAGAGAGAGAGAGAGAGAGAGAGAGAGAGAGAGAGAGAGAGAGAGAGAGAGAGAGAGAGACAGACAGACGACAGACAGACAGAAGAGACAGACAGACAGACAGACAGACGACAGACAGACGAAGACAGACGGGAGAGTGAACACAAATATGAACAAAAATGATTCTTTAAAAAAATCAAGAACAAGAGGTATTGATTTGTGTTACAAGCATGTCTTAAAAAAATAAATTAGTGAAGATGAGGGGATGGACTTTGATTTATATCGATTATAATAATAAAAAAAGACACGAGTCATGGATTTGAAACTGAACGTCGTGGGGTGAAACAAAGGTGTGGATTTATGCAGCAATCTTCTAGATCAACGTGCATCCTCGTTCTTGGTTTATGCAGGCCAATTAGTCAAACATCTATCAAGTAGACTTTCGAATAGACGTCTTGTTTTCTTTTCCCCCATTCATGGGCTAAAGCTCCGAAGTTCACTAATGGTGAGATTTTGCGTATGTGATCGCTTTTACCCATCATTAAGGTAGACACAAAGAGACATACAGGTGAGACAGGCAGAAAGACAGACAAACACACATACATACACACACAGACACACAGACACAGACACACACAACACACACCCCACACACACACACACACACACACACCACACACACACACACACACACACACACGCAAACACACAAACACGCACCCCATACACACGCAACTAGACAGACAGACAGACAGCTGTTGAGAAGACAATCTGATTATCGTTGTTTCTGGATCTCTCTGTGTCTGTGCTGTGTTTAACATGCAAACGGCATAAAAGAATAAATCCGCCTGATCCCCATTTTTTCTTAATTTTTCAAATCACCCCTAAAATGAGATTTCTCTTTTAGTTTCTTCTTCGTCTCTTCTTCTTTCCAGAAGTTACTCTTTTTTGTTGTTGGTTGCAATCATCCTCTGTCTGTCTGTCTGTCTGTCTGTCTGTCTGTCTGTCTATCTGTTTGTCTGTCTGACTGTCTGTCTGTCTGTCTATCTGTCTGTCTGTCTGTCTGTCTGCCTGACTGTTTGTTTGTCTGTCTGTCTGTCTGTCTGTCTGTCTGTCTTTCCCTCTCCACGTCGCTGTAATGGTCCATTGGAAAGGCAACTGCCGATACGAATGGTTCCAGTGCCGTTGAATGAGCCACCAGAACGTTGCCATATACAGCCTTGGGCCGCCCTGAAGACTCCAACTTCCCGATTTTTCCTCAAGGATGGTGTCTAAACACGACACCTGTGTGCATGCTGGAGTTTTTTTTGTTGTTGTGTTGTCATCCGCTCCTACCGGTACATGATGGCCTGCTCTTCGAAAGGCAGAATGGGTTTTTAAACGTGTGTGCAAGGTGTTCTGCGTGCGTTTGCCCACGGGGCCTTGGTTTATAGTCTCATCCGAATGACTTGGAAGTTGAAGTATGGCTGCATAAAATTATGGTAAAATATTTAACTGATACCGCAGCGTGAATTTTTTGTTCTTATCCAGTGTGTTTTTACGGCGTCGCAATGATTCTCAGGCGTTGTGGGTGAAAATGCCCCCATTCTGGATGATCTATAGGTGTTAAGCTGGGGAACGCTCACCAATAGCAGCAACTTCTCAGGAGCAATGAGGAAGACATTACATACTTTCAGCAAACCCAAGATGTTGTACTAGGGAACACTTAGCAACAACAACAACAACAACAACGACAAACAACAACAGCAGCAACAACAACAAGCGACAACAGCAACTACAACAACAACAGTATCAACAACAGCGACAACAACAACCACAACATCAACAACAACCAACGACAACAGCAACAACATCAGCGACAATACAACTACAACAGCGACAACAGCATCAACAACAGCGACAAAAACAACAAATTACAATTCATGTACTGTCATCACCCTTCACCTTCACCTATCCCATAGTCTTGTAGATTGTTGGGCACCACTGAAGATTTTGCAATATACTGTCATAGCTGAGCCTAGTTCCTCATAGCTTTTCTTTCTGAAAGAAACATCTTCAAAGAAAACACACACTTGCATACACTTACATAACACTTAACACACACTTACACACCACTTACACACACACACACACACACACACACCACACACACACACACACCAACACACACACACACCACACACACACACACACACACACACACCACACACACACACACACAACACTACAACACTAACCACCACACAACATCAACATTGCCAACAACAACAACAACAACAACAAAACACACGAAAAAAGACGACAATTCCATACACAAGACGTTTTAATCTTCATCTTCAATCCTCACATCAAAAGTCATGCTACTGAGTTTGAAGAAAAGACGATGCCAAGGAAATAATTTGAATGCTGGAAAACCGAACTGAATGAACATCTCGCAAAATAAAGTCTCAGCTCCAACCGAAAAAGAAATGGGGGTGGGGGGTGGGGGGGGGGGGGGAGATATTCCCCACCACTATCTTATTGCATCCTGTGGTTTGTATTGAGATACGAAACGGTGGCTGATCAACAGAAGAAGAAGCTGGCTTCATCTTTGTCCTGTGAAGTTCCCGGATGAATTGCATGGCCAAAGTAAAAGAGAGGGAGATTTGATTTGATTTGATTTGATTTATTCTTTTATATCGAGGATAATGGGATGAGCACTCGGTTACTTTTTTACATCCAGTTCCCGTGTGTATGCAGTTTTGTAAATGTCATCTGTTCCCACCGGCACACGATGGCCTACTCTTACGAAAAGCGGAACAGGATTTAACGTGTGCGCAAGATGTTCTGCGTGCGTTCGCACATGGGGGAGAGAGAGAGAGAGAGAGAGAGAGAGAGAGAGAGAGAGAGAGAGAGAGAGAGAGAGAGAGAGAGAGAGAGAGAGAGAGAGAGAGAGAGGGTTTATGTAGTGTTGTGATGTTATCAAAGATATTATGTCCCTCTTGCAAATTTTTCCATCTGGAGCGTTTAAAAACTTTTTTGGTATGATTTAAAGACTGTGGCCAGTGTGGGTGACAAAGACATTTTGCGTAAATTTTCTGGAAGGAATGAAATGATACACCATCAAATTTCTCTTTGGTGCTCACGCGCGCATAACACACACACACACACACACACACACACACACACACACACACACACACACACACCACACACACACACACGCGCGCGCGCGCGCGCGCGCGCGCGCACACACTTGAACACACACACACACATACACAAAACACACACACACATACGCACGCACGCACACACAATCTACAGATATTCTTGACCGTGTGCACTATTCAGAAGCTAGATGAACCAATCAACTATTTCATTTTAAAATGAGCTGCTCCGAAGTCTGAATGTGTCGGCTTAGGCCAGAGGGTAGACCTCCTGCAAGGTTATAAACACAGGAGAAGACCAGGCATTACACACCCTCCCAGTAAGGGAAAACAGAGGAGAAGAAGATGCGAAGAATTTTGAAAAAGAAGAAGAAGAAGAGAAGAAGAAGAAGAAGAAGAAGAAGAAGAAGAAGAAGAAGAAGAAGGAGAAGGAGGTGAGGAGGAGGAGGAGGAGGAGGAGAGAAAGAAGAAGAAGAAGAAGAAGAAGAAGAAAAAGGAGAAGAAGAAGAACAACAAGAAGAACAAGAACAAGAAGAATAGTTTCAAAAAATAACATAACCAGCCCTACTCTACCATACAAAAACCCAACCGTCACCCAACCAACCAATGAACCAATTAATCCCCCATCTATAAAACCCCCCCCCCACCAACCCCCCACCCCCCCCCCCCCACCTGAGAGCAGATTCAACATGGCAGATAGCCTTCACACAGAGCACCGTCCCTCAAAGAACATTCATGGAGACAAACCAGACTGCAGTTTACCAAGAGCTTACACTCTCACTCGTTTGATTAACTGGTCTTCTGGTGACCTCCAAGTTCAGTTTCTTTCCAGACATCAAAAGAAAGAGATTGAAACGGAAAGGGACAGAGAGGGAACAGAGAAACGAAGATTTTTTTTTGTACCAAAAAACAAGAGGGATCGAGTCTCGTCGGCGGCGCAAAATGAATTGAAGACAGGAATTGTAAGGTCTGTTGGGTCAGTTCTTGTGCTTTGGTTTCTTTGATTTCCTTTGATTGAAGAATGTTTTCAAAAGATTGACTGATTTTGTGCGTAGAGCATAGCAATATTGATGTCTGCAGAAAGTGGGTGGCAGTATAACTTAGTTGTTAGAGTAATCGCACTGAGTGGTGATCTGACCCTATATAATTTTGAGGACAAGAGTTTTCTTCCTTATCTGCGATTACTTATTATGGTTTGGATGTGTATTGCCTGGTTTTCTCCTGTACTTGTAACTCTATAGATCTGCCTGCTGGCACAATAGACACATCCGATATTGAGCACAGTTCGAATCAAGTCTTCCATTAGCTATCCGTTTGAAAGGATTTTTTTCCATGGTGTTAACACGGTCCGAATTCATCCCTATGCAAACTATATGGATGAAACTATAAGCCGAGTCTCGAAACGATCACACACGCACTATTGCGCAGTAACAAGAAACCACGGCAGCAAAATCGTTGTCCTTGGCAATATAAAAAAAAGCCTTTCTGATAAGGAACAAAAACCATGGAACAAGAAAAAAAAAGTGGTTGCTGACTCTTGGGGCACGGAACTCAAGAAGGAAAAGCTGCCCAAAATCGACGCAGGAAAAATCTGCGTAATAAAATGAATATACAAATACAAATACCATACAAAAAACACCACCATCTATGATTCGTAAGAGCAAGCCAGCTATGACCTATGGTATGGATCAAATGAGCACAGCTAGCATGCAGTCTGCATCTTGGAGAGAGAGAGAGATGGGCTCCGTTGAGTTTAAATTTTGCAAAGCTTTGAGATACTCAGATAGAAAAATACTGTTTCTTGATTGACGGAAGAAGAAAAAGTCAATGATTTCTAGCTGCATTGGGTGACGTGAGGAAACATGAAGATGATGGAAATGGTGGGTCTGTGGTTAGCATTGTAGACAGCAGAGAAAATGACCAGCACAGGTTCTGTATGTGGCTCACTATGTTATGTAATGAGTGAGATAGGAATTGGCCAAAAAAAATTACAATTTGAGAAGAGAGAGAGAGAGAGAGAGAAGAGAGAGAGAGAGAGAGAGAGGAGAGAGAGAGAAGAGAGAGAGAGAGAGAGAGAGAGAGAGAGAAGACAGACAGACAGACAGACAGAAAAAGACAGACAGACAGACAGACAGACAGACAGACAGACAGACAGACAGACAGAGACAGAGAGAACAAACAGAACGAGAAGACAACAGATAGACAGACAGACAGACAGACAGACAGACAAACAAACACACATAGCACCCACCACACGAAAAACAAGAGCTCCACACAAATGTTGCATTTTTTTTTTAGTCTTTTATTGCAAACTCTCTGAGAGAATTAGGCCAGAGTCCAGCGCCACAATTTTCAATACCTTTATTTGACTGAGTATCATTTCTGCAGTTATTGGTTATCATCAGAATCGTATCTAATGTACATAATCTTACAATCTCCCTTGTCAACCATCCATACAAATCATTCTAGCTTTGACGATTTTGTTTGTTTGTTTTTAACTATAATTATGATATACATACAAGTAGGCATCAATATGTTACTTGTTCTCTCTCTCTCTGTCCTTCTTCTCTGTAATGTCTACTCTGTCTCTGTCTCTGTCTCTGTCTCTGTCTCTGTCTCTGTCCTCTCTCTGATGCCTGCATCTATCTCAAACCTTTTTTCTCACACCTCCACTGCACATCTCACACTCACCACACACCACACACACACACACCACACACACACACACACCACACACACACACACACACACACACACACACACACACATTCACACACATTTTCTTGTTAAAACTTCTCCATAATTCCTATATTACTCATCTTTTCTTTTTTTTAAATCCATCGACAATCATCCGTACACAACAAATAGAAAGGTGGTTCTCACAGCATTATTACTTTGTTCTACGAATGAACAAATAATGCATATTATATATATATATACATCATTATGATAATCATACAATCAGCTGTATAAAGCACCGTTATTACACTTTTTTGGCGTTTATTTTTTTTATGCATAATGCATACACAAGGAGCGGACAGGTGAAGAAAATATGACAAAACAAAACGATGAAAAGGCTAATTCACAGATTTAAATATACACGAGAGACAAAGAAACCGCGGTACAGACAGACAGACAGACAAAGAAAGCAGACAAACATTCATACGGGAAGATCCCCCTCCAACACAGAGACACAGACACAATCATACAGACACACACAGGACAACACACAGCAGACACACACAGAGACACCACACACACACACACACACACACACACACAAACACACAGAAAATCTACTTTTCAATGACTTTGTACTAATCTCATGCATTTCTGACATAAGCATAACACAATATAACTCATCATTCAAATGACACGATTACATAGACAGACATCATCTGGTTTCAGACAAGTCTAATCAATACACCAGTTGTCACTCACATGAAAGACAAAAGTACTTTTCTTCAGGTTTTTGGAATGAATTATTTTCCCCTCTTTGACAATGAAAGTAAAATAATGTGACTTTTGTCCCCACTCTTTTCAATCAGTTCCTTTTGCGCACACTACAGATGCTTGACAACCCTCTGCATAAATCTCAATGCATTGTTAACATACTATACCATACTTTAAAGCCCTACCGACCACGAAAGCCATATCAGGGCTGTCACCTCATTCAGTTCAGTAGCTCAAGTGACGTTCAATTTCAGGTTCAAAACCAACATCTAATACTTTCAAATATCTAACACCGTCCATCTGAAGAAAAGAAAACAGCAATAAATCACACGATACCTAAATCATTTTATTCACTCTGGCTAATAAACCAGACTGTGCTGACGACACAGCCATTCTGCGAAATTTATTATCCCAAGATTACAAAACAAAAAGATATAAAAAAAGGATAACAAACATTTCAAAGTAGAAAAAACAGACATAAAAAGTGCCATATGGGCAAATACCACTGCAAAATGAACATCTTGCCTAACCCAATGTCTAAGTCTCACTACCTGGTCGCCAGAACAAAAAAAAAACACAAGCAAAATGTCATATAATGGAAACAGAATATTGATTGAAAGATTTGCTCGAAAAAAAGGCATGAGAGTGAACTGGGAAGGCAGAAAATAAGCCAGAGATAACAGAAAGGTACGGAGAAAGATAGAAACAAAGAGAGAGAGAGAAAAGTGGACATTTTTTGTACAGAATTCCCAGAAGGTAGGGATGCTATTTTATACTGAAAGAACCCACACATCCCCACGGGGGCAATGCACTGTTGACACCTTGAATGTATAGTTTTGTGTTCTGCAACCCATTTCAGGGAGCTGACAACGCACCGAATTTACAAGTGAATCACAATGTCATAAATCATACATATTTGATTTTCAAAATTATGTTTAGACACGAAGCAAAAAAATAAAAAATCAGGCAACCCTTCCCCCACTCCTTATACAACCCCCCCCCCCCCCCAGCCAACCAACCAAACAAACAAAAAAAAATCTACCACAAAACCCTGAAGTTCGCAAATTCGCAAAAAGTTTACCTGGAAAATTGTAAGAACATCAGCATTTAAACCCATAGGGGCCAGCCAAACTTATATAACATAGGAAAGTCAAGTTCTTTAGTTGTTCGCCAGTCTTTCTGAAAATAAATACTCTGTGGTGTAAAAAAACAATACCAAAGATACTCTATCATAATTTGTTCAAGACTATCATAATTTGTTTAAGATAAATACTTAGATACATCATCATTAATAGCACACACCGAACTAAGTATCATTTTTATAAACGTTAAACCATCATTACTTCAGCATGATTTGAAAATGACAGTACACCTTTATCATTTTTAACAAAACTTTAGAAAAAAAAACCGTTAATTAAACCAGACATAACGTTAAACCGTTATCAAATTAGCATGAGTTCGATAATATAACATGAAACTTTTTTCTTACGTAAGCACACGTATTTTAACAGTGAAGACGAGCTAGTTCGCAAACGATATGTTTAACCCGTCAGTGTCAATCTCACAGAAAAGCTGCTGTTTCAGAACACAGAACAACACGCAATGAAAAGTTTAGCAGCAATAGTTAAAAAAAAACACACACACAAAAAACAAGCTTGTAGCGGTCTTTGGTATGATATGAACACAGTGAGCATAGCTACAGTCTTTGTGTTTCTATCCCCCAGTTTTTCTTTCGTTCTCACGGGTCAGTGTTGTGCCAGGAATACAGCCAGCTTTGATCTTCTTACGCAAACAATCCTTTGAAGGCAGATTGTGTTGAAATGGACAGCAGGTAAACTTTGTTGGAGGTTTAGCACCTTCTGGCTGTGCTGTGTCTCGTTTGCTTCGTTTGTCTTTTGTGCTGCTTCTCCTCGGTGTGTATGGTGAAAGGGGGGAGGGGAGGAGAGAGAGAGAGAGAGAGAGAGAGAGAGAGAGAGAGAGAGAGAGAGAGAGAGAGAGAGAGAGAGAGAGAGAGAGAGAGGGACAGACAGACAGACAGACAGACAGACAGACAGACAGACAGACAGACAGACAGACAGACAGACAGACAGACAGGCAGCAGACAGACACAAGACAGACAGACGACAGACAGAAGAGAGAGAGAGAGAGAGAGAGAGAGAGAGAGAGAGAGAGAGAGAGAAGAGAGAGAGGAGAGAGAGAGAGAGAGAGAGAGAGAGAGAGAGAAGGAGAGAGAGAGAGAGAGAAGGAGAGAGAGGAGAGAGAGAGAGAGAGGAGAGAGAGAGAAGACAGACAGACAGACAGACAGACAGACAGACAGGCAGCAGGCAGACAGACAGACAGACGACAGACAGACGACAACAGAGAATTGTCGCATAAGCATGCATTTGTACGTGTGTGTACTCTTTCACGTTCAACTTCGAACACCACACCATCATACACATCTACATATCCTATCCAAGTACCACACCATCACCACTTTTCAGTGTGAAAACCTTTCCTCCGTCTCCTGTTTCATCCAAAATGTCAAACCACCAGGCACTCAAAAGGCCACACACGACAAACAAAAAAAACCCCAAAACACCACACAGTGCGGGTAGACCCACGACCAGTCCCTTTTTTCCCTCACAGCACTCACTCACTCATTCACACTGACGACGTGTTGGCATCAGAACCCTCGGTGAAAATAGCGAGGATGTACAGCCATAGCACCAGCTCTGACAGCCGCCAGTTCTGCTGGGTCCTGCGGAGGCTGTTCCCACCGTGGGTGACTACTACTGACGACGGGTACCGTGCTGCTGCCAGTGCTGCAAGATGCTGCTGAAGAATCCCAGTCCTCTGTGGGAGCGTTCACGAACCTCAAGGTGCCCCCTGTCCTTCGATCTATAGAAGAACCGTCCTTACTCACATCACCTCTTCTGTGATGAGGAATCACACGATCCCCCCCTTCCTCTTCGATGGCGTTGACAGGCACCTCGTAACTGTTCAGGCTCTGTAACGGAATGTGCGTTCGGTCTGTGGCGGGAAAACCGCTGTTGGGGATCCCGTCCACCGGATCTTCGTAACTGTTCACGTTGTGCACAGGAAGGTGAGCTCTCTCACCAGGATATCCTGCAGGATATTGTTGCTGTGGTGTGGGTCCACGGGTGGAGGAGGTTGATGACCGTGACGTCTGGGGAAAGATGCTGAGCTGTTGAAGGATCTCCTAGAAAAGCACCAGGATTGGCAGGAGGAACTGCCGGATAATGTCTGACGTGTTCCTCGGTAAACTGGGAGCTCGCTCGGCAGGAACGCTCGTTTGTCGTGAAGGAGGGTACCCCACCCCCACAGAAGGATGCCTGCTGTCTACAGGAATCTGAGGATAACCGTGACCAGACGGGTACCCTTCCCCTCTCCTGTGCGCGTTATTGTCCACAAACACACCGTCACGAAACCCGTGAAACGGGCCAGCGTTAGCGTCCGGGTGGTGGTTATTGTTCAGCCCACCTTCCCCCACGAAAGGTTTACCCCTACTAGCGACTTTTCCGGGTACCTGGGGTAGGGTTTGGAAATCTCATGCTGCTGTTTGACAGCCAGGTCATGGTCACTGTAGTACCCTTCAGACTGCCTAGGTGTGGTGGTGGCGCTGTTACACTCGGCAGCTACACTACTGCTGCCTCCTTCGCTGTGATCGCACGTGCAGTACGTGTAGTCATTGACACTACCGCCTCGGTACCGCACGGAATCGGTGTCGGAGATGTAGTCGTAGTGGTGAGGAGGCTCCTCACCGTTTTCCTGGGAAGAGCTGCGGGGCTCCATGGCTCGGTAAGCGGCGGCCCGGCGGCTGAGCGGGCAGAGGTGGAGGTGGAAGGTTTGGGGGTCTTGTCCTCGAGGCCCCGGGCTGTGCTCGTGGTCGTCGTTGTTGTTGCGGGGGTTGTAGACGTAGGAGTGGAGCTGGCGCGGTAAGGGGTGAGTGGTGGTGGTGCCTTCCTCGCCTTCCGGACACGGCGGTAAAGGCCGCTGTGATTGGAAGAAAATGGAAAGAAAAAATGATTATAATTCTTTTGTTAGCGTTCTTGACACACAGTGATCATGCATGCGGCTGTGAGAAAAAAAGAAAACAGAAAAAAAATGTTAACCTAGACATTGCTACCTTGTGTGGACAGAAACAAATAAAAGAAACAGAAAATATGACGATTTATTGTTTCTTTTCATAACGTTCTAGACACAGTGATAAAGGCCTCTGTGTGAAAAAAAGAAAACAGAAAGATAAATGTTCATAGATTGTTTGTTTTTTTGTCAACGCACAGAAACAAATACGAAAGAATAACAGTAGACTATCTGCTACGAGTAAAGATAGTAAGATAGCAGATAATTGGCTTACTAGCTAAGTAACAAATCACTGGCGAGCAATTTAACTAACCAACCAACAAATAAATCAACCACCAACTAACCAACAACAACTCACTAACTAACTAACTAACTAACTAACTAACTAACTAACTAACTAACCGAATAACAAGTAAAGCTAGCAACAAACTAACAACTAACTAACCAACTAACTAAAATACAACTGAACTAACTGACTAACTGATGCCAAACCACAACCAAACACACCACCTTACAATAAACTAGCCAACCAGATAATCAAACGAAACTTACTAACGAACGAACAACCAACCAACCAACCAACCTTACCAACCAACTAACAACCAACCACCCGCCACACAACGAATCACCACCAACCAACCACCACTCACCACTAACTCACTCACTCACTCACTTCACAACCAACCAACCATTTCGTCAGCCAGCCAAGAACTCAGTCAGTCAGCCAGTTGGGCAGTCATCAGTCAGTCAGTCAGTGTCAGTCAGTCAGTCCAGTCAGTCAGTCAGTCAGTCAGTCAGTCAGTCAGTCAGTCAGAGAATCAATAACCAAACCCTAAGCACAGGAAGCAGACCTTGACTATTTTGGTTCCCTGTTTGTAGCTTACCTCCCCTTCTCGGGTGATGACGGAAGCGGAAGCGTAATGGATGCCGGCATATTGAGCGCGTCCTCTGTCGGTTCCGCTTCCGGCGGACTGCTGCGGCCCCTCCTGGGGTCTTTCCTTTTCTGGGAGCGTCGTCTGCACACAAAACACACACACACACACACACACACACACACAAAACACACACACACACACAGAGGCACACACACAGACAACAACACACACAAAAACAACACAAACACCACCACCACGCACACGCACGCAACGCACGTGCACACCACACACATACACACACATGTTTATTTCATCAGGGGAGTCTAGTATTTTTTTAATAGGCTCATGAAGACCAAACACCACAGACACACAAACACAGACACACACGACACACAACACACACACCGACACACACACACACATTTATTTTCCATCTGGGGAGTCTAGGAGTTTTTTTTATAGTCCCATAAAAACACAGACATACAGCACAGATACAGACAGACAGCACACCAAACACACAACCACACACACATACATACACACACACACAGCAGCACACACACTAACACACACTACACACACACACACACACACACACACACACACCACAAACCACACACACCCACCCTAACATACACACACAACACACATACACCACACCCACACCACACAACAACAACATCCACACCCACACACACACACACACACACACACACACACACACACACACACACACACACACACACACACACACACACACACACACCAGCAACCTCTACTGACATTTAAAATAAATCTTTTTAAGCAATAGTTTTGCAATAAAAAGAAGACCGTCCGTTTATTTTGTCAGAGACTTGGTTGTTGAGAGGGCAATGCATGGATTTATCACACCCAGCATTTAAAGGTAGACAAATAAGAAGAAATGACGTAGACTCTAGCTCTGCCTCTTTTGTTGTTGTTGTTGTTGCTGTTGGATTTTTTGTTTCTTTTGCTTTTGTTTTCTCTCCGTTTTGGCAGATCTGTAAAGCCAGAATATAGTTTTCCCTTGTTTTGAAGGATGGATGTATAACTTCATTACTGTGTCTGTCTGTCTGCATATCTGAGATCTGTCTGTCTAGGGGACGGGATAGCTCAGTGGTCAGAGCGCTCACTTTCCCCCAGCCAATGTTAAGCAGCGTCGAGCGTGGTTACCAGTTGGATGGGTGACCGTTCACGCGCCTTGGCTACAGTACAGTTCCCCCAGTTCACCCAGCTGTAAATGGGTACCTGCCCTCTTTAGGGTCAGAGAAGGTAAAGCAGCGAGGGAGAGGAGATGGGCGCTGCCCTTAATATGCTGGCCCCTAGAGAAGCTGAGGTCTCTGACGCCTCGGTCCCCTACGACCACACAGGTTATGGGACACTTTACCTTTTTTATTACCTTTACCTCTGTCTGTCTGTCTGCCTGTCTGTATCTCTCCCCTCCCTCCTTAAACTCTTCATTCTTCTGCTTCCAAAATCTCTCATACCAACCACACACCTCAACGCTTTCTTTTTTCTTAATAAAACTCACAACCCACCTCAATCCTTAATTTCCAACCCTCCATCATCCCAACCAACCTTTTACACTGACAAGACAACGGGTTTAAGTTACGCGAAAAAGGTCCAAAATCAAGTCTTCTTCAAATCTATGTGTGCAACTCACAAAGCCCCCGAGTAACAAAGATGCAAAAAAAAGCCTGTCGACCTCTCTCATACACATTCACATCCCATCTCTATCACTAATCCACCACCTCTACCTGTTTCCAATTCCACAACAGTTTTGTTTACAAGAGCAAAGATTTTGAAACTCCAAATGGGTCGTCCTTCCCCCTTTTCGACTTCCTGTCACTCCTTGGGTCGGGAAATTAAAGTAACATTTTGTAGGTCAGCTTTTATTGTTATTGGACGGGAGTAAAAGAGTGAGGATAATGATGAGTAGTGAGTGAGTGAGGGAGTGAGTGAGAGAGATGGAGAGAGAGGAGAAGAGAGATGAGGAGAAGAGAGAGGAGAGAGAGAGGGAGAAGAGAGAGGAGAGAGAGAGAGAGAGAGAGAGAGAGAGAAGAGAGAGAGAGAGAGAGAGAGAGAGAGAGAGAGAGAGAGAGAGAGAGAGAGAGAGAGAGAGAGAGAGAGAGAGAGAGAGGAGAGAGGAGAGAGAGAGAGAGAGAGAGAGAAGAAGAGACAGAGAAGAAAGAAGGAGAGAGACAGAGAGAGAAGAGAGGGACAGAGAGAGAGGGGTGAGTAGAGAGCAGAAAAAAAAGAAAGAAAGAAGAGAGCGAGAGAGAGAGAGAGAGAGAGAGGGGGGGGAGTGACTGAGAGAGAGATGAGAGAGACAGAGACAGACAGACAGACAGACACAGAGAAAACAGAGAGAGACGGAGAGAGACAGATATTGAGATTGAAGCCAAATGAATGTTTCATGTGCCTGTTACCAATCAAAAGAAGAGGATTCGCGTGTTCAATAATTAATTAAGCCTTTGTTGCGTTAATAGGAATACAGTCATTTTGGGCCTCGTTCAATTTTCCCTGGTCATTAGTGGGTTGGAATGGAAGATGTCGTCTGCTTGTTAACGGTTTTCTTTTTGAAAAAAAAAAAGACTGGAGACTTTTAGAGGGAACGAGACTGATAATGAAACGTTTCTGTTGAAGGGGGTGTTGTGTGTGTGTGTGTGTGTGTGTGTGTGTGTGTGTGTGTGTGTGTGTGGTGTTGTGTGTGTGTGTGTGTGTGTGTGTGTGTGTGTGTTGTGTGTGTGTGTACAGTGTGTGTGTGTGTGTGTGTTGTGCTATTTATTCCTTTATTTATTCTTTTAAACCGAGGATAATGGAATAAGCACCCACGTGCAGTTTTACATCCAGTCCCCGTGTGTATGCAGTTTTGTAAATTTTGTCTTCTGTTCCCACCGGCACACAGTGGCCTACTCTTTTGTAAAGCGCCACAAAATTCAATGTGTGCGCAGGACGTTCTGTGTACTTTCGCACAAGGGGCCTCGGTTTATAGTCTCATCCGAAAGACTTTTGGGGAGAGTGGAGTCTGCACTGATATTAACTCCAGGGGGAAAATCCCCTCGAGTGGGATTCGAACACAGGTCGTCAGATTGCGAGCGCAATGTTCTTACCACTAAAGTATTCCGTATCAGTATTAGTATGCTTGTCAAAGACTTCTGCCACGGTTTAGTAACACTACGATAAGCAACTTATCGACGATTTCATAACACAATTTAATGATGAAAAACAGACACATCAGTGACCACTGATGAGTCTCCCATCAGACCTAAAGTAATATTTCATATTATCATTCCCAATACAGAAACTCGCCTTAGGCTTTAATCCTTTACCTACATTCCGCATGAATACACTGCACCATCACCAATGTACCATATTTTAATTTTGTCTTCTATCCACTACTTTGTCTTAACAATATTACCTCGAAGATACAAACAGGACCAAAACAATCTGGTAAGTATTATCTGTATTTTTATTATCTTTGTAACTACCCTGCCTTTAAAAGGCCAGAGAGTATTATCCTTCAAATAAAATCTTCTTTATGCAGTCATATTTAGTGATGCCATAAACTTATATTTCGGATATATGGCCAAATTTTTTTTTCCCTTTTATCTAAAAAATGGTTGAGTGACATTAAAGATCGTTCTAGATACATCTTTTTTTCCAAATCAGTGTTGCAATTTTCACAAAATGAACTCTCTGTCTGTCTGTCTATCTCAGTCTGTCTATCTGTCTTAGTATCTGTCTGTCAGTCTCTCTCTCTGTTCTCTTCTTAGGAATATCCACCAACAGCTTGCCAAGGCGATAGCATTCCTTTGCAGCCTCACAAAAGGGATACTATGTCTCATTCACAAATCACCGGCCAAAACAATTAAATAAATCAAGTCAATGAATAAAAGACTAAAGACCTCTATCTCCCTCAATGGTTTAAACATGTTTTATCTTAATTCAGAAAGTCATACATATTCACATAATGCAAAAAAAGCATCAACAAAACCAAACGCTTATAATGTGCTCAGCAGGAATCCTGTGTTGAGCTTTTCCTTTAAGAAAATCTAGCAGATATGAGTTACGAAACTTTTAGATTTTTTCATCTGAAACACGTTTGACAACAATCAAATTCAAAATCATATCTTCAAAAGTCACTGTACTCTCTCAGATTATATCAATTGTAATATTTAGCAAGTTTATATATATTCATCTTTACAGCAGCTTTGTTACAGAGAATAAAAAGTTCCCCTAAAACTCGAGCAGCAGATGATGAGCTTAATCTACTGTTACATTCTATAAGTAAACGTGTGGCTCAATATTGGATCGACTTTCTCAAAGAAGCTAACACACCCCCCCAAAAAAAAAAAAAAAAAAAACCTAGCAAAAAACAAAACAAGACAAAACTAAAAACAAAAACAAAATAAAAAAAACAAAAACCAAAGCAAAACAAACAAAAATCCTCCACAGCATCAAGAAAGTAAACCCAACGAGCTTGAATTAAAAGCCAAATTACTTTATGGGAATCTGTCTCCATAACTGAAATAAAGTCGAAAGAATGGCTTAGTTTTCAATAATCAAGTCTAAGTAGTCTCGACAGAAGCACAGAATAGTGACTTTGTTCAATTTTCTTTATAATTAACAAAGTAGCGAAGTAGCTCCAGTAACGCAAGCAAGGAAATGAAAATCGGTGTTTTCTGGTGGACTTCTGTTAGTAGGAAAATACTTTGGAGATAAGAACGACTCAAAGGTATAGTAATAGTAGAGTGAGGGAGGGATGGAGGGAAGAGGCGAGTGAGAGAGAGAGAGAGAGAGAGAGAGAAGAGAGAGAGAGAGAGAGAGAGAGAGAGAGAGAGAGAGAGAGAGAGAGAGAGAGAGAGAGAGACAGACAGACAGACAGACAGACAGAAGACAGACAGACAGATAGGCAGACAGAGACAGACAGACAGCAGGCAGCAGGCAGGCAGGCAAAAAGGGAACGCACAGACAGACAGACAGACTGACAGATGGACAGCCAGACAGCCACACATAGACAAACAGACACCTTTTTATTTGTGAATTTCAGTACCAAAAAAAAAAAAGCAACTTTTTCACAAAAAAACCAACTTAATCTATTTCTTCCGTCCTTAAAATTCAAACAAAACCAAAACAAAATCAGCAACACTTCCGACCTCCCCCCCCCCCACACACACACACACTCCTCCCCCCCCCCCCAACCCCCAAAACAGATATATAAAAAAAAGAAGAAGAAAAACCCACAAAAAAAGCCAGGGAGTGAGAAAAGAAGATACAGGCACATTACATCTCAGCCGGTGAAACACAGCGACAGTGACAACTAACGCCAGTGAGAAACAAGGGTGTCACGGACGAGCACTAAACCCCTCCATCAAACAACACCCCCCCAGCGCCATTTGTGCCCACCCTTCCTGCCTGCCAGCAATATTTGCTCGCCTTTTCTCCCTAGTCCTCTGCACGTGCAGTCCACGCTGTAAACTTTCTGTTTCAAGTCTCCGCTAGGCCTATTCCCATTGGTTGTTGTGTGTGTGTGTGTGGGGGGGGGGGGGGGGGGGGGGGGGGGGTGGGGGTGGTGGGTGGTGGTGTGGTGGTGTGTGTGTGTGTGTGTGTGTGTGGTGTGTGTGTGTGTGTGTGTGTGTGTGTGTGTGTGTGTGTGTGTGTTGTGTGTGTGTGTGTGTGTGTTGTGTGTGTGTGTGTTGTGTGTGTGTGTGTGTGTGTGTGTGTGTGTGTGTGTGTGTGTGGTGTGTGTGTGTGTGTGTTTTTGTGTGTAGTGTGTGTGTGTGTGTGTGTGTGTGTGTGTGTGTGTGTGTGTGTGTGTGTGTTGTCCATACTCTTTTTAAGCTACATCGCTTCTAAACGTAGCATTCAGTTCAAATGTGAATTTGATTGTCAAGCACATTTTGTTTGTTCCTGAACATACTTTGAAGTTTTTCTCTATTTTGAAGCCCCTGCAAATGCATTTGTATAGATATTGGAAAAACTTAAAGGTATAAGGTAAAGGTGAACGCATAACCTATGCAGTTATTGGGGAGCAAAATGACCGAGACCTCAGCTTCTCCAGGGGCAGAATATTGAAGGCGTCGCCCATCTCCTCTCCCTAGCTGCTTTAACCTTCCCTGACCCTAAAGAAGGCAGGTACCCATTTACAGCTGGGTGAACTGGGGGAACTGTACTGAAGCCAAGGCGAGAAACGGACGGTCACCCATCCACTTGGTAAACCATGCTTTACTGTAAATGTAATCTTTTAGTTTGTATCTACTGTACATCTAATTCCAAATCTATCTCGTCTAAGCGCATGTCGATCTGATGCCAACTAGAAATTTATGTGTCCTGTCTGTAAGAGTCTTTGTTTAAAACTTTGATGAGAAACATACAGGCTTCATAAATCGTATGACTACAGGTAGACAACCGACATTTAGAAACAAACGACAAAAAAATTATTTCAGGTTCTTAGCCCCAGACGACGACGATTTATCTGTTTACCTTTTAATGTTTTTCTTAGGGGCTAAACTGTCATTGAACATCATGCCAATGCTCCCGTTTATACATTGATTTATCTGTTTATATATGAATTTTTTTTTAGGGGCCAAACTGTTGTTTAACATCAAGCCAATGTCCGTTTATACACTGATTTATCTGTTTATATATGACTTTTTTTTAGGGCTAAACTGTTGTTTAACATCATGTCACAATGTCCCGTTTATACATGTATGATTTATCTGTTTTATATGTAAATTTTTTTAGCGGCTAAATTGTTATTTAACATCATGCCAATGTCCCCTTTCTAGTGTAGTTTATACTTTGCAGGAAGTGAAGCAAGCAGTGTAAGAAGCACAAAGACAATGAAAGGTCACGGACGGAGAAAAAACCAACTACAGAATGTTTGTCTATCTGTCTGCCTGTCTTTCTGTTTACGTGCCTCTTTTTTTTTAAATTTCCCTTTAATTCTCACTTTTCTCACCCTCTCTTTGTTTTTCCTCGTTTGCTTTACATCCTTTACATCTTTTTTTTTTAAATTTATTGGATCCCTGACTTCTCGTTCATTCTCCTCCATCCACTCCGACCCCCCTTTCTTTTTTTCTTCTTCTTCTTCTTCTTCTTCTTCTTCTTCTTCTTCTTCTTCTTCTTCTTCTTCTTCTTCTTCTTCATTTTTCCATGTTACTGCGTGCTGCCCTTTTCCTACTTGGAAAGGGGTTGCTTGGTTTGTTTTCCTTCTGTTTATTTTTTTTTTTTTACAAATCGTAACTGCAAACAATTTTACAGTGGAGTATACTGATAACTTCATTTAACACGGAGATCGGTATAAGAGCAGTTAAAACAACCTCTTTGGAAAAAAAAAAACACCTTACACAAGTACAGGTGACAGTTTGTAAAATATTCACTTTCCATCCTTGAAGTTGGGATATGGCAATCTCTGACGGTGGGCAAAAACGGTCACATATGTAAAATATCTCACCATTGGTAAAACGCGCCCTCAGAACGAAGAAATAACCCAACATTAACAAAGAAACAAAAACAACAACAAAAACACCCCTTCCGAAAAACAAAAAAACAAAAAAAAACACACCACCACCAACAACAACAAAACACCCCCCCCCCCCAAAAAAAAAAAAAAAAAAAAAAGCACACAAAAAACAACAAAACCACACACAACACATACACACACACACACACACACACACACACACACACACACCACACACCGCCCACACAACACACACACACACACACACACACACCACAACACACACACACACACACACACACACACGCACACACACACGCACATACCAACATACAACCCCTATAACCTTGCCAATCACAAGGGAGAACATTACTATCACGCACGATAGTGTCATATATATATAATTTCTCAAAACACACTAACAACAACAACAATAACCAACCATACAAACAGAACCTGCTGCTCAAAAATTTTTTTCCCTTCCATTTCACAAAAATAAAATTATATATTTTTTAAATGTTCCCATTTTTAATCTAAGGCTGCCTGCCTGCTGCTGTCTGCCTGCCTGCCTCCCTTCCTCCAGTAGCCTACTGGAGGAACTTGGGGACTGGATGTAAAAAAGCACACGAGTGCTTATCTATTATCCTGGAATAAAAGAATTTGCCTTTGCCTTATTGCTGTTTGCTCACTTGACATACGACGCACAGTCTATGTCGTCGTGTCAACAAATTAACCTCCTCTGGTGAGTGTCAACAAGCCAAACCTACTCTGGTATGTGTCAACACATGACATATTCTTGTATTTCTTTTTTCCGTAACTGCCACCTGCCAAGGAAACGGATACTGACAGCGAAGTCAAAGCAGATTCATTTTTCTCACGTTTCACTTTTCTCTTGGCATGGTGGGGGTTCCCTGTTGAAAGGGCTAATAATGACATCTGAAAGAGAATGAGAATGGGGTAGGGAAAAGAGAGAGAGAGAGAGAGAGAGAGAGAGGGGGAGAGAGGGAGAGAGAGAGAGAGAGAGAGAGAGAGAGAGAGAGAGAAGAGAGAGAGGAGAGAGAGAGAAGAGACAGAGAGAGAAGAGAGAGAGAGAGAGAGAGAGAGAGAGAGAAGAGAGAGAGAGAAGAGGGGGGGGGAGAGAGAGAGAGAGAGAGAGAGAGAGAGAGAGAGAGAGAGGAGAGAGAGAGAGTAGAAGAGAGAGAGAGAGAGAGAAGAGAAGAGAGAGAGAGAGAGAGAGAGAGAGAGAGAGAGAGACAGAGAGAGAGACGAGACAGACAGAAGACAGACAGACAGACAGAGAGACAGAAGAAGAAGAACAGAGACAGAGACAGAGACAGAGAGGACAGAGAGACAGAGAAGAGAGAGGGTGGGGGGAGTTATACGTGTTTGTTAGTGTGTGTTGTGTGTGTGCGCGCGCGCGTGCGTGTGTGCCAACGTGCGTGTGAGCATGTCTACAAAGTGCACATGCATATACATGTGTATGAGCATATCTCTGTATGTGTGTGTAGTGTGCGCGTGCCCACGTGTGCATGTGCATGCATGCATGTGTATGTGTGTCCATGTATCAGTGTCCTTATATAGTCACAGACCCCCCTCTTTCACCCCCCCAAAAAAACCACACACAACAACAACATTTTACTCAGAATTCCCACATTCCACTTCTCTCAAGCACTACACTCCAAGAATCCCCTAGTCTCCCTCTCCCCTGCATGGCCCAATGCTTATTATACCAGCCAGTGTCACAGACTTCTGCTGCCTTCTCACACTGAAGTTTTCCTACAGGCGTGGGGAGGGGTGTGAGGGGCAGGATGACTTGACAGAGGAGCAAGCAGGGTGAAGAGGGGAGGGGCTGAAGATGTTGCTCCTGGGCTGACCACCACTACTATGATCTTCACTCTATTGCTCTAGGGAGTAAAACGGTGGCAGCAGCTTTGAAACAGTTTTGTGTTTAGATGGTGGGAGGGTGATCTGAAACGCTTTTGGGGGGGGGGGGGGGGTGATTGAGAATATTTCTATGCATGTTCAGGTTGTGTGTGGTGTGTTGTATGTGCGCGCGCGTGTGTGTGTATTTGTGTGTGGGTGTGGGGGGAGGTATGTGTGTATGGGTGTGTGTGTGAGGGTGTGGTGTGTGTGGGGGTGTGGGTGTGGGTAGATGTGTGTGGGTAGGTGTGTGTGTGTGTGTGTGCGTGTGTGTGTGTGTGTGTGTGGGGGGGGGTAGGTGTGTGGTGTGGTGTGTGTGGTGTGTGTGTGTGTGTGTGTGTGTGTGTGTGTGTGTGTGTGTGTGTGTGCTTGTGTGGGGGTGGGTAGGTGGGTGGGTGGGGTTTAGTGTGTGTATGTGTACGCGTGCGTTCGTGTGTGTGGTTGCACGTGTGTATTGGTTCCTGTAACTTTAATAGCCACAGATTCCCCACCTCTCTTAAAATGTACTTTACACAGAATTCCCACACTTTCCACATCTCTGAAGCACACACTACTATACTCCACGCACAAGAATCCCCTAGTCTCCCTCTCTCCCTCCCTGCATGGCCAAATGCTTTATTATACCAGCCAGTGTCACAGACTTCTGCTGCCTTCTCACACTGAATGTTTCCTACTATGGGGGGAGGTGGGTGGGCAGGGGGGGGGGGGGTTGTAGGAGTGACTTGACAGAGGAGCAAGCAGGGTGAAGAGGTGAGGGGCAGAAGATGTTGCTCCTGGGCTGACTACTACGTACTATGATCTTCACTCTATTGCTCTAGGGAGTAAAACGGTGGCAGCAGCTTTGAAACAGTTTTCAATTTCAAGGGTGGGAGGGTGGTCTGAAATGCGTTTGGGGGTGGTTGAGAATGTTTCCATGCATGTTCAGTTGTGTGTGTGTATTGTGTGTGTGTGTACGTGCGCGTGCGTGTGTGTACTTGCACGTGTGCATTATTTCCTGTAACTTAAATAGCCTCAGATTCCCCGCCTCTCTTAAAATGTACTTTACGCAGAATTCCCACGCTTTCCACTTCTCTCAAGCACACACTACTACAAAGGAATCCCCTAGTCTCTCTCCCCCTCTTTGCATGGCCAAATGCTTTATTATACCAGCCAGTGTCACAGACTTCTGCTGCCTTCTCACACTGAAGGTTTCCTACAGGCAGTGGGGAGATGGGTTCGGGATAACTTGACAGAGGAGCAAGCAGGGTGAAGAGGGGAGGGGCTGAAGATGTTGCTCCTGGGCTGACCACTACTACTATGATCTTCCCTCTATTGCTCTAGGGAGTAAAACGGTGGCAGCAGCTTTGAAACAGTTTTCAATTTCAAGGGTGTGGGAGGGTGGTCTAAAACGCTTTTGAGGGGTGATTGAAAATGTTTCCATGCATGTTTAGGTTGTGTGTGTGTGTGCATGTGGGTGTGTGTGTATGTGTGTGTGGGGGGGGGGGGAGGTATGTGTGTACGGGTGTGTGTGTGAGGGGTGTGTGTGTGTGTGTGTGAGTGGATGGGTGGGCGGGGGGGGGGGGGGTTAGTGTGTGTGTGTGTGTGTGCACGTGTGGTGGGTGGGTGGATGGGTGTGTGTGTGTGTGTGTGTGTGTACATGCGTGTGCGTGCATGCGTGTGGTTGCATGTGTGTATTGGTTCCTGCATCTTTAATAGCCTCAGATTCCCCACTTCTCTTAAAATGTACTTTACACAGAATTCCCACGCTTTCCACGTCTCTCAAGCACTACTACTTCACGCACAAGAATCCCCTAGCCTCTCTCTTCCCCTCCCTGCATGGCCAAATGCTGTATACCAGACAGTGTCACAGACTTCTGCTGCCTTCTCACACTGAAGGTTTCCTACAGGCCTTGGGTAGGTGTGTGAAGGGACAGGATGACTTGACAGAGGAGCAAGCAGGGTGAGGAGGGGAGGGGCTGAAGATGTTGCTCCTGGGCTGACTACTGACTACTACTATGATCTTCCCTCTATTGCTCTAGGGAGTAAAACGGTGGCAGCAGCTTTGAAACAGTTTTCATTTTAAAGGGTGGGAGGGTGGTCTGCAACGCTTTTGAGGGGTGAATGAAAATGTGTTGATGCATGCTTAAGTTGTGTGTGGGGGGGGGTGGGGGGTGGGGGGGGGGTTGTGAGGGGGTAGTGTGTGTGTGTGGGGGGGAGGGCGTGGGGCGGGATGTGACTGTGTGTGTTGTGTTTGTGTGTGTGTGTGTGTGTGTGTGTGTGTGTGTGTGTGTGTGTGTGTGTGTGTGTGTGTGGTGTGTGTGTGTGTGTGAGAGAGGAGAGAGAGAGAGAGAGAGA
>CM060320.1:29258496-29275996 GCA_030674155.1 Stramonita haemastoma
GGTGGCAGGGTACAGAGTAAATCTTCATTCACTATTAGAAGTCGGATGGAAGTGTAGGTGAAGTATGAGGTTAGGGGTAGGGAAGAGTTTTCAAAATCCTGACGAAGTTTTTTTTTTTTTTCTTAGTTTCTCTCTCCCCTCTCTCTCTCTCTCTCTCTCTCTCTTCCTCTCTCTTCTCCTCTCTCTCTCTCTCTCTCTCTCTCTCTCTCTCTCTCTCTCTCTCTCTCCTCCCCCCCCTACCTTTCCCTTATGCATTTGCCCGTGGCCTCTGGTTCCACCTTGCTTACAACCTGAAAATTCTTGGGTTCTACGTGAAATGCACGTACTTTCTGTCTGCCTGTTGATCTGCGTGTGAGTGTGTTTGTCTGGTCTTTGTTTGTCTGTCTGTTTGTATGAATGTACGTGTATGTCTGTCTGTCTCTGTCCTTTTTGTCTGTCTGTCTGTCTGTCTGTCCCCGTCTGTCTTGTCTGTTTGTCTCTGTCCATCTGTCTGTATGTATTTTTTTTTTTTTTTTGAGAATCATATCATGTAAGCACATTGTCAAATGTTTTTGGTTGTGAATCATGTCATGTAAACATGTCAGATACCCCCTCTCTCAATGTGTGTGTTGTGTGTTTGTGGTGTGTGTGTGTGTGTGTGTGGTGTGTGTGTGTGTGTGGTGTGTGTGTGTGTGTGGTGTGTGGTTGTGGTGCGTGCGTGCGTGCGTGCGTGCGGGGTGTGTGTGTGTTTGTGTGTTCTTTCTTTCTGAAATCATTTAATACTATATCTCTCTGTAATCCGCCAATGTTCAAATTTCAGTCTTTTTTTCATTTTTTTTTTGCTCTTGCAGTTTCACGAAGAGGAGTTGTAAGAATTAATTAATTAATCTTGTTTATCATATATTTATTTATTTATTCATGGTTTGCTTACTTTTTTTCTCTAGATCACCTAACATCATTTCACC
This sequence comes from Stramonita haemastoma, assembly GCA_030674155.1. Lineage (NCBI taxonomy): Eukaryota > Metazoa > Mollusca > Gastropoda > Neogastropoda > Muricidae > Stramonita > Stramonita haemastoma. Next base: position 29,259,441 of record CM060320.1, read on the forward strand.
ATGTAATCCTTCGATGTTTAAATTCAGAGATTTTTTCTGTTTTATTTTTGTGTTGCGGTTTGGGTAGAGGGAGGTGGGTGATTGATTTTTTTGTCTTCTTCTTCTTCAGAAAGTGGTTTAAGAATTAGCTGATTAATGTGCATTTTTGTACTTTTTTGTTTATCTTAATTATGGCTTCTTTTTCTTTCTTTAATCCTGCCTTGTTCACCGACTTGCTTCACTTAGCGAAAGAAAAAAAATGAAATAAAGGGAACAAAAACAAATTAAGAAAGAGCGAGCGAGCGAGCGACGAGCGAGCGAGAGAGAGAGAGAGAGAGAGAGAGAGAGAGAGAGAGAGAGAGAGAGAGAGAGAGAGAGAGAGAGAGAGAGAGAGAGAGAGGAGAGAGAGGAGAGAAGACAGACAGACAGACAGACAGACAGACAGACAGAAGAGACAGAACAGACAGACAGACAGACAGACAGACAGAGCACAGAGAGGAAAGAGAGAGAGAGAGAAAAGAGGAGAGAGAGAGAGAGAGAGAGAGAGAGAGAGAGAGAGAGAGAGAGAGAGAGAGAGAGAGAGAGAGAGAGGAGAGAGAGAGAGGGGAGGGAGGGAGGGAGGGGAGGGAGAGAGGGAGGGAGGAAGGAGGGAGGGAGAGGGAGGGGAGGGAGGGGGAGAGAGAGAGAGAGAGGAGAGAGAGAGAGAGAAGAGAGAGAGAGAGGAGAGAGAGAGAGAGAGAGAGAGGAGAGAGAGGAGAGAGAGGAGAGAGAGATGAAAAAAAGAGGGCAAAAAATAAACGAGGGGGGGGGGAGAGAGAAAATTAGAATAAACAAGCAAGCAGAGCAGGGGCCAAAAAACCCAACAGAAAACAAAAAAAAAAAAAAAAAAAAGAAAAGAGGAACAGATTAAAACTTTATAAGAAACGAAAGAAAACTAAAACAAAAAAAAAACCCCAAACAACCAACAAACAAATGAATGGAAGACGCAAGGAAATGCTGACTGATAAAAGAAAAAAAAAGTGAAAAAAAAAACACCCCACAATTAATTTAAGGAAAACAGACAAATCAGAAAAAAATGCCAAGGGGTAGGGAGTGCAAAATCCGTAGGGGCCTAGTAGATAGAACATTATACTCGCGATTTGATGGCCCCAGGTTCGAGCCTAGGGTCATGCCACCCCCGAGACACCAGTTCAAGGGGACTTTCCCCTTGGTGTTAACATCAGTGTTGATTTCTCTCTACCCCAAAACTCCTTGGGATCAGACTATAAACCGAGATCCCTTGTGGAAATGCATGCAGAGCATCTTGCGAACACGGTCAAAACCTGTTCCACTTTTCGCAGAGTAGACCATTGTGTGTGGGAACGGATGATAAAATTGACAAAACTGCACTCACGCGGGGGACTGATGTAAAAAAGCATTAAGTGTTTATTTAGTTATCCTCGAAATAACTAAAAGAAAATAAATGAGATAGATAAAAGTCCCTGGGATGAGACGACAAACCGTGGTTCTCTCTGCAAACGCATACAGAATTCTTCTTGCACACACGTTTAAACCCGCTTCTGCCTTTCAGAGGACTAGATCATTCGCGCAAGTACAAAAAGACGACAATTAAAAAAAACAAAGTAAAGAGAAAAGAAAACCGCATACACACTTGGCATGTTTGGACATTATTTCAGAAGTAAAAAGCTACTTAGCCCAGGGTGAAAGTCTGTGTCAGATATTGATGTCAGCTAATTGCCAAGGCCTAAACTAGAATATGATAATGCTGTAAAATATTGTGGTGAGATTGTCTTAAGCCATGACAACCTGCATTCCCTTTTAAAGGAGAAGTCCCTTGAAGTCGGGGTATGGCTGCCTATATGGCGAGGTGCTTGAAAACAGTCAACCATGCAAACTTCTCATTCAGTCCTAGCCAAGTGCCCAGTCAAGATGTATCAAGCCAAGTTATCTCAAGTCAAATCAAGATATGCCAGGTCAAGAAAATTATATCAAGTCAAGTTATCTCACGTCAAATCAAGGTGTGTCGAGATAATGTCAAGTTAAATGAGACAAGTTAAATCAAGGTGTCGAAGTAAAATGAAGACACTGTCAAACCAAGATATCTCAAGCCAAGTCATGTTAAGTCAGGATTTGTCAAGTCACCTTAACTCAAGTCAAATCTACTGAAGTCAGGTCAAGTCAAGTCAAGTTCTCTTGAGCAAGTCAAATCATAGCTGATTAGCTGAAGTCGAAGTGTCCCTGGCAGTTGAGAACTGATTAGGAAACAAATCGTTTGTGGGCTTTATTGTCATTGTGACACGCAAAACAATAATGTGAAACTTGTCCGAAACATCATGATTTTATTTGTATCTTCTCTTTGTACAGCTCTGCTGTTGCCTGTGCTGATCCATGTTGTTTTACGTCTTGCTGTCTTTTGTCTTTCTGTCTGTCTGTCTGTTGTCTGTCTGCTTGTCTCTCTCTCTGCCGTCTGTTTTGCCTATTCCGTTACTGTCTGTTGTCTGACTCGTCTGGCACATCGTTCTGTCTGTCTGTCTGTCTGTCGTTGTGTCACTGTGACTGTTGTGTGCTGTCGCTGTCTGTTCCTGTCTTCCTGTCTGTGTCTGTCTCTTCTCTCTCTCTCTTCTCTCTCTCTCTCCTCTCTTCTCTCTCTCTCTCTCTCTCCTCTCTCTCTCTCTCTCTCTCTCTCTCTCTTCTCTCTCTCTCTCTCACTCATGTGGATGTATTTCTATAACTCTGAAGCTAGTCTATCTCTCTGTCTCTCTGTCACGTGTCAGTCTCTCTGTCCGTCTCTCTCTGTCCGTGCACTGATCTTGCTATACTGAGACACGTGCTCACAAGCATGCTCACATGCACACACACACACACACCTGTGTGCCACCCATCCCCCCTCCTCCCCCACATGTAGCTGGTAACCAATAAACCAACTGAAAAAAACAAACAACAAACAAACAAATCAACGAATCCAAAGTAGAACCACACACGCACAGTTACACAGTAAAAGACCAATGAATGATTCATGCTTGAAAATAGAAAAGAAAACCCTACTTCTAAAAGTTAAAAAAAACCAAAACTATTTCAATCAATAAACTGTGTTTTTTCTTTTCTTTTCTTTTTGGGCTTCCGTGCAACCGTCGTCTTTGTCTCTCTGTGTGCAAGAGCAGTGATCTCTCTGTCTCTGTCTCTGGTCTCTGTGTCTCGTGTCTGCTCTGTCTTCTCTGTCTCTCTCTTCCTTCTTCTCTCTCTCTCTCTCTCTTCTCTCTCTTCTTCTCTCCTCTCTCTCTCTCTCCTTTTTAGACCATTCCGGTAACCACTGACAGTAAATGGCATCCCGATGAAGACTTAGAGCTTTTTTTGTTTCTTTTTTTTCTTTTTGATCTCCAAGGTTCTCTCTGTTCTTTTCCACTACGAGCAGTTGTAAATGACTACAGAGTTTGCTACTGCCATTAGGCTTTGTGGGTTTCGCATTGAGGATTTACAATGTTCGGTTTCTGCTGTTTGTGTGTGTGTGTGTGTGTGTGTTTTGTGTTAGTGTGATTTTGTGTTGTGTGTGTGTGTTGTTTTTTAAACATTTCTTTAAATAAGCTGTCATTAATCATATTCCTCCCAACCCTCTTAATATATATATATAATGTATATATATATATATATATTATATACATATATATATATATATATTGAAATTTCAAACTTGAAGTTATTTTTTTTAATCATTATTATTACCGGAAGCACTGCCAAGTGTAATATGAACTAAAACTAGTACAAGATACACTTTTTTTGTTCGGTTTGTATTTTTTTCTTTTAATAAGAAAGAGACCCTGTAGAATGTTGTATCTGAAGGAGATTGCCATGTTCATGAAAAGCATTACATGGCAGAGTGTGATTGAAAACTAAAAGCCACAAGGTAGTGGGTCCAAGCGAAAACAGTTGCGAAAGATATATCTCTAAGCTAAGTGCGAAGTGCCTACATTTACAATAACAACATCAACAACAAAACTAACAACAGCAGCAGCAGCAGCAGCAGCAGCAAGCAACGGCAACCCCCCAAAAAACAAACAAACAAACAAAAAAAAAAAACCCCCCCCAGTGTTGTCATCAGAATCGTGCTATCATTATCTGAATGAAACAACTCCTTCCTTCTTGAATGTAAAGGTGAAGGTATCCCAAAACCTATGTGGTCGTAGGGAACGCGAAGAGTCAGAGACCTCAGCTTCTCTAGGGGCCAGCATATTGAGGGCGGTGCCCACCTCCCTCCCTCGCTGCTTTACCTTCCCTGACCCTAAAGAGGGCAGGTACCCATTTACAGGCTGGCTGAACTGGGGGACTGTACTGAAGCCAAGGCAACACAAACGGTCACCCATCCATTGGTAGCCAAGCTCGATGCTGCGTAACATTGGCAGGGGGATCGGAAAGCGAGCGCTCTGAGCACTGAGCTATCCCGTCCCCCTCCTTCTTAGCTTCTAGCAAAACCACAATAATCCTAGCTTGCTTGATTCCATAAGAGAAAAGAAAAATAACTCGACAACCTCATGTGAACCAAATATCGTCAACTTGTTTCCCTAAGCAGTCTGCCTGACAATGCGAATATGTCAGAAGAAAAAAAAAGAAGGAAGATTAATACAAAACAGGCTGCTAGCAGCGAAGACACTAAGATGAAGGAGAAAATAAGACTATAACTTGACAACTTGGGTCTCAGAGCATTTTGTATGAGAACGTTTACCCCAAACAGAAGAAAATTTCTGATCCATTTGTACTGAAAAAGTAAAAGAAAAGAACCAAGAAAAAAGAATCATAACCATATCAGTTTGTTTGAAACCTGCACGTGTACTTCTCAACGAAAACAACATAAGCTGACTTTTGAACGACATTTGGTTTCATAAAAGCAAATGTCATGAATTTTAGCCACATCTCTTCATTCTCAATGGTAAAGCCCTCTAGCCGTCAGAATATTGAAGAAACATGGACTAAAGTACTCGTCATTGTCATATGGGCGGAACTTACAGCTTTTAAACTTGGCCACACAAACATTTTTTTTTTTTAATGAGACGCCCTAGCTCAGACACGTCTTCTTACGAAACGATATATTGACAAACAGACACACACACACATCAGCAGATTAGTATTGAACCTAAAAAGAAAATACCATCACTGTAGAGGAAAAGCGCAAGAGAAGACAAAGACGACGGTAGCAACATACTGAACGAATAATAATAATAAAACAGTATTTCTCTTCTTCGCTCTGACTTAGATTCTGATAATCACGCAGACACATTAATTTTTTGGGGAGCTAAGCCTTAAGAGAAGTCTCCATCTGTGCCCCAACAGCCGATAGACAGATAGGGTCTGGATGTTCCTACAGACACCAGACACCCTCGTTCGTGTATGACATTTTCCCCCCCCCCCCCCCGCGGTTTGAAAAGCATAATGTAATAAGTGATTTTAGCTGTAAATCTCCACCACCGCTGTCTGACTTGCATTGACTATATGTCTCCCAGTCTGACTATACAAACAGACGACTAGGAAATGTGGTGCACTAAAAAAAAAAAAAATGCAGAGAAAAATCAGGAGGGGGAAAAAATCGACTGTGCTGTTTCTCCGGGGGGAAAAGAAGGAGTCTTGGAAGAAAGATAGTAAGGGTGTAGATGGGGGAGTTATTGACGGTTTAAGCTTTTAGGAATAGAGAGTTTGGAGGCGGTTCCATGACATAAAGGAATATCAGAATATTTCTGGCTACCATCATTCTGTAGGATGAGAAGGGGATGTAGGAAGGAAAATAGTACAGGAAATAGGACGACTTAGGAGGACTTAAAATGATTTTTTAAAAAGGCAAAGGTGATCCTATAACTTATGCGGTCGTTGGGAAGCGAGGTGTCAGAGACCTCTTGAGACCAACATTTTTTTTTTAGGGCGGCGCCCATCTCCTCTCCCTCGCTGCTTTACCTTCCCTGTTCCTATATAGGGCAGGTATACCCATATACAGTTTGGATGAACTGGAGAACTGTATCGAAGCCAAGGCACATGAACTGTCAGCAATCGAACAGGTAACCATGCTCAACACTGCTTAAGCTTAGCTGGTGTGGGAGAAAGGGGGGGGGGGGGTAGTGAGTGCTCTGACCACTGAGCTACCCCGTCCCCTCAACTAATACAAGTATTTCAAATTGAAAAAAAAAGTTGCAAATCAACAATTAACTTTTTGATTGGCACAACTTCTTTTTCAGCAAATATACCAGGTGTCAATACTCTAACAGTACCATGATGGACCAGACTCTCAATGAAGAGCAAGTATATTTTGTATAGCTTTTTTTTAACAAGTGCTTTTGCTCTCATTTGGCTGATGTAGGAACAGAGGAGGGTCATTTTAGAGAAAAGAAAAAAAGGTAGTTACAGTGAATAGATAAAAGACGAGTTTACACTAGGTTTTGTGTAGCACTGACCTATTCAAAAGGTAGTAGAAGTAGAGTAGTAGTAGTAGTAGTAGTAGTAGTAGTAGTAGTAGTAGTAGTAGTAGTAGTAGTAGTAGTAGTAGTAGTAGTAGTAGTAGCAGCAGTTTTAGTAGTAGTACCCGTAAAATCCCTAGCATAAGCCCATCATCTAGCAAACGCCCACCCCCCACTTTGGGCCAAAAGTTGTGCACAGGGGTAACTACCTAGCAAACGCCCACCCTGCTTTTTTCAAAGAGACATGCTCACTTTCACTAGGATTTGTGCAGACTGTTCTAAAAGTCATCATTTCCCACATCTTTATCTTTTCGTGTTTCTTTCCTTTTTTTCTTATTCTTTGTCTCCTCTCCTCACTCCCACCGATCCCCAACAACGGGAATTAAAATTACGTCTTGCTTTTTCTACTGACATCTTTTGTCTGTCAGTGACGTACTGGTATTTTGACAACGCTTCCTGACGGCCAGAAGTTGGTTCTTGAATCTCTCTGTGCCATTTTTGCAAAATGCCAAAGCGACAGTCTTACACTGTATCTTTCAAAATAATTTAATTGGAAGCCCTCTAGTATCTGGTTAACGAAGCAGGTGGGAATGTTTCGGAGTGTGCCCGTGAATTTTCTGTGGATAGGAAGAGGATCAGGGAGTGGAGTAAAAACAGAGATAGACTTGAACAGCAGTACGGAAAACAAAAACAAAAACGGAAACTGTCAAAAGGACCAGCAGTTAGATCTGAACATGTCGACCAAGGTGTGCTGCATTATCTGGAAGATGAAAGATCTGAAGGCAGGGTATTGCGAAACAAGGACCTACAACGGAAAGCGATAGAACTGGTTGGCCTTCTTTGCCTCAAAATCCCTTTTTTCCCTATTTTCCTTCACTTCTACTCACACGACCTAAGTTGCATGCTTTCGGGGTTTGTATATACTCAATTACACGGTTCAGCACAAAAAAGGTATTGTGCAAAGGGGTCTATCCCTAGCAAACGCCCATCCCCCAATTTTGCCCTAAATCAGTGCACAGCGGGGGTGGGCGTATGCTAGGGATTTTACGGTAATAGTAGTAGTAGTAGTATAGTAGTAGTAGTAGTAGTAGTAGTAGTAGTAGTTAGTAGTAGTAGTAGTATAGTAGTAGTAGTGGTGGTGATGGTGATGGTGGTGGTGGTGGTAGTAGTAGTAGTAGTAGTAGTAGTAGTAGTAGTAGTAGTAGTAGTAGTATAGTAGTAGTAGTAGAAGTGTGGTGTGGTGATGGTGGTGGTAGTAGTAGTAGTAGTAGTATAGTAGTATAGTAGTAGTAGTAGTAGTAGTAGTAGGAGGAGGAGGAGAGGAGGGAGGAGGAGGAGAGGAGGAGGAGGAGGGCGGCGGCGGCGGCATCATCATCATCATCCATCATCTCATCATCATCATCATCATCATCATCATCATCATCATATCATCATCATCATCATCATCACATTAGCAGCTGCAGCAGCAGTAGTAACAGCATGAGGAATAGTAGTAGCAACAGGAACATTTTGTTATTCGTCGTCACGGATATGAATAATACGACTCTAGATATTCTTCCACAAAACTAAAACAAAAAGCATGAACCTCATTTCAAGATTAAGATGAAAGAGTGTAATTACACGCACGCACGCACGCACGCACGCACGCACGCACGCACGCAGCACCACACACACACACACACACACACACACACACACACAACATACACACACACACACACACACACGCACACACACACACACACACAAACACACACAACAAACAACAAAGCTATCAAATTCAACTTCAACATCAGGCAACATGACCAAGCGTGTAACATCACGATATTGATTTTGTTTTTTCTTATTACCTGTAATCTGGACTTGAAGTAGATACTAAAAATATCCAGCCCATTGGGCTAAAAGCAACATCTCCCACATCAGTCTACCGTAAGAGAGAAAAAAAAAAAAAGCAGCCACGTAGTTTTAAAGAGACACCACAGACCCTCGTTCGTGTATGACATAGTTTTAGGTTTCTGGTTAGAAGTAAGTGATTTTAGCCATAAATCTTCCAACACCAGTGACAGACTATGTCGACAAATCATCCCGGTTGTGTTAGTGAAACATGAGCAGGAAAAAACGAACAAAACAGGAAACGGGAGACTCAAAGTAAGAATAAAAGCTAAAATATAAAAAGAATATAAGATACTTTTTTTAAAGACAAAAAAGAGAGAAAAACTTAAAGTACAACAAAAACAAGCATTCACCCACTTCCTGAACAAACTGGAACAAAGCCCAGTCCTTTCTAAAAGAAAAGTAATAGTATGATTCCATCTTACTGACTTGTAAATTTGTTTTGAAGTAAAACGAAAAAAAGTGAGGAGGGGGAGGGGTGGGAGTTGATGATGTTGTAGTGATGAGCAGCTTAGTCCATTTCAGAGTACATGAGAGGAAGTTTTGTGCAATTTTTCTCTAATTTTTTTTGTACATATCAGAGCAGTAAGTAAACTTGATGATAGGGTGGTGGATGGTTTTCATTGTATCAAAAAAAAGGTGAAAGGAAAGGATAGTAATGGAATTGTTGTTGTTGTTGTTGTTGTTGTTGTTGTTGTGGTGGTGGTGGTGGTGGTGGTGGTGGTGGTGGTGGTGGTGGTGGTGGTGGTGGTGGTGGTGGCAATAGATTACGTGGAAAGGCTTAGGGGGATGAAGAATTCCTTGCTTTTGCTTTAGCATTATTCATTTCATTTTAAGAATTGCCATCCTTTTTGTGATTTTGATTAACAGACCACAAAATACCTTCTCTGCACACATTTTTCTTTATTGTCCCTGCCAGTTCCCAAAGAAAAGGGAAACTCCTTTTTGTTTTCTGCAATGAAATACACTTTTAAAACTATTTTTCATCGTATCATCCTATCTCTTTCCCCCATCTTTTCTTAAGCACAAACACGTACATTTCATCCACATAACGTCTGGTAATCCAGAACAGTAACTGTCCTCATGTGAAGAGCTGCGTGCGTTGTATGAATTTACAGCGGCTATGCACACACACCATGTATATCTGGGTTTGTTTTAGCTCTAGAGTAGGCTGCAGTTGCGTGCGTGCGTTTATATAATGAGAGACCGGTCTTTATGTCTGTCTGGGTTTATTTTTGCTTCAATATTCGCAGAGCTTTGCGTCTTGCTTTCGAATTTCGTTTGTTCGTTATATTAAGGATCACGTGCAGACTTGCTTTAAATCTCACTACAGCCCTTACTTACATCATGCTTAATACACTCCTCGGTGGGGTGTCTGTAGATTCATTGTGATAGATTGTCCAAAGCTGTTTCCTCCACGATCTAGAAACCGGATGACTATTATTTACAACCAGGAAAAGAGAAACAAACAAACAAACAAAAAGATGGAAAGAGGAACTAAATGAAAATCATACTTTATTATCTGAAACAGAGAAATTAATCTAGGTTACGAGCAAAGGAAATAGTTCGATACATTGTAACAACGTTTAGAATATGCTGTTGTTTTTTTGCGTATTTGCTTGGGTTTGAACACCATTTTAGCAAAAACAGAATATACTTTAACTATCGATAGAGGAATTGGACAGCTAGGAGTTGAGAATAAGAGAAGAGGAATGCCAGACTCTATTATGAAACTTTGACATAATTATTATCTTTCTTCAACCAATATTCTACTTCAATAATACTATATGTACCATCATGACTACCAGTCATAATGAAAATAAAGGTTTGTTGTTTATATCAAGACAAGAAATACACATAATAATGGAAAAGAGGATTTCGCATACGCAAAGTTTCACCTTTCGTGAGCCTCAGAGCTCTAGTTGAGAAACAAAAACCAAAATCAATATTGAGTGACATGTGATAAAGCTGATTACAGTCATACAAAGGAAAACAGCATACTGTACATCAACAAGAATCTCCTTTTTTTTTTTAATGAAGAAGAAAGTGGAGCTACAGTCTACACAAACAATAGCTAACAAATGCGCTAAAAGATATGGAAGACGACACTGTCAAACACAAGACACGGGGCTAAGCTTTGAAGTGTCAACGAGGAAGATTTATGTCTCTGGGTTGTATAGCTTGTCTCTGTTTGAGGTAAGTAACCTGAGAGAGAGAAAGAAAGAGAAGAGAAAAGAGAAGAAGAGAGAGAGAGAGAGAGAGAGAGAGAGAGAGAGAGAGAGAGAGAGAGAGAAGAGAGAGAGAAAGAGAAAGAGAGAGAGAGAGAGAGAGAGAGACAGAGAGAGAGAGAGAGAGAGAGAGAGAGAGCAGACAGACAGAGACAGACAGACGAGAGACAGAGAGGAGTGAGAAGAGAGAGACAGAGAGAGAGACAGAGAGAGATGAGAGAGAGAGAGAGAACAGAGAGAGAGACAGAGAAGAGAGAGAACAGAGAGAGAGAGAGAGAAGAGAGAGAGAGAGAGGAGAGAGAGAGAGAGAGAGGAGGAGAGAGAGAGAGGAGAGAGAGAGAGAGAGAGAGAGAGAGAGCAAAGCGAGAGAAGAGAGAGAAGTTCTCAAGCCTTTGTTTTTCCATATATTTACGTTTTATTTTCTTTCTTAAATTCTTTTGCTGAATCCTTTTTTTCCCCCTTCTTTCCATTTCTTCATCCATTTGGTTTGGTTCTCATTTCAATGCTTTCCTTCATCTTTGTATTCCTTTAAATTTTGTTTACCTATCTTTCGTTTTTGTATATTTTTACCACTTGGGCTATTTACATTTTAAAAAATGCCATCTGCATAAACTACTACTACTACTATCAACCCCCCACCCCCCACCCAACCCCCCCAAAAAAAAACAATCCGTGACAAAACCAAACCAAACCAAACTAAAACGCTACACCCCACACCCACAATCACCCCATACCCTGCAATGCAAGAGAGAGAGAGAGAGAGAGTAGAGAGAGAGAGAGAGAGAGAGAGAGAGAGAGAGAGGAGAGAGAGAGAGAGAGAGAGAGGAAGAGAGAGAGAGAGAGAAGAGCAGACAGACAGAGACAGACAGACAGACAGACAGACAGACAGACAGACAGACAGAACAGAGACACGAAAAAGAGAACAGACAGAGAGACAACAGAGACAGACAGACAGACAGACAAGAGAGACAGAGACAAGACAGACAGACAGACAGACAGAAACAGAGACACAGACAGAAAGAGAGTGGAGAGAGAAAACTTCTGGACCCGAATTAACAGTAAGTTTTGGCCACTGGCTTTATAGGCCTCTGACATAGGCTACAATCAGCAGTGCTCCAGTTCACCCAGGATTCCTGTGTAATTTCTACCTCTGCAAGACACTCTAGGGCAAAGCTGGACAGCACAAAGTTTCCACTGCTGAAGAAGACCCCTTCTTCTAAAACGAAAAAAGTTTCGGGTCTTTAACTTCTTACGTTCGATAGAGGAGGAGGAAGAGAGAGGAGGAAGAAGAGAGGGGGGAGAGAGAGGGAAGGGAGGAGGGAGGAGAGAGGGGGGGAGAGAGGAGAGAGAGAGAGAGAGGAGAGGGGGAGAGAGAGAGAGAAAGAGAGAGAAGAGAGAGGAGAGAGAGAGAGAGAAAGGAAGGCAAGGCATGAGAAGAGTATACGAGGAAAGATAAGATGGTGACAGCCGTTTAGGGAGACATAGTTGAAAGATATAAACATGAACTTTAGAGTACAACAAACAAGAATAAGGACATAAAGGAAGGAAAGCAGAGAAGAAAATAGAAGAAAGAAGAGGAGAGAGAGAGAGAGAGAGAGAGAGAGAGAGAGAGAGAGAGAGAGGGGAGAGAGAGAGAGAGAGAGAGAGAGAGAGAGAGAGAGAGAGAGAGAGAGAGGAGAGAGAGAGGAAGAAAGAGAAAGACAAAAAAATAACAAATTAAGACAGAAACAAACAAACAACTACATAAAAGAGTCAGAGAGAGACAGAGTTAAGAGAGATTTACGAACACCGAGAACGAGTCAGAACAGGGTCAGAGAAATTGAGAGACAGAGGCCGAAAAAAACCCTGATCATCTTTATATATTAGTGCAATATGTAAGACTGCTCAAGAAGAAGAAGAAGAATTGCGAAGAAGAGAAGTGCAAAGAAGAAGAAGTGAAGAAAGAAGAAGAAGAAGAAGAAGAAAGAAGAAAGAAGAAAGAAGAATGGAAGAAGAAGAAGAAGAAGAAAGAAGAAGAAGAATTGCGAAGAAGAAGGAGAATTGCAAAGAAGAAGAAGAAGAAGAAGAAGAAGAAGAAAGAAGAAGAAGAAGAAGAAGAAGAAGAAGAAGAAGAAGAAGAAGAAGAATGGAAGAAGAAGAAGAATTGCGAAGAAGAAGAAGAATTGCGAAGAAGAAGAAGAATTGCAAAGAAGAAGAAGAAGAATTGCCCAAGAAGAAGAAGAAGAATTGCGAAGAAGAGAAGAAGAATTGCAAGAAGAAGAAGAATTGCCAAGAAGAAGAGAAGAATGAAGAAGAAGAAGAAGAAGAAGAAGAAGAAGAAGAAGAAGAAGAAGAAGAAGAAGAAGAAGAAGAAGAAGAAGAAGAAGAAAGAAGAAGAAGAAGAAGAAGAAGAAGAAGAAGAAAGAAGAAGAAAGAAGAAGAAGAAGAAGAAGAAGAAGAAGAAGAAGAAGAAGAAGAAGAAGAAACAGAAACAGAACAGAAACAGAAGAAAAAGACAATAAAAGTTAAAAGTCACTACTCACCTTCCTCTCATCAAACCATTCTCCCCCAAAAAACAGAACCCACAACACCACCACAAAATCAAGACAGAACAAAACCCCACACAACACCTTTAGTAGTTAAACTAAAACCAGATTCTACCTTCACAAGGAAGTAAGAAGACGAAACCTTATGCATACACCCACGGGAACACAGGACCCCCTTGAGTCACACCTTGCTTGCGACATTTGACGTCAAATAAATCAGGCAGGCCCACATATTCCCTCCTTCTCCTTCCTACACACATACACACACACAGTAACAACTACAAGTCTGATACAGTATAGTAAGGGTCTTTCTCACTACCAACTCTAGGACTCACGACAACATTCCATCTTCGTTGAAAGCTGTAGACAAGTCCAGAGAGAGAGAGAGAGAGAGAGTCTTGATCCTTTAAAATAACAGCCAGTTCGGTCGTTCTTTTTCCTGCCAAGTGGGCTTGCTGACCCGTTGCTTGTGAAAACATTGGCCGTCCCAGGTTCACAAGACAAGGGCCGAGAGAGAGAGGCTCTCTCAGGTGCGTGCAAAGGGAGGTAGCTCAAGCGTAACTGATCGGTCAGGGAGTAGTCGGACGTGGCTGAACGGACAAAACCTCGGCCATGGGAAGCGAACCTTGATTCTTGTTTTCTTTTTTGTTTCTGTGTCTGTCAGTGTGTTTTTGATTGTTTCTGTGGTGTGTGTTTGTCTGTATGGGAATCTCTGTATCTGTGCGTATGTGTTTTCATCAGTCGTCAGTCAGTATTTTTATTTACGATGGGTATTTGAGTGGAAACATTGCTGTGTTGTGTTTCATCAGTGTGTGTGTGTTTGGTGAGGTGGGGGTAGAGGTATCAGGGAAATGTGACAACGCAATGAAACAGCATAGTGGTATTTAATCTCATATCCGCATTTTTCTGTCAGCTTTTCTGTACAATTGTTTAACACAACTACTCCAGATGGACCCTAACCTCTCATCATCTCTGCTATTCACCAATCTCATCTCTCTCTCCATCGCTCTCGCTCTCTTTTGTCCATCTGCTCTCGCCACATAGAAACTAACTGACACAAAAAAACAAAAACAAAAAAAAAAAGGCCAGCAAAGTATCGTAAGTATTGACATAAGTAAAAACGGTCCAATCTACCAAGTAATCATGCAAGACAAAGCTAGCGGAAAAAGGAAGAGAAGATGAAAAAATCCTGTACTCACTAACCTGTGATTCAGACAAATCTAAGAGTAAGAACATGACTAAGAGGCGTAAAAGCGATCCTGCCATGATATATGTACCTAGCAGTCATTTGCCATTTACACATTTTTCGGCCACCATGTTTACAGCAATTTCGCCCCCTCTTGGAACTATGTGCAAATATTTGCTGCAAAATGAAATTGGTATGGAATGTGGGTTACGGGGGTTGGTGTGTGCTTTGAAAAATGTAGGCGTATGTCTGTGGCATTGTGACAGTATGAGCGTGAGTACATAATTATGTTAGGTGAGAAAATGAGGGGGGGGGGGGGTGAGTTGTGTGAGAGAGAGAGAGAGAGAGAGAGAGAGAGAGAGAGAGAGAGAGAGAGAGAGAGAGAGAGAGAGAGAGAGAGAGAGAGAGAGAGAGAGAAGAGACAGAGAACTTAGAAAAGACGAGAGAGAGAGAAAAGAGTAGAGAAATAGTTAGAGGAGAGAGAGAGAGAGAGAGAGAGAGAGAGAGAGAGAGAGAGAGAGAGAGAGAGAGAGAGAGAGAGAGAGAGAGAGAGAGAGAGAGCGCAAAACAGCCAAGCAGGCAAAGAACAGGACAAAGGAAGAAAGAATGAACGAATCAAAGAAAGAAAGAAACAGTGAACCAAAGAAAGAATAAACTGTCAGAGAGGAAGAAAGGAAAGTAGAAAAAAGGCCAACATAAGCCATCGGCAACCCCTTTTCTTCCAGACTCCAAGAGAAACAATCACCCCAAAATTTTCGCATGCACAGACTTGGAACAAGGTGATCAAATCGGAACAAAAGCTTGCGTGATTGGGCTAGCGGATCCTGCCGTGAACCTGTCAAAGCGCCCTTTCTATTGGCTGTTACCCAACAGGGTAGGCGACTCTCTCATCAAAAACGCGTCAAGACTTTTAACTGCGCGTTTCCTTCCGTCCCTACAAGCCCCCCTCTCCTAGCGTGTAGTGGAGAGGTCTGAAAATCCGCTCCCCCAGTTTTGGCACATGTTTGTTTAGTCAGTGAGGCAGAAGATGAATCAATTCCGCGCGTCTTTTCTGCTTCAGTGTGCCATTGTTAATTTGTAATGAGATCCTGAGAAATGGAAACTAGATTTTTTTTTTCCTTTTTTTTTGTAATAGATCCTAGTAAACAAAGTTTCTTTTTTGTGATGTGGGAGGGGAACAGATGTAGGCGTGAGTGGAAACATCATCCACCTGCTTGTACCTAAAATACACATCCCCACCCAAAATATTTGGTACATGAGACTTGGTGGGTACGTTTTGATGAATATGGGTAGGAGAAATTGTTCTCATAATTCCTTCATTGCAAAAGCAAAAAAAAAAATGTTATACGATATCATTTTTCTGTTAATCGTATTTTAAAAAAATCCTCGCTTCATATGCATACACAGAAATTATACATCACTTTGTCTAAGTTCAAGACACAGGTTGGTTATGTTGGCATTATTGAACTTGCACTTTACCGATAGCTGATATAAAACATGGGATGTTTTATAATGTATCATTGTTGATTTTCTGTGCGAGTTTACCTATAATGGGGACTGATAAAAAAAAACACGTTGACACATCTGCTTAAAAATTGACAAAGAATTGTAATGTTTCACACCCTTCATCTATCAGGCACAAGCAAAATGCAAACTTGCATCTGAAGCCTTCTGTACCATTGATATAAAGTTGCAAGTGATTGTAAACTTTCACACACTATCAAATCCATCATGCACCGGAAAGATTCAAACCCTTGATTGGAGACTTCTGGATAATACAGTATGATACAACACAATATAACACAGAACAATACAATAGGACACACTACAACACAACACACAAAACCACACACAGCACAACACGACTTGAACAATAAACAGCGATCTTTTTTTTTTTAAACCAGCATATAAGCATTTCCCTATACTACAACATTTGTTACGTGGATTTCTCATCAAAATAAACTAATACGTCTTAAAACGATCCGCACTCACTGACACCTCAGGAGCAGAAAATCTCATCAAAAACCCAAAAACTAAACCAAAACAACACAAGACAACACAAATCAGAACAGCCAACATTAACGTCGATTTCTTTCTAAAGCTCTACCGACATTCTTTCAAGTTCGCGTCGTTTTGCCCTTTTCGTTTTGTTTGTTTGTTTCTCGCCTTGTTCTGTTTCTTCTTCCTCTTCTGCATCTACTTCTTCTTCTTCTGTGTGCGCGCCGGAGTCTGAGCCTTTATGGTTAACGAGCGCCTGACATTCAGCTTGCCATCTTTCAATCCACCTCTGCCTTTGAAGTGCCCTGGCCTT
>CM060320.1:29280996-29283496 GCA_030674155.1 Stramonita haemastoma
GAGAGACAGACAGGCAGACAGACAGACAGACAAAGACAGAGAGACAAATAGACAGACAGACCGAAAGAACAAGAGAGACTGAAAGTCAGAGACAGAACAAATAAAGACAGAGACAAATAAAAGATCGAGCTAGAAAGTCACATCAGCTCAATCATCTTCAAACTACTTTAAAAACCAAAAAGAAACAACAACAAAAATGTCCACACGATAATCCTCCGTCTGCCACAAGGCAAAGACAAACAGTTTCTCTATTTTTTGCCCCCGAATATCTTCTCAGAATACTCTCTGCTTCTGTAAATATCTGCCTCATTCTATACATGTCTCGAAGAAAGAAGAAGGCACAAAAGAACCTTACGGAGATTTCTGTGAATAGTTTACTGTCTCTTCAAAAGAGAGCGGCATCATCTGTCCAGTGCCCGCCTCATCAGACTAATGGTTTACGTTTTGTTAAACATTTTTTTTTAATCAATATTAGGGTTTTCATTAGAAAATGTTTTGTCGGTGTGTTTGACAAGTTTGTCAATGAGCGAATGTGACCTTCACCCTTCTCCTAATCGTTGTAGAAATGTATTGTTTTTTTTTTTAACTGAAAGAGCTGATACTGTTTGCACACAGGACTTTGGTTTGTAATCTCATGTAAAGGATTTGCACTGATTATGGAGCCGAGGCAAAAGTTGATTCAAAGAAAAGACGGAAAACAAACCAAACTCCCTCACAAAGATAAAAAGACCCCCCAAAACCTACACCAAACAACCAACCAAAACAAAAGCAAACAAAAAAAAAACAAAAAAAGAAAACATAAAAAGGAAACAGGAAAAACCCACTTCCCCCTAAAAAATACCGCACAAAAAAACCCGACAACAACAACAAACCTGCAACCAAAAGATGCCCACAAAAGCAAATTAAAGCAACAGTCTCCCATCCCCCCCCTCCCAACCCCTTAAACAGACAGCTTGGCATCGACTCAAAACTGAAGCCTCAAATTATTTGAGATCACAAGTTCGACGCTCTACTAGATCTACTGAGTTATGGAGAGAGAGAGAGAGAGAGAGAGAGAGAGAGAGAGAGAGAGAGAGAGAGAGAGAGAGAGAGAGAGAGAGAGAGAGAGAGAGAGAGAGAGAGAGAGAGAGAGAGAGAGAGAGACAGAGACAGAGACAGAGACAGACGACAGACAGACAGACAGACAGACAGAGAAGCACAGAGACAACAGGACAAGACGAACAGAGACAGAAGACAGAGAAAAACAGAGACAGAACAGACACAGAAACAGAGAGACAACAGAGAAACTCCTTAAAAGAGAGAGAAAGAGAACTTAGGAGCATACTCTCCATTTTCACACGCTCCATAAACAAGTCAGAGAGGGAATACTCTGAACAAGCGAAAGCCACCACCACCACCACCACCCATGGAGGGCATTTAGC
This sequence comes from Stramonita haemastoma, assembly GCA_030674155.1. Classification (NCBI taxonomy): domain Eukaryota; kingdom Metazoa; phylum Mollusca; class Gastropoda; order Neogastropoda; family Muricidae; genus Stramonita; species Stramonita haemastoma. Next base: position 29,282,418 of record CM060320.1, read on the forward strand.
ATGATCAAAAGCAACTTCATGTTCATTTAATGCAGTCAGCATACACTGGAACGGGGCCGTTGGCGAGCTAGGGCAGAAAACCCATTTCACTTTTCCTTCTAAACTGGGCAGTTTAATCAGATTCCGCTCCCTGTCAACTGGAATAACACTAGAAGAATTAGAAGTTTGTGTCCTAAGCAGGAGCATCAAGCAGAGTATGTGGGTGAAATGATACAATGTTCAAAAAATGTGGTTTTAAAGGGTGCTATACTAGACATCTTGTGAAGGATCTTGTCAACTGAGGGTTACACTGATAGCAAATATTATGTATACATTTCAAGGCTTAATTTTAAACAGCATTTTTTTTTTTTTACTGCACTGATAAGAATTGTTCCAAAGACTAGCAAGGATACATAAGTCGTATCAACTCTCTTGTTTACTACTCAAAGCCCTTTATTTTGTAAATGCATAAACACACCAAGTAAAACCTTTAAGTCGTCTTTTTTAAGTTAAAAACTCGTTGTTTCCACTGGCTAACATCCACGCATTAAGATGCCACCACTTTGTTCAGGTCTTCTTGTGTGTGTGTGTGTGTGTGTGTGTGTGTGTGTGTGTGTGTGTGTGTGTGTGTGTGTGTGTGTGTGTATGTGTGTGTGTGTGTGTGTGTGTGTGTGTGCGCGCGTGTGTGCGCACGCGCACTTGTCCTCGCTCGCCTGCGAGTGTGTGTGTGTGTGTGTTTTCTGTCTGTCTGTCTGTCTGCCTGTGCGCATGCGCAGGCGCACCTGTGTGAGTATGTGCGCCAGTGTGTTTATGCGCCTGTGTGTTTGCGTGCCTCTGTGTGTGTGTGTGTGTGAGTGTGTGTGTATGTGTGTGTGCGTGTGTGTGCACGCGGCGCGCGCGGTGTGTGTGTGTGTGTCCTCGCTCCCCATACACGCGCGCGTGCGCGTGCGCGCGCATGTGAGCGTGTGTGTGTGTGAGTGAGTGAGTGCAAACAGGCATTAGCAATAGTGGTTCGCCAATGCAAGCTCGTTTCCGGCTTATCATCTCTCCGTCATGCACCGCGGCTGGATGCTCACGTGGTCGTAATTTTACATCATTTC
>CM060320.1:29293496-29295996 GCA_030674155.1 Stramonita haemastoma
ACAGGCTCACATACACAAATACACAGACAGACACAGACACAGACACAGACACAGATACATAGGCTCTGTCTCTCTGTCTCTCTGTCTCTCTGTCTCTCTCTCTACTCTCCTCTTTAACTCTCTCTCTCTCTCCAAACAAGCATCAGCAATGTGATCACCACGGATGCTCATTTCCCGCTTATCATCTCTCTGTCATGCCTTGCAGCCACTACTCATTTGCTCCTAACTCTCCCCTTCATCTGCCTGCTGGGGCCACACATCTGATTAAAGCTGCAGTCTTGGGCACAAAACTGCAATAATGAACATTTTTGTCTCAGCTTCAGATCTCTGGGATGACGTTTGAATAAAACGTTTTCATTTTGCCACGATCATGCTTAAGCAGCACTGTCAGTAAAGTTTGACAGAGCCAAAAAAAAGAGAAAGTTACTGGGATAGTGTTTTGCTTGATGGAGTATAGAGAAAAGAGGATGATGAGAAAATGCTTTTAGTAGAGGAAGATTATGTGATAATGCTGCATGCATGGCCAAGGTTAAAAAGGAAAGTCTAAAAAGCTTCTCGTTTGTTTTACATGCAATGACAAGTGCTCTTTTAAATAATATGTACATGCATGCAATAATCGTCTAAATTATGTGCATGCCTACAGGCACACAGACACAGACACACAGAGACACAGAGACACAGACGCTCTGTCTCTGTCTCTCTCTGTCTCTCTCTGTCTCTCTCTGTCTCTCTCTCTCTTAAACTCTCTCTCTCTCTACTCTCTCTCTTTAACTCTCTCTCTTTCTCCAAACAAGCATCAACAATGTGATCACCACGCATGCTCATTTCCCGCTTATCATCTCTCTGTCATGCCTTGCAGCCGCTCCTCATTTGCTCCTAACTCTCCCCTTCATCTGCCTGCTGGGGCCACACATCTGATTAAAGCTGCAGTCTTGGGCACAAAACTGCAATAATGAACATTTTTGTCTCGCCTTGGGAACTCTGGGATGACGTTTGAATAAAACGTTTTAATTTTGCCACGATCATGCTTAAGCAGCACTGTCAGTAAAGTTTGACAGAGCCAAAAAAGAGAGAAAGTTACTGGGATAGTGTTTTGCTTGATGGAGCAAAGAGAAGAGAGGGTGATGAGAAAAATGTTTTAGTAGTATGGAAGATTATGTGATGATTTTGCATGGTCAAAGTTAGAAAGGAAAGTCTAAAAAGCTTCCCGTTTGTTAAACATGCAAGGACAAGCGCTCTTTTAATTAATATGTACATGCATGTAAATATCGTCTAAATTATGTGCATGTCCACAGGCACACATACATACACACAGGCACACAGACACAGACACTCTCTGTCTCTGTCTGTCTGTCTGTCTGTCTGTCTGTCTGTCTGTCTGTCTGTCTGTCTGTCTGTCTCTCTCTCTACTCTCTCTTTAACTCTCTCTCTCTCCAAACAAGCATCAGCAATGTGATCACCCGGGATGCTCATTTCCCGCTTATCATCTCTCTGTCATGCCTTGCAGCCGCTCCTCATTTGCTCCTAACTCTCCCCTTCATCTGCCTGCTGGGGCCACACATCTGATTAAAGCTGCAGTCTTGGGCACAAAACTGCAATAATGAAGATTTTTGTCTCGCCTTCCCATCTCTGGGATGACGTTTGAATAAAACGTTTAAATGTTGCCACGATCATGCTTAAGCAACCTTGTCAGTAAGTTTGACAGAGCAAAACAGAAAAAAAAGAGAAAGTCATTGAGATAGTGCTTTGCTTGATGGAGCATAGGAAGAGAGGATGATGAGGAAAATGTTTTAGTAGTGGAAGATTATGTGATGATAATGCATGGCGAAAGTTAGAAAGGAAAGTCTTAAAAGCTTCTCGTTTGTTTAACATGCAAGGATAAGTGGTCTTTTAATAATATACATGCATGCAAATATCGTCTAAATTACGTGCATTTCCACAGGCACACATACACAGACACAGACTAAACACACAGACACACACACAGACACACACACACACACACACTCTCTCTCTCTCTCTCTCCTCTCTCCTCTCTCTCTCTCTCTCTCTCTCTCTCTCTCTCTCTCTCTCTCTTTAACTTTCTCTCTCTCCAAACAAGCATCAGCAATGTGATCACCACGGATGCTCATTCCCCGCTTATCATCTCTCTGTCATGCCTTGCAGCCACTGCTCATTTGCTCCTAACTCTCCCCTTCATCTGCCTGCTGGGGCCACATATTTGATTAAAGCTGCAGTCTTGGCCACAAAACTGCAATCATGAACATTTTTTGCTTTTTGGGTGGTTTTTGTCATTTGGTTTTGTATGTTTTTCTTTGCTTGTGCCAGCAGATCTCTCGATGCTGCTTGAATGAAGCTGCAAGCATCTAATTTTTACCACTATCCTGCTAAACACTTTCTTGGACATTCCAGTGAGACCAAGACCCTGTGTGCAAATGCACGAAGAACATCTTGCACACACATTCAAAACCAATTCCGCCTTTCGAAGAACGGGCCTTTG
>CM060320.1:29325747-29335747 GCA_030674155.1 Stramonita haemastoma
TCACCCTCAACATCATGTTTACGCTATAAATTAACTCTCATAAACTTAAAATCACTGTCTCTTCTCAAGTTGTATCAGTATAAACATGACACTTTCCAAAAAATCTTATTTTACAATGCAATAACCAAAATATACACACACCCACATACACGTGTGCGCGAGCGCGCGCGGACACACACACACACACACACACACACACACACACACACACACACACCACACACACACACACACACACATACCACACTCGCTCGCACGCATACACACACACACACACGCACACACACACACACACACATACACACACACACACACGCGCACGCACACACACACACACACACACACACACACACACACACACACACACACACACACACACACACACACACCATACTAAACGTTACAAAAGCGGTGCTTAATACCATGGAAACACCCTTACTCTGAAATAAATTGACAACTCTCATCAAAGCAACATCAAATTCCAGTCAGCTCGTTCTTTCTTTTGTTCACAGAGTGGAAAATATACCTTGAAACATTGTGCATTTGATTATTGTTCGACACTTGTAACAACATGTGGATTGGGGTTCTGACTAGATCCCCCAGAAACTTAGTTCTTAAGTCAGAATAAATGGGACACACAAAAAGAAAATGCTGTTCGTCTTCCACTACTGACTTGCAAAATGGACATGATTTCCTCTGAAGTACATTGCTAAAGCGATGCATGTTTGCATTAAGAGGGAGAACATTGAACCTGGCTTGTGAGATGGCAACTCTGAAACAGTAGGTATCCATATCAGACACATATTTTTCTTTTTCAAAAATAATCTTAAAAGATCTATAGTTGTCAAATCTATCACGGTCTCTTATAGTGCCTGACCATTCTTGAATGTACAAATCAACAAGTCTCTGTTTAAATAGTCTGAGAAACATTTTTACCTGACCCACACCCTGCTGCTGCCAAACAAAACTAAATCCTGTCATGCATAAAATTTCCCTAATTTTCGACACCCAACAATCTTTACCCATTTTATCTAATTCCAATAACATCTGGTAAGCTACATGTGGCAATCTTTCATTCTTCATTTGTAATAATCTAAACCAATACCTTAAGACGGAAACAAAAGAATTAACATAAAGAGGAAATCTTCCTAAATCACCATAAACCATTTTATTTGGAGTTCTAACTGGAACACCTAAAAACCTTTTGCATGCCATAGAGTGGACCTTTTCTAAATGGTCTAATTTGGTTAAACCCCATATTTCAGAGGCATACAGAAGAATCGGTTGAATTTTAATGTCAAAAATCTTAAAAAATGCTTTGGCAGTCATTTCCCTATATTTTTGAAAAACCTTATTCAATTGGACTACTGCTTTCTTACCCTTAGATGCTAAATGTTCGGTACCTCTCTTCATACTTATCATTGTTGTGAAAAGGAATCCTAAATAGCAATAACTGTTAACCACGTCTAATTTCTTACCATTAAAAACCCACTGTTCATGTCGTCCTAAATACCCTCCCTTTCTAAATACCATAATTTTTGTTTTCTCAGTGTTCACATTCAATTTCATGTCATTACAACAGTTCTGAAGGATATTTAACTGGTTTTGTAAACCAAGTACAGTTGAAGATAATAAAGCCACGTCATCTGCAAAAAGTAATACAAACAATTCCATAATGCCTGGCAAAACCTGAATACCATGCCTTCCTTTAACATTCATGTGAGTAGCAAGCTGATTTATGAAAACAGAAAATAAAGTAGGACTTAAAACACAACCTTGTCTTACCCCAACAGGACACTCAAAATAATCGGTAAGTTCACAATTCGCACGTACACATGAGACTAAAGAAAAATACATTGCTTTCAAAGAAGCCAAAAACCTTCCATTCACACCTTGTTTTCTCATGCATTGAAGGAGTTTGTCATGATGTACAGAATCGAAAGCTTTCTTAAAATCAACAAATGCTACATATAATTTTCTGCCTTTCTTCATCATACATTTCTGGACAATTGCATATAGATTGAATATTTGATCAACAGTTGAATATCCTCTACGAAAACCTGCCTGATTCTCAGAAATCATATTATTGTCTTCTAACCAGTTATAAAGCCTTGAATTTAATATTGTTGTATAACATTTAGAAAGGATACTTAACAAGGACACTCCTCTGTAGTTATCTGTATTATCAGGATCCCCTTTCTTGTAAATGGGTATTATTATGGCTTTTGACCAGTCCTTGGGATACACACCTGAAACAAAAATAGTGTTAAAGAATTTTACCATAAACCCCAGTACAGCTTTGTCTCCATTCTTCAACATTTCAGCTGATATATTGTCAATTCCGCTTGCTTTCCCTATTTTTAGTTTAGATATTGCGTGTACTACTTCAGTTTCTGATATGTCTTTATTTAAACTATGTTCCGTTCCTTCCTTTAAATCTATATCGACATCGTTTTCTTCCACAGTTTCTTCAAGGTTCTGAAAGACGTTTTTGAAATGGTTAAACCAGTCTTCCGTACTAATATTGTTATAAATCACTGCACGATTTCCACACCCCATGCTCCTTACTTCTTTCCAAAAATAAGAAGAATTTGAAATGTTATTTGCTAAAGAATCTGCTTTCATTCTTCTGTAACCTTGCTTTTTTGTCTTTAGCAAACGCTTATAGATTTTCCTTTTCTGAATATAACTTTGTCTATCCTCTTCATTTCTGGTTTTCCTGAAATTGTTTAACTTTGATCTACTTTCTTTTTTGGCAGCTTTACATTCATCATCAAACCATTCAGACTTTTTCATTTTATGCTGTTGAACTTTTTTAAACATACATATACTAGCCTCTTTCAAACTTTCAACAAATATATTTAAGGCATCTTCTATATCGTTTTCAATAGTACTTATGGCCTTTGTAAATTTAGTCTGTATTTCTCTACTGTTTAATGCCTTAAGAAAATCATCTTTCTTATTCTCATTCCATATAAGTTTTTCGTAAGTCACTTCCATTTTAGATGCCTGATTGCAAAAATTTACAGCAACATTATTAACAGGTTCTATCTTCATACAAACCGGAAGATGATCTGATTCTGTTATACTTTCTATAACTAGAGAAGGTATGTGAACAGATGCTAATAGATCTAGGGAGGCAATAAAGTAGTCGACTGTACTAGACCCAGAAGGCGCTATGAAAGTAAAACTATCATCAAATCCTGCATTACAAAGCCCATTTAAAATAACACAATCAAACATATTACAAACTTCAATTAACTGGTTACCAAAAACATTAGTTTCCGTATCATGTGATTTTCTAGGCAATTGGAAATTTGAAAAAGAGTACAAGTTTTCAAAATCATCAAAGTCATCCCCCACATTGTAATTTTGGTTAGCTGTTCGAGCATTTAAATCCCCTGTTATCAACAGATTAAAGTCATCATACGAGCTCTGAAGCTCAAGTATACACTGTTCCAAATCTTCCATACCATACACCCCTTGTTTGGTTTTCCAGAATACAGAGTCATAAGGAGGAATATATGTACAAACTAACATAATATCTTTACTATTACCCAATAGGTCTCTGTGCAACTTTACAACAATAGTATTGTCAAAACCAACATCAATTTTTTCCACAAAGGTTCCAATGGATTTTCTGACAAAAAGAATTACCCCTCCCGAATATCTTCCTTGATGAGACAGTTTTGTTGCCCCTGAAATGAACATTACATAATCCCTGAAAATGGGAAAGTCAACATTAGATGCAACAAAGGTTTCAGTTAAACAAATTATATCATATCTAAGCAAAAAATTAACAAAATCCATGTTGTCAATTTTAGGCAAAAGACCATTTACATTATAGTTTAGAAAATGTATGCCGGAAGTATTAAAACCTTGATCAGGCCCTGCCTCTAAACCCTTGATATTAGTTGTAGCTGCAGAGACCTTCTTCTGCCATTGACAATGAGATTCTCTGGCCCGGCCGAATCCCTATTTGGACATGCATGGGCTATCCTCATTATTAGATTTGGCTGTTGACCTTGGGGTCATGTCTTTGCCACTTCCCCTATCACCAGAATGTAGTCTGTTAAAAGACTCCGTAATGCTGCTTTGGCTGCCAGACCTTGCTGGCACTTTACGGCAGCCTGGCTTAGTAGGACCTGCTTGAGAAGCAGCACGTCTGGGTCGTGGAGCCTGCTTTGTGCTAACAGACTGCCTGGTCTGCCTTCCTCTCTGTTTCTGTGGTGGGTCACTGCTCTGTGGATTCAACGGTTCACCTGCAATACCTGAAACATCTTGCCTGCAAGGTCTTTTAGTATTAGTACACATTCTGCTTTGTAAGAAATCATCTGTATTTTCTGTTTTGCTGCCAGTGCTTTCATTATCGCCTGTTTTGTCATACTCTGATTCAATGTTAACTGACTCAGTCATCTGTGTTCTATTGTTGACAGTCATGGTGTTATTGTCAGTTGTTTCACAGTCTCTGTTTTCTTCTTGGTTAGCTTTGTCATCATTTGCTTTGTCAGATATGTCATCAGCAGTCTCAGTTTTGTCAAGTATGTAGTCATTGTCCTTCACTTCCATCACAACTTCATCAAGAATACCATCATCTGTGCCTTCAAGGTTGTCATCAGTCAGTTGTCTGTTTAAACCTTCTGAGTCAAGGTAAAGATATCTAGCATTGTCTTGTTGGCTATAGTTTTCATACTCATTCCTATCACAGTCACTGTTGTCATGTGCACTGGTCACAACTTTTCTTTTGTTTTGCTGAGGTCTGCATGTTTGTATTGCAGAGTTTTGCTTTTGACCAGATGGGACTGTGTTTTGTTGTGAGAAGTTTGTGTTTAGGATTTTTTCTTTCACGGAAATCATTCTCATTGCCTCTGCATGACTTTCTTGACTGACTGCCCCACTATAGGAATGTGGTCCTGGAACAAGCGGCACAGCCCTGCCCCTTCTCCTGTCCTGATGAGCAGTCTTCCATGGAGCTTGTCTACTGTCATCCCTGCTGACAGTGTGGTAGTGGTTGGCAGGCTGTCTTCTGGCTACTTCCTGGATGTTCTGTTGAGCCTCATACTGCCGAGAAGGTCTGAAGCTCCTCTGCCAGGATCTATTGTAGCCTGGTGACTGGTGGTCGTCACGCTGCTGGTCCTCTTCAACCTGCAGAGGACCGTAGTTCTTCTGAGCCCTCTGCTTCCCAGACTGATGATTGTCTGGAAACACCGGACGTACACCTCTGTGGTATGAGCCATTCCCTCTGTCCGGAATTGGAGGCCAGTCCTCTTCTTGCTGATAATGAGATCGCCACCTGAAGTTTCCCCTCTGATCTTCATGCCATTGACTGGATTGCTGCTTGTCCTTGACATGCAGTTTTCCATGGTGAAAATAGGCTATTTTCCCCTGGCCTTGATGGAAGTTGATGATTTCCCTCTGATGTGTGGTAAGGTCAGAAGAAACCTTGATACCACTCTTTCTGAGCCTATCCCGTAGTTCCCTGTCTCCCATCACCGCCATCTTGTCCGACCATCGGCAAAAATGCACGATGATGGGTCTTGGTTCACCCTTCCAAGAACGGGGCTTTCCAATGCGGTAAGCTCTTGCGAGGTCTTCATGGCGCCAATCCAAGTAAGGGGCGTGGTCATTAAGAATGTCAATAATGTACTGTGTGATAGTGTGCTCAGTTTCTCCTTCATGTTCTTCCACATTGATAAACTTTACATTGTTGGCTTTTGCACTTTGCTCCATGAATTCAATTTTTCTCTCTAGTTTTTCAAGTCTGTCAAACATCACTTGCCTGTCTTCTTGTAGGTCATTGATGTCCTCCCTATTTTGTGACACACCCTCCTTCAGTGAACCTATTTCTTCCATGAAAAGAGATATTCTTCCATCTAAAGCATTAAACTTATCTTCTAAGCTGCTCTTTATCCCGTCTGAATGTAAAAGGAGTCCCTGCTGAATCTGAGAAAACCGCCAGTTCATCATATGCATTAGATTTGCTGGTGTTGTAAACATTTCGCCTTGGGACATTTTTTTTTTTTTCAAGCGCCTATTCTTCTCTGCCCTTTTTAACGGTACACTAGCACCAAACCAGAAAGGAAACAAAGGTCAAGGACTACTTGCAGTTTCAGGACAACAGCCAGCTTTGTGCTTGCAGTGTGAGTGCACCCCAACCAACGTCACATTGCACGTGCATTTTTTCACTGGTGGTTCCCCTTTAGTTTTTGTCAAGTATGATTTGAACTCACATCCAAATCCTTCTATACATCCTGTATAATTAATAAAAACGTTAATTCCAGCCTAATCACTAACCTTGGAAAAAATCAGATAGTAACATCGTATGCACCAAACCTACATGGACACTGTTGCAAAAAGTCGTCCCAGTACATGCACAAACACAGTCACTTTTCATGAAAAATGAGAGCACCATTAGAGCACGTCCATCTCTGCTCCACACACACGAGAGAGCCCCGAGAGAGAGAGAGAGAGAGAGAGAGAGAGAGAGAGAGAGAGAGAGAGAGAGAGAGAGAGACAGACAGACAGACAGACAGACAGACAGACAGACAGACACACAGACAGACAGACAGACAGACAGACAGACAGACAGACAGAGACAGACACAGAGAAAGACAGAAACAGAGACAGAGAGACAAGACAGACATTACACAGCGCTTGACAAAAAGTCTCCTTCTGTGGAATAATTCTTAATCTAGCCAGTGTTTATGGCCCTTACAATCATTCTTTCAACTATGTTTTTATTGGAAAGAGGGAGAGGATTGACCCATCATTTTGATAGCCTTCTGCGTATACAGGCTTGCATATTTTAAAAATTGGAACTAATCTAAGCATAAATAAAGATTTATGACAAACAAGCTTACAAGAGCTTGAAAGCAGGTGTTTTTTTTTATCTCAAATATTTTCCGCCTCATAGGTTGCCGTCCTCTGAGTTTTCAGACGAGTCAAAACCAAGAAATGTAGATTACAACATGCAATCTTCTTGTCTGTCTGTCTGTCTGTCTGTCTGTCTGTCCGCCGTCCGTCCATAACACCCGTCTCTCTTTCTCTCTCTTTCTCTCTCCTCTCTCTCTCCTCTCTCTCTCTCTCTCTCTCTCTCTCTCTCTCTCCTCTCTCTCTCTCTCTCTCTCTTCTCTTCTCTTCGTCTTTTTTCTCTTTCTCTGTCTGTATGTGCTGTCTCTGTCTCTCTTTATTTCTCTCTCTCTGTTTGTATCTACTTTCTCTGTCTGTACCTGTCTGCCTGCCTGTCTGTCTGTCTGTCTCCCTCCCCCTCCCCCCCCCTCTCTCTCCCTCTTTCTATCTCCTTCACTCCCTCTCTCCCCCCTCTCCCCTCTTTCTCTCTCGCTCCCAACCCACCCCCACCAATCTTGTACCAAATTTAACCGTAGTAGGAAAAAAAAAGACCAAAAAATATACAGAACAGGGGGTGGTTACACTATAAACCCTATCACCGGTCCTCATCCCTACCATACCATACCTCACCATACCTCACCTCACCTCATGAAAGAACTTCCACAGTTTCACCTATACTAGGCTAGGCTTCTGCTACTTCCTTCCTGCCAGAGCTACAGAGAGACACAAGAGCGCGCGTGCAGGACAGCGACGCGCGCCATGCCCCCTCCCCCTCCCCCTCCCCCACTCCCCCCTCCTCCCCCAATCTCTTTCAGACCTTCTGGACAAAAGGCAGTTATTACAGGTTTGCCTAGAAAGGGAGGAGGGATGGAGGAAGGGAGTGAGGGAGGGAGCGGAAAGAGAGAGAGACATAGACAGAGATAAACAGACAGACACATACATCACACACACAGTTACACACATACACACAGACGCGCATACACACACACACACACTCTCTCTCTCTCTCTCCTCTCTCTCTCTCTCTCTCTCTCTCTCTCTCTCTCTCTCTCTCTCTCTCTCTCTCACACACACACACACACACACACACACACACACACACACAACACACACACACACATCACACACACACACACCTCACACACACACACACACACACACACACACACACACAACACACACACACACACACACACACACACACACACACACACACACACACACACACACACACACAATACACACTTTCCTCAGAGGTAAGATAAGCAGTCAGTGATTCAAAACAACAAAACTTTAAGGCCTAATCACACAGTGGAGACGACAGACAAAACCCCAACTTCAAAATCTTTTTTTTTCTGTTTTTTTTTCTTTGGTTTGTTTAGATAAGAGAGGGAGAGGACAGGGGACGTATGAGACAGTCTGAGTGTGAACAGGTAGTAGAAAAGTGGTGGAGAGGGGGGAAAACATAGGATGGGGTGGGGTGAGGAGGAGGAGGGGGGAGGCAGAAAAAGTAGGGGGTAGAGGGGGAGGGGGAAGAAAAGAAGGGAGGAGAGAGTTGGGGGGGGGGGGGGGGGGGGGGGGCAGAAATGAATTAGGCAGTGGGGGGTCATGACATCCTTAGGCTCAGATACACGTTCAACTACTGTTGTACCTTAGGCCGCACCCCACTGATGGATGTGTCTTAGGCCAAAAACCTTGGCTATATCATTATTCTTTGTTTGTATTTGTTTTGTTGATACTTTACTCATGTTTAACCAGGAGACACCTTAAGGCAAAAGCAAAACACTTTTCGGAATGAGAACTGTCTTGAAGAATATCTGTATAAATTTATCCCTGAAGCACATGGTAAGGTTTGTGATGTGCTACAAAAATTTCTTGTCCCTAACTGAACTAAAGCGAATAAGTTAACTGTGCAAACCCTGTCAAAACGTAAAGTCTGAAAACAGTTTTTTAAAACTGCTCAGTCCATTGTTATCTATCAACACACATTGAAAACATGACCCAAAGAAATATCAGAAACTATTACATATGTAAAAAGCTCGAGACTGCAAACGTGAAAAGAGTACCCATTAACTTTCCCAGGATTTTTTAAAAATAAATTATTTACACGCTCACAAAAAATGAAACTGTCAAATTTTGAAAATCGTTTGTCTTGAAATTTGCAGTCTACGCATTGCCAACCCACCAGGTGAAGAAAATGAAAAGGTTAAAAAAAAAGTTTCCACAGGAAATTTTCAGACACGGTGAGAATTTATCATCCCCGTGGAACATGTACCTCTTTATGACAATACCCACTTTGCGACACAACAAAGGTTCTAGCGTGTGCGCCAATCTATTCCATTCATCTGTGTGAATAAGAGACATGGAGACCACAGGAAGTAGGTCCAGAAAGAGGTAAACCCAAACCATTGAAGTTTGAAAAATAAACAACTATGGCAAGAATTTAAACATTAGATATATCGTCTTTTAACATCATCCATGGACAACAAGCGCTGTCAATCTTTCAAACACTTAACAGTATAGATTCTATAAGTTCATTACCAAAGTTGCTGAAACCAGTCAAGAAAAAAAGAGTTAAGTATAGCTATGTAACCAGATCATCTAAAAGGGTAAAGGTAAAGGTATCCCATAACCTTTGTGGTCATAGGGGAGCAAGGCATCAGACTCCAGAAACCTCAGCCTCTCCAGAGACCAGCATAATGAGGGCGGCGCCCATCTCCTCTCCCTCGCTGCTTTACCTTCCCTGACTCTAAAGAGGGCAGGTACCCATTTACAGCCGGGTGAACTAGGGGGACTGTACTGAAGCCAAGGCGTACAGTCACCCATCCAAATGGTAGCCCCGCCAGATGCAGCTTAACCATAGCTTGATGTAAGCGAGTGCTTATGACCGCTGCGCTATCCCGTCCCCACAAGATCATCTACAAACTTTAAAAACCATTCTTCATAAAACTGTTGGAGAGAAAGAAACAGACAGGGGGACCGAACATCCCCCCAGCCCCCTCCCCCACCGATGAACGTTGCAAAAGGGGCAAAATCCTTTTTTTTATATAGAGATGCTTTAGATCTCAGCTCTCTAGGTTTGGTAGCTGATCCTAATAGAGACGTCTTAATTGCAACAGATGACATAACCCTTTATGAAGGTGTTTGATGA
>CM060320.1:29348247-29358247 GCA_030674155.1 Stramonita haemastoma
CCTTCATATGTGTTGCTTTTGTGATCTCCACGTGAAATTTCAACATGTTTGTCTTTACTTGGATATTCACTTAATTTATTGTGCATTAGAGTTTTTATTTACATCACATTTTCTGCATTATGTTCCCAGTATCTTAACGACATGTGAAGATTAAAGGTAAGGTGTTCCCATAACCTATATGATCAACGGGGAGCGATGTGTTACAGACCGCAGCTTCTCTATTGGGCGGCATATTGAGGTAATACCCATTTCCTCTCCCTCGCTGATGTTAATGTGATAACATTTGTAGCTGTGTCTCTGACCATGTCATTTGTGCGTATGTGACGTGAACATGTTTGTGTATAATCATCTAAATATCAACACATGTTTACGTACTTATTTTTATGTTTGTGTGTGATGCGCATACAAAATACATTCTAGCATATATCTCTATATGTTAAAATGAGTATTTGCAAAAAGTCTCGCACAAACTAAACTATTATTCTTTTAAAATGTCCAACGTTCGTTTTCTTAAAACTTCGCCCCTCACTCTCCATTATTCTCTCTCTGTCTTTGCTTCTCTATCTCCGGGTGTCTGTCTGTCTGTCTGTCTGCCTGTCTGTCTGTCTGTCTCTGTCTCTGTCTCTGTCTCTCTCACTTTAGGTGGTCGTACGGCGTACGGAAGTCCTCTATGACATATCATATAAAATCTCTGCCCTGTGCGAAAGAATCCTTCCTGCTGTCTGCCATCTTTATGAGCGGGCTTTTATTTCAAAGACATAGCACGTGCCTTGGTGTCCACGGTCATTTTTCTTTCCCCAGTCTAGCTAGCCAGTCACACGCTGTTCCTGGTCCTCTCTCCTTTACAGTTTTATTGGTGCTGTCTTTTAAAGTTGATGACTCCTCAGATGTTAAGTTCTGTCTGTCCGTCTCCTTGTCAGTCTGTGTCTGACTGACTGTCCTGTCCGTCTCTCTGTGTTTGTCTGACTGTCTATTTTTGTGTGTTATGTCTTTTCAAGTTATAGTGTATGTATGCGTGTTCTTACATTCGTTTTGGATTATTTTTGTATATTTTGTGAAGTGTGTGTACTAGTTTTCGGTTGCTATGCTGTGGTATTTTTTCTGTGATTGTTTTTTGTATGTTTATTTTTTTTTTTTTCTATGGCTTGTAACCTACATTATGAGGTGATAAAGTACTTGAAATAAATGGAATTAAAGTGAATAGTGTGTTCTAGCTTAGCGCCTGCGCGCACACATAAACTCCACTCTCCCCCAAAGTCCTTCGGATGAGACTATAAACCGAGGTCCCGTGTGTGAACGCACGCAGAACATCTTGCGCACACTTTAAATCCTGTTCCGCTTTTCGTAAGTGTAGGCCATCGTGTTGCCGGTGGGAACAGATGACATTTAAAAAACTGCATACACATGGAGACTGGATGTAAAAAAGCACAAAGGTGCTTATCCCATTATCCTCGATATAAAAGAAAAAAAACAAACAAAAAAACAAATAACACTAGATGTTTGTTTGAAAATCCGAGAAACAGAGTAACGTTATTTCTGTCTGTACTTCAGAAACACATCGAGAGTAAAGGGAATTCCGTGAAACATTTAGAAGAATACAACAAAAGATTGGATGATATGATAAAGAGGTGTGAGACACAAAGAATGATAAAAAGCCCATAGTAATAAAACTGTTACGAAGGATATAAAAAATAAAGGTAGCTAGTAAATGCTACCGGTGAAACGTGAAAAGCAAGGTATCATCTACTTGTCTGATGGAGGTACTTTGAAAGAGGATGGATAACATTACTCTTATAAGTTGTAATAACTTACTACAACGCTACGAACAGAAAGTTGAATTTCAATATATGGACCAGATATCATAAGTACCTTCACACAAAAGCGCTTGGTTAATAGTCATCTGAAAGATCTATTAAATGACTATCAAGGGCATCCATCAGTCTCGGAAGGCTATGGCGTTGCGCTCTAGGGTTTAGAGCACAAAGCCTCATACAGTAAGTGAGGTAAATGACTATAATCAGAGCAAAATGTGAAGTAGCAAGCTAAAACAAAATCAATCAAATGTAAATACCAAGCTGCAACAATATCCCTCAACGAAGCAATTTAGTTAGGATCGAAACCTTGACCCTCTGCATTACCTGAGATATACATACAAGCCAGATGCTGTAAATCTCAAAGATACTGCCCATGTCATCTTCTATTTCAACCCAATCACAGGCCACTTAGCAAGCTATGACACGTGAGCACATCACTTCTCCTTGTGCAGCATCCACATCCTATTTCAATTACCGGCCATCACAGTCATCTAACTCTAGCCTTGGCTTGCTTTTGTACTCCGATCCGAGCTCTTTCCTTGCCGAAGGGGAAATTCTCAAAGCAACCACTTAACTCCTTTTTTCGTTCAAGCTGAGGATGAAACAAGGGACAGGATGTGGTGTCGTTAAACAGATTCCTTGTCGTTAAGTGGATTTAGACGTTCTACTGCACAAATTCAATCAAAAGGCAAACTTAAATTGAAAGTATTTTCTAGGCTGATTAGCACATCGTTTTCTATTTCAAACAGGAAAAAAAAGATATGACAAAAATATTAAATAAACAAAAGCTGAATCGAGACTTGGAACGTAAAACAAGTACTCATTAACTTTGTAGGTATAAAAAAAAATGTTGCCTAACCCCATTTTCACACCCACCCAAAAAACAATCGAAATTGTCAGATCTGAAATCCTTTGTCTTACCATGAGCAGTGCGTTGCACTGGCAGCCCACCTGGTGAAGAAGAGAAGGATTTTTTTTTTTTGCGCAGGAAGTTTCTAGAACCAGGAAGAAGTCCTTACCTCTGTTGACCCTACCCCCTTTACGACGTTATCCAGTTTACGACACAAAAGACGGAGGATTGCTTTGATACCCAGATGCTGAAAGTTGCAGACATGAACAGGGGCTGGTGAAAGCAAAAGATGCGGGAGGTGAAGGAGAGGATGAATACTGATAACACTGAGACACTTTATGACTTCAGGACAAGAGCGAAAACAATCATGAAAAATTGGATCAAGATCAACCATTCGTGAGAATAAAAGAAAACTAAGTGTACAGGGCATAACTTGGTAAGTGCCTTACAAAACGCTTTGTTAAAGCCTGGTTCCAGAAATCATTGCAGAAAAATAGCGGGTAAATTATTGAGGATATCGTAAGAGAGCAAGAGAATGGTATCATCTGATAGCAAGAGAGTTGATGTCTTCGAAGAAAAGTTACGAGGCTTTAGAACCGTGCTTTTGTTCGAAATAAAAGCCGGGAGATTTTATGAATCGTGTCAGATTACTTTATTTTTCATATGAATATAGATTACGATGTCAGATATAAAATATCTAGGGCAAATATCTAAACAAAATTATTTCATATTTCTTCTTTCCTAATTATCCTACAGTAATGAGGAACCCGCTTATTTTTCTTTAACTGCTTTCAACATTGGCATAAAAAAAGTAGTAATAATAGGCTTTGCTCTTATTTCATCTTCTTCTTCTTCTTCTATCTATCTATCTATCTATCTTCTATCTATCTATCTATCTATCGCCGTCCCGTCCGCTGATCTGTCTGCTAGTCCATCATCTCATCCTCATCCTTACTACCTACTACTATCCTACTACTACCTACCTACTACCTACCTACCTTACTACTACTCTATCTATCTATCTATCTATCTATCTTTCTATCTATCTATCTATCTATCTATCTATCTATCTATCTATCTATCTATCTATCTATCTATCTATCTATCTCTACTCTCTCTACTATCTCTCTATCTATCTATCTATCTACTATGTGTGCGAGTGCGAGTGCGAGTGTATGCATACGGTACGCACGTATGCGTCTGCGCTGTACTTGCGCGGGCACGTGTGAGTGATGTAAGGTGTTTATTTATGAATGAGGTCAGATTTCACCTTTGGCAGAAGGTTTCTAATCTGACCATGGGCGTTGACGTCTGCTTGTCAGCCTACAGACTGTTGGGGAAGCCAATTACACCGTACGTAAATCTCCAGGAAGATTTTGTTTTCGTTCCGCTGTGAAACTCCGAGGTTCACCACCCAATGGTGAATTGTGGGTGTGAACCATTTGCTCACCTTAAGGTAGCCGCATTCCGACTTTGGAGATGATGATCTGAAACATGTCACCAGTAATTTAAGGTTTTTTTGTTTTTTGTTTTATTTAGTTATCTGTTCCTACCGGTACGTTATGGCCTACTGTTTTTTTTTTTTCTGAAAAAGCGAAATATATTTTGATGTGTGTACAAGATGTTTTGCGTGCGTTGATAAACATGACTGCGGTGTATGGTCTCATCCAAAGAACTTTTGGAGAAGTGGTGTCGGTACTGATCTGATCCCAAGCGGGGAAATACCCTCAGACGGGCGTTGTTGGTAACTTTAAACCATCGCCTCTAGATTGCAGCTCAACGCTCTAACCACTAGGCTATTCTCTTCCCCCCCCCCCCCCCCCGCGCACCTCATCCCCACCACCCCCCTTCTCTCCCCCTTCCCTCAACCTCCCAAACCCCACGCCCCCTAACGTTCATCTACATGGCCATTATCATAAACACTTTAGCTAAGTCAGAGACTTTGGATTCTTTCTCAATAAAAGATGGGGTCAAGCTGACCTCTCTTTCCAGGTGGCATTGACAGCTTTATTTATTGTCTTGGGGGGGGGGGAAGGATGCTTACACTGAGTATCTTTGTCAGTCACTCTTTGCCCTGCCCTGCCCTGCCCTGCTCTCTCCTTCATGATCACGATTTAGTAGTTTAGAATCAGTGTTTATTCTCTTTATTTTTGGGGTGGTGGTGAATGTAACAGAAGTTATCTTTCATTCTTGAGAGAGAGAGAGAGAGGAGAGAGAGAGAGAGAGGAGAGAGAGAGAGAGAGAGAGAGAGAGAGAGAGAGAGGAGAGAGGGAGGAGAGAGAGAGGAGAGAGAGAGAGAGAGAGAGAGAGAGAAAAGAAAGAAGTGGGGTGTGTTGCTGAGTGTGGTGTGTGTGTGTGTTGTGTGTGTGTGTGTGTGTGTGTTGTGTGTGGTTGTGGTGTGTTGTTTATATATATATATATATTCACATGATATATATATATATATATATATATATATATATATATATAATATATATATTCACATGCAGCGGATTAAACATACACACATCACACATAGATAAGGTCTTGCCTTATATAATATCTACCAAACCGCGAAAAGATCAAAAACAGCGCACTATGTATATACATAGCAGCACCACAGTCTAACCAGGTTCCTGAAGCAAGCTTCAAGCGCTTAAAACCTTGCTTACAGATGCAGCCCACCATACAGCACACAGAATATTCTGCACGCTCTACTAGAGCTTCTGGAAGTCAGGGAAAGGGCTAAAGAAAACAAACACTGGACTTGCACTCTACACTGAAGCCAGCTAAAAAGTTGCCCCATACTTCACGTTTATTTTCAAGACCTAGGATAGCTCCCCCCCCCCCCCCCCACCCCTTTTGGTGAAAGGAATAGATAAGCTGATGATTAATGATGAGAGAGGTCTTCTGTATGTGCGCTTGTGAACCTATGAAATATGTGGAATCGATACAAACCTTTTAACTTTTTATTTTGGTTTTTTGTACAGTTTTAGTCTTGGTGGTGGTGGTGGTGGTTTAGAAAGAAATGATTACAAAGAATCTTATATCATATAAATGCAAATTATTGTGAAGATGACATAGCACTTGAAAGCTTCTTTCAAATATCCACCACCCATCTTTTTTTGGGGAGAGGGTGGGTGTGTGGTGGGTCATTTTCTGAAAGGTAAGGTAGGATAAAAAAAATGAGTAGAGGAGAATGTAAAGTGAAGGTGCATTATGATTGTCTTTTTCTCTGTCTCGCCTTTTTTTGTCTCTCTATTTTGTGTGGTTTTGTCTCTATGCCTGTTTGCCCGCGTTTCTCCTCTCTCTCTCTCTCTCTCTCTCTCTCTCTCTCTCTCTCTCTCTCTCTCTCTCTCTCTCTCTCTCTCTCTCTCTCTCCTCTCTCTCTCCTCTCTTCTCTCTCGTCTTCTTCTCTCTCTCTGTTCTTCATTTATATATATATATATTATATATATAGTTTTTCTATTATATATATTATATTATCATATACTATATACATACTATGACTATTATTATTATTATATCTATCTATATTATATATATATAACACATAGTGTATTGCTGCTGTGGTGATCGTGAGTGTTGTTGTGTGTGTGTGTGTGTGTGTATGTGTGTGTGCATATGTGTATGTGTGGTTTGATTCTATCATAGTTCCAGAAGAGTTATCCAAATTTTTTCGTGGACTGAACCTTCAACCACCCAACCAACGAACAACCATCACCAACTAACTCACTTGTCTATCTCCCCCCACTAACTCACTCTCTACTCCACCCTTTATCTCCCTACCTCCCTTGTCAGCCACAGCTAGCCAGCAGCATAGTTACTATCATAAGCACCTAAATTCAAGACTGCTCTCAGCGTAATCAAAACTACGAGGTCAAGCTGACCAGCTCGTCCAGACTTCAAGTACGTGGGTGGCATTGACAGCTTTATAGGCTGGGCCTGGTCATAAGTAGCATTGTCCAGTCATTTAGTTAGTACCCACTACACATTCATTATAGTTATTAGTATGGATTCTTCTTTTTGGTCAGCGGTAGTCGAAACGTTTATAAACCTGTGTGTCTTGTGGACGGTTTTCGGTGGTCATTTTATGGTCCAGTTTTTCCGGGGAGTGTTTCTGGTCTTTTTTTCTTTCTTTTTTTCTTGAACACTCAGACAGCTGTTATTGTTGTCTATCATATGAGCGAAAATGCGTCATGCTGTTGTTAACTAAACGCCTGACAAATCTGGCCCAGCGCATCTGACTTTGGCGTGTGAGAAAATTGTTATCAATGAAGTCTTTCTTTTTCATATTTTTTAAGGCAGCAGTTGGACCAAGAAGGCGAAACATAAATAAGGAGGAGGCAAGAAGAAGAAAAGGAACAAGGCAGAAACAAAGAGAGGGATAGAGAAGAGGGAATTCATAGCACAGCATTTCCAGAAGGTGGGGATGCTATTTACACTGACAGACCCCTGCTGGCATTCCCACGGGGGAGCCTTCCGTCTGGAGACATATTTCTTATAATCACACATCATCCAAAGCTTACTTTTGTCTAAACTGTGTGACTGTTAATCTTTTGTCTTTGTCTCATGTGTCGTTGCTTAGACATATATTTGTTGTTGTGTTCAAACTTGCACATCACATGCATACGCGCTCTCCCCGGGAGAGCAGCCCGAATTTCACGCAGAGAAATCTGCTGTGATATTAAATGGTATAAAATAAAATAAAATAAATACATACATGGGAATGGATACCTTTACAGGGCATACATCTTCTTTCAATCCATTTAAGTGAATATCTGTTGATTTTAGTCATAAACTGTTATTGTTGAAGTTTCTTGTTCTTCAGTGTTCTCTTTTGTTTCCGTTTCTTATCCGAAGAATATAAAAAAAAAACTCTGTAAGAGAAAACACACATGACTCATTAAAAAAAAGAAAATAGAATAACAAAACAAACAACAGACGTATTCTTTATTTTCATTTACCCTTTCGTTTGGAGCATAATAGATAGAACAAGCACTCATGTGCTTTTTTTAGTTTTACATCCAATTCCTGTATGTATGCGGTTGTGTACGCTTTACAGCTTAGTCTTTAATGACCGATCTCACCATGACTCCTTGACTGGGAGGCTCGACTTAAACAGTCCTTATGTGCTGCAGCTCTGGGAGCTAGTTGGCCTGTGGAGAACATCTCCAAAGCTGACCGTCCCTATGCCCTCTTGGCCGAGAGAGTGGGGATGTGCTGTGGGCAAAGCACCTCCACTATAATCAAAGATGTGCCCAGTTTCCCAAACAGCAGCTGCCTCCTCTGCTGTTTTTGAGGTCATCGTTGAACACGGCGGACAAACATAAAGCTTACCCTGTAAGCCTAGAGATTACTTAGTAGGCAGTTGTGACCCGAACACGAAGAGGGAATGGAGAGAAACGGGGATGGAGAGGGGGGTAGGGGCAAGGAGGGGGAATACTGACGAGAACTGAAGCAATTTGGAGACACTGAAGATACCATACTTTATGTTTTATTTTCAAGGGCTAAGATATACTCCCCGGGGTGAGAAATACAGGCAAAAAAAGTAATGACTGAGCGCTTCTCTCTGTGCTTCTTTAGCCGTCTGAAAAATGTGGAATCAATAAAACCTTTTAAATTCCGTCTTCGCAGTTTAATGTTGGTTGTAAAAAAAAAAAGCAACCCCCCCCCCCACCAGAAAGTAACAGTGAAAAAGCTTATGATATATAGGTATATGCAGAAACTGTGTGAAGATGGCACAGGCACTAGAAAAGCTTTCCTGGAGAGACTGAGAACATAAAGAACGGGAAAAGAATAGGAGGAAAGTCACTGCAAAATTTTTTTTTTTTTTACTGGTGTTTTACTTTTCCTTGTGTCTTTTTTTCTGTTTCTTTTTTCTGTCTTTTTTTTCTTTCTTTCTGTCTGTCTGTTTGCCTGTCTTTCTTTCTTCTTTCTTTCTTTCTGTCTGTCTGTCTGTCTGTCTGTCTGTCTGTCTGTCTGTCTGTCTTCTTTCTTTTCTTTCTTTCTTTCTTTTTTCCTTCATTCTTTTTTTCTTTTTCTGTCAGTTTATCTGTCTTTCTTTTTCTTTCTCTATTTCGTGTGTGATTTTTTTCATCCATTCGATCTTTCTTCTAGTCTTTTCTGTCTTTTTTCTTTCTAACGTATTTGCTTTTTTATATTTATTTTGTGTTTCTTTGCTTTTCCCCCTTCCTTCTTTCATTCATTCTTTCATTCTCCCGTACCTTCTAACTGTCTTTCTCTCATTCTTTTTTATTTTCTTTCCTACTGTCTTGTCATTTGTCCCCATGTCTACCTGTGAGTTTGAGAGTTTTTGTATCTGTACCATCTTGTCTAATCCTTCTGCCTGTCTTTGTGGTGTGTGTGTGTGTGTGTGTGTGTGTGTGTGTGTGTGTGTGTGTGTGTGTGTGTGTGTGTGTGTGTGTGTGTGTGTGTGTGTGTGGTATGTGGGTGTGAGTGCGTGCATGCGTGTTTGTGAGTGTGTGTGTGTGGCGTGTGTATGTGAGTGTGTGTATGTGAGTGTGTGTTTGTGGGGGTGTGTATGTGTGTGTGTGTGTGAGTGCGTGCATGCGTGTTTGTGTGTGGTGTGTGTGAGTGTGTGTGTATGCGCGTGTGTATGCGAGTGTGTGTGTGCGCGTAGGTATGTGAGTGTGTGTATGTGAGTGTGTATGTGAGTGTGTGTGCATGTGTATGTGAGTGTGTGTGTGTGTGTGAAGTGTGTATTTCAATTTGATAAAATTATGATAACTTTAAGTAGTTTAGGACCACAAAATAGATGATGATGATGATGAATTGGGAGAACATACCAACTCTAGTAATACCAGTAACAGTGAAAAAAAAATCACTAAAAGTATGTTTGTGTGTGTGTGAGTGAGCGGGCATCCGCATGTGTCCGAGTGCGCCTGCATAATTATGCGCGTGTTTGCATGCGTGCGTGCACTCGTGCTCGTGTGCGCCTTTTTGCCTGCCTGTTTGCTTGTTTAGTGTGGCAATAACACAGTCTATATATGCAATGTCGCTTAGTGCAATGCACTCTAGTTTGGTATATATAATATAATGCAACGTGGTGCAATCTACCATGGTACATAAACTAGCGTACACTATATTACAGAATAGTGCAGTACGGCTATGGGGTATACACAATCTTGTATGTAGTACAATCGATAGTGTGTGGGGGGGTCTGTGCTTCCATGTTTTGTTTTTTTCAGTATACTAATGCCTATTACGTATACGTGCATGTTGTGTATGTGCGTTACCGAGATAAACTGAAGAATTCATGTACAAGCAAGATGTATAAAATTTATAAAGTAGAGAGAAGGGGGGGGCAGAGAGAGAGAGAGAGAGAGGAGAGAGA
>CM060320.1:29388247-29395747 GCA_030674155.1 Stramonita haemastoma
TTGCCTATCTATCTTATCATGTTTGGTTATTTGTATACATATATTCGTATATTTATTTCACCTCCCGATGTAAATAATGAGACTTGCTGGACAATGGATGATATCAGATCAATGTACATAGTTACATTTATGTTTGCCTGTTTGCTTGTTTCATTTTCAGAAAGAAAAAAAAACGTCTCCAAAATGTTAACTTGAATTAGCAAATAAAATCCGTGAAAATGAAAGTCAGGCGTATCATTTCACTTACAGACAGATGTACGCGATTATGCATCCAGGGTATTGGCATTAACATCTCTTTAATTCAAAATGGCATGCAGAGTCGGCGTTATGGCCTTGCAATCATGTTTTCAGGCAGTGCGATGTGAGCAAAACGAACATGGCTCAGCTCATCTTCTCCTTATTATAGCAGGGTGCATGCTGGGTATGCCGGTGTCATCAGTCCTGCATTCGGGCTATGAGCCAGTTAGATTTAAATTTGAATCTTTCCTTTAAATGAAAACGGTCATCTATGTTACTGGTTACTGTTCTGTTTTGACAACATGCAATGCGTATGTACCAAACAATGTGCCCATGTTCGCGCGCGCGCGCGCCTAAAACACACACACACCACGCACCACGCACCATACACCACACGCATGCGCGGAAGCGTACATACATCCATGGACACGCGCGCTCGAATGCACACAAGCACTAACAAGCATACATAGGCATGTACATGTATGTATGTATGATGCCTGCAGACTCACATACGAACTGACATCCATACAGAGTGGATGGACAAAGAGAGAGAGAGAGAGAGAGAGAGAGAGAGAGAGAGAGAGAGAGAGAGAGAGAGAGAGAGAGAGAGAGAGAGAGAGAGAGAGATGCGACTTAATGTTCTTGTACAGGTCTGCTGTATGTTGAAAATCTAATATTAGTAATATTGTTCTATTGCTTTCTGGTGTACACATGTCACAGTCTGTCTTACGATAGAGTTGCCTTGCACAGCACTGTCATGATGCATCTACCCCATTTTTTCTTATCGTTGTTTATCTGTTGTGCTGTTTTCATGATATTATCATAAAATGTAACGTGCACAACAAGTTCGTAAGCGCACGGGTATGGGCCCGACCGGTTTAGAGTGTCCTCAGAAAGCCTTGATTCCGTTCAATGTTCCTGTCAAACTTGGAAGAAAGAGCATAGCAAGGCCCGGAATAGAATCCAGAACCTCGCAGTTCGCTTGTTAGACAGTGGAATATCTAAAACCATCTTGCTACCTTCCTTCTTTCTTAGCTGTCCGTTTGAATGGGAATGTTTTTCCTGAAGGTAGAACTGATCTTGGCTCCATTTCCTTGCAAGTCTTTTGGGTGATACTATAAATCACAGCTCCGTGTGCATGCAAATGCACACAAAGTATTTTGCAAACACGTTAAAATTCCGTCCATCTGTTTGGCAGAGAAGTAGGCTGGCTATATGCTTGTTGGGTGAGGTAACACTAACACAGTCTGCTGTCCATAACTATTGTGTCATAAACTGGTTATAATATGGTCATGATGTGAATTTTCTTTGCGGGAGAGTAGGCCTGTGTGCACCGGTGGGAACAGATGACAAAATTTACAAAACTGCGTACACACGGGGGACTGGATTAGAAAAGCACACGGATGCTTATCCCATTATCCTTGACATAACAAAAAAGATTAAGAAAATAACAGACTAAAACAACAGGCTCATCGGAGACAAGTACTTCTTCGCCCTGGGTCTGATAACTTTTTTTTGCGGGGGAAAAACAAAGCTTTTTCTGTTTTCCTTCACTAGGTGGGCTAGGTGTATACAAACTGCAAATTTCAAGACAGAAGATTCCAAATCTGGCACATCTTGTTGCCTTTGTCAGCGTGTGAATGGATAAAACAATACTTTCCCCCAAAAAAAAAACAAATTCGAGAGTATTCGTTGTATATACGTTCGCAGACTCGACTGAGTTTTTATTTATATACAATATCTTTCTTTCTTGCCACGACTTTGGTTCGTGATTTCATGTATGTTGCTGGATAACGATGTGCTAAGAAGTTTTACAAACAAAAGATACTTTTTTGAACCAGGTTCGAATTCGGGCAGTCGTAATCCAGTTAACGACAAGAAAACCATTTAACGACACACACAACGACTCATGAGAGGGGATGTGGGCTTTTACAGGGCTAAAACCTATCCAAGAAACCTTCGCTGCCTGGCACATTTAGCAGCACTATTCCAATGACTCCCCAAGGAGTTACGGAGAGAAGTTAGCGGAGTCAAAGCAGGCAGTCAGTCAGTCTCTAGTCATTCATGAATATCTACCAAAAATGTCAAAACGAGTCTACATGTCAAATCAATAATATGTCTTCTTTCAAGTCAGCCTGGTGACAAAGCGGAAAAGAATATATATATAGATGTATATTATGTATATATATACATGCAGTGCATGTATACACGGGTTCGGCATATAAACCGAACATACATGGCGGAGACTAGGCACTTCTCCAGCTGTCACAGATACATCGATTCACTTTTTCTGTTTTTTTTGTTTTTTGTTTTTTGTTCGTTTCTCGTTCGCTGCTTACTAACTTCAGGATGTAAGAATACAGTTTCGATTTTCTTTTTTTTACAACCACTCTCTGTCTGGCTGGCTGTGTGGCTGGCTGGCTGGCTGGCTGATTGAGTGGTTGAGTGATTGCGTTGGCTGGGTGGCTGGGTATCTGTCTGGCTAACTGACTGTTTGGTTGTGTGGGTGGTTGGTTGGATGTTTGGGTGGCTGACTGCTATTTGTCAGTCTGGTTTACTGACTGTCTTCTTGCCCGACTGTCTCTTAGTCTGTCCATCTCTTCAAAAAGTGTGTGTGTGTGTATGTGTGCGTGAGTGTGTGTGTGTGTGTTTGTGTGTGTGTGTGTGTGTGTGTGTGTGTGTGTGTGTGTGTGGCTGTGGGTGTGGGTGTGTGTGTGCCGGAGTCGATGTCGAATCTTTATTTCCAGATGGTACACACACACACACACACACACACACACACACACACACACACACACACACACACACACACACACACACACACACACACACACACACACACATGGTGGTCAGAGTGACATCATTTGGTGCAAAAGTAAAGTAAAATGTCCATAAAACTACGTACATACCTCCACAAACAAAAGTCTCAAGAAAAAGGAAAAAAAAAAACAAAAAAAAGCAGAACAAAACTGAAACAAGCAATCAATCCGAATAAAACAAAATTACATTGAACAAAAAAAAAGCAACAACCAACAACAGAGGTTGAAAAAAAAAAGAAAACCCAACCAATTTCAAACTAATTTCTCACGTACAGTTTCCCCAAGAATGTAATACAAACTATTTCTTCCAAGTTTTCCTTTTTGCTGTTGCTGTTGTTTCTTTTATCTTTTATTTCATTTTTTTTTTTTTTGGGGGGGTGGTACACTCCAATCGTTCTACTCAGAAAACACACAAACTCCCCCCCCCCCCCCCCCCCCCCCCCAACAAAATTCAACACGGGGGTAGGAAGACAGCAGAGTAAACGGCAATATTTTCATCAGTATATGTCATCCTTCTTCCTCCCCTCTTTCTTTTCCTTTCCTTTTTTCATCTCTCTCTCTCTCTCTCTCTCTCTCTCTCTCTCTCTCTCTCTCTCTCTCTCTCTCTCTCTCTCTCTCTCTCTCTCTCTCTCCTCTCTCTCTCTCTCTCTCTTTCTCCCTCACTCTTTCCCTCTATCTCTCTCCCACCTCCCTCTCTCTCTCTCTCTCTCTCCTCCTCTCTCTCTCTCTCTCTCTCTCTCTCTCTCTCTCTCTCTCTCTCTCTCTCTCTCTCTCTCTCCTCTCTCTCCTCTCCTCTCTCTCTCTCTCCTCCACCCCCTCTCTCTCTCTCTCACTTCTCTCTCTCCACCCCCCTTCTCTCTCTCCCCCCCTCTCTCTCTCTCTCCCCTCCCTCTCATCTCTCTCTCCTCTCTCTCTCTCTCCCACCCCCTTCTCTCCCTCCCTC
Source organism: Stramonita haemastoma (assembly GCA_030674155.1). NCBI lineage: Eukaryota > Metazoa > Mollusca > Gastropoda > Neogastropoda > Muricidae > Stramonita > Stramonita haemastoma. The sequence continues at coordinate 29,392,247 of CM060320.1, forward strand.
CCTCCCTCTCTCTCCTCACCCTCCCCTCTCTCTCTCTCTCTCTCTCTCTCTCCTCTCTCTCTCTCTCTCTCTCTCTCTCTCTCTCTCTCTCTCTCTCTCCCTCTCTCTCTCTCCCCTCTCTCTCTCTATCTGTGTGTGTGTGTGTGTCTCTCTCTCTCTCTCTCCCCTCACTCTCCCCCCCCCCCCTCTCTCTCTCTCTCTGGGTCTCTTTCCTCCTCTCTGACAACCTTGTCAAGAAGGTCTTTTCAGCTTGTCACCGGCAGAATTGCGCCTTTCTCTGCCCGTGTTATGAGATCATTTGCTATGTTGACAAACCGAACACTTTCTAACAGCCCACTTCAACGAGGTTTCACCCCAAGACTACAGGCAAGTTTTTCAAACTCTTGTGGAAGTTCGCTTTGACCTCCAAGCCCCCTTTCCGACCCCCCCCCCCCCCCCTATTCTCCTTCCCTCTGTTGCCTCCCCCTCCCCCCGTCTCTGTCTGTCTGTCTGTCTGTCTGTCTGTCTGTCTGTCTGTCTGTCTGTCTGTCTGTCTGTCTGTCTGTCTGTCTCTCTCTCTCTCTCTCTCTCTCTCTCTCTCTCTCTCTCTCTCTCTCTCTCTCTCTCTCTCTCTCTCTCTCTCTCTCTCTCTCTCTCTCTCTCTCTCTCTCTCTTTCTCTGTTGCATGCATAAGATTCTTGTTTAAATTATTACACATGAATTCTGAAAGATTGTCACATAAAGCTTATCAGATGTTGTTGGAATTAGAAAAAAAGGCAAACAATGTTTGGTCTCTAAAATCAGGGAAATACTAGTCTATGTATTACTGGATATGATAATTATCGTTTGATTAAATCAAGGAGTAGGAGACATAAAAATGTTATTGCTTCTCTTTAAGCAGAGACTTGTAGATTGGTTTACCCAGGTACGGACTGGCACCATTAGAGATCGTATGCGATATGATGGCTATAGAAACTTTAAGACTGTTTTTGGGGGAAAAAAAGAAGTATATCAGTGAAATGGATACATATTGTTTACGTGTTGCAGTTACCCAAGTGCGTTTCAATGTTCTACCATTGAACAATAACACAAAGAGGTAGACTATAGACTAATAGTTTGAGCGAAGTTAAGCCATGACCTGTATGTAAAGACCAAATAGAAAATGAAGATTAAAGCACTCATGTCATACAGCACTAACCAGTCTTGTAGATAATTGGCTATCAAACATCAATGACAATAAATTTTGTGGAGTATTATTTGTTGATTTCAAAAAAGCATTTGATACAATTGACCACAAACTTCTCCTTAAAAAGCTAAACCTGTATAACATTTCTACAAAAACCCTAGGACTACTCGATTCATATCTTAGAAATAGGCACCAGTGTGTCTCAATAGCTACATCAACATCCAAACTAAAGCCCATTCATTATGTAGTACCACAGGGATCCATATTGGGCCCTATTCTCTTTTCATTATACATAAATGACCTTCCTCGACATATCAATGCCAAATGTGAACTATTTGCAGATGACACAACCATACATACGAGCCATAATGACATTGACTATCTTAACCTTATTACAAAAAAGCACTGACGACCTTGTCAAATGGACTGAACTGAACCACATGTCTATCCACCCTCAAAAAACAAAATGCATGCTTATCACCACCAGACAAAAGCGACAAAATTTACCACATAAACTATTTCCAATTCACATAAAAAAGGAACCAATCGAACAAACCTCTCACCACAAAGTTCTAGGAGTGACGATGAAAATCTCAGCTGGTTCTACCACATATCACATCTATGCAAATACTTGTCCAAAAACGTCTACCAGTTGATTAAAATTAAACACTTTCTCGATATCCATTCAAGGAAACTGTTTTTTCAAGCATATATACAATCCTCAATAGACTATGCTGCAACCCTGTGGGACTCTGCCAGTGCAAATATCATGAAACCGTTACTAAGTCTGTATAAACGTGGTCTCAAACTGGTCCTTCTGAAGAAAACAACCTTGCTAGAAGGGGATTATACTCAGTTAAATATCCTTCCCTTACACCAAAGACTAAAATATAACAAAGGCATCATGATGTTTAAGATACTGACAGAAAATGTCCCCACATCCTTAAAAGACAAATTTCCAATGAATCATTCCAGAAATACGGTAAAGCCAAGTGTCCCAATCCCAAGAATAGACTTGTTCAAAACTAGCTTACTATACTCAGGCCCTACGCTATGGAACTCCCTCCCTGACTCAATTAAACAGCATCAATCATTAACAACCTTCAAAAATCACCTTCTAATCCACTTGATGCATCAAAAATAACAAACCACACTTCTCCTCTCTCAAACTATCTGCCCTCTCCCTCCTCACATCTCTCTGATTATGAAGATCTTATGACCTCAATCATAAGACTAAGTGAGATGTGTGTGTGTGTGTGTGTGTGTGTGTGTGTGTGTGTGTGTGTGTGTGTGTGTGTGTGTGTGTGTGTCAGTGTGTGTGTGTGTGTGTGTGTGTGTGTGTGCGTGCGTGCGTGCGTGCGTGCGTGCGTGCGTGCGTGTGTGTGTGTGTGTGTGTGTGTGTGTGCGAGTTGGGGCTTTTTTGTTCAAAATTTATGTTTTATGGGACTTATATTGATGATAGATGGTAGTGGATTGATGTCTTCAGTCATTTAACCTGATTATAGTCTCATGTTTGCTCTTTAATTATTGCGCCTTTTTTTGTTTTTTTGTTTTTGTTTTTGTTTTTGTTTTTTGGCTTTGATTGATTTTTTGCTTGTTTTTTTTGTATTCAAATCAACATCTTCATTGATTCTTACTTCATATTTTCGTTTCTGAATGAGTGCCTTTTATAACATTACCTTAATATTGTATCTCAGTCTTATTTCTTACCTGTTGTTGTTGTTCTTTCCCACCTTTTATCAAAATCTTATGTTTTATGGGACTTATTTTGATGATAGATAATGGTGGATTGATGTTTTCAGTCAACTAACCTCATCATATTCTCATGTTTGATCATTAATTATTACGCCTTTTTTGTTTTGTTTCGTTTTGTTTTTGTTGGTTTTTTTGTTTTGTTTTGTTTTGTATGTTTTTTTTTGGTTTTTGTTTGTTTTTGTGTGTGTTTTTTTTTTTTTTTTTTTTTTTATTCAAATCAAAATCATCATTGATTCTTACTTCTTATTTTCGTTTCTGAATGAGTGCCTTCTTTATAACATTACCTTAATATTGTATCTCTGTCTATTTCTCACCTGTTGTTTGATACTTGGTAAGGTTTTTTTGCTCTTGGTAATTGGATCATTATAATTGTTCTTGTTTAGTTGAGGCTATCTTTTTATCTTGATGTTATCCCTGAAAAGGGCGGGGACTGGATGTAAAAAAGCACATGAGTGCTTATCTATTATCCTCGAATAAAAGAAGTTCGCCTTGCCTTGCCTTGCCTTGCCTTGCCTCTCTCTCTCAGCTCTTCCAATCATAACAACAAAACTGATAGACAGGGGTCCAAACTGATGAGTAAG
>CM060320.1:29403247-29420747 GCA_030674155.1 Stramonita haemastoma
CCCAAAAAAGTAGTTTTCTTTGTTGAAACTTTATAACTTTTTTCATATGTTTATATATTGGAGAATTATCTACTGTAATGCAGGAATTAACATTATAGGCGCATATTCAGATTTCGCACCTGCTCCCATGATTCAATAATAGGGCAAGAGAGATACACAAATTTGCCAGAGAAGAAAGAAAATGTAAGTGGTGTAACAATTTTTTTATTTATTAGAAGATAAGTTTCACTTGCTTCATATTAGTATGATACATGTTGCTGTATTAATAATAATAAAATAATGATAATGAAATGATAGTAATAGTAATAGTAACAGTAATAGCAATAATAATAATAATAATAATAATAATAATAATAATAATAATAATAATAATAATAAATAATAATAATAATAATAATAATAATAATAATTGGCAATTCATTACTACCACTACTACTACTACTACTACTACTACTACTACTACTATATACTACTACTACTACTACTACTACTATACTACTACTACTACTACTAACTACTACTATAAGAAGAAAAAAAAGGAGACAAAAATGGAATTTGTAGAGCATGACAGCCATGACCAGTTGTAGCCTGCTGGTGTAGATCTATAATGTTTACATCTCCACTCCCAAAGCAGTGGAAGTCTCTGCCTTCTTCCACCCTCTTTCCTTGCCTGTGCTTCGTCCTCTACATGTCCTGTCTTGACAAGTTGCACATTGGTTGAAGGTAGGGCTATGGTGCGCTGATGGTGTCAATTTTGCAGTGATTGAAATCAGTTATCAATCACTGTGTCTAACACATGGTGCTGCGATCGTGTTAGGCCTTTCTAGAAATAATCGTTTTGGTCCACAATATCGTCGTGCAAGAGAAATTACTTCTATCCAAAAATGCAATTTCTTTTTGCTGCCTCATCTTCTGTGACGTCCCTATCCTGCTGTCCCCATGCTGCTCATTTCTATTCAGCCCCCCCCCCACCCCACCAAACACAGCCACACCCACATTCGTTATGTCTCATCCTCAGGGTCGGAAGTCTACAGGGGCCTATCGATATCAGGATGGCACGGGGCCACCAGCCAGAGGCGCCCTGTACTGCTGCTGAGTCACTTTGGTGGTGTTCAGTGGTGCCTGTTCTGAGCTAATATACACAGAACACCACCTACTAAGCCCCCTACTAACGACAGTACTAGCTCAGTCAATGAGCCAGACTGAGTCAGTCACCCATCTGAGGTGGCAACCACCACAACGTCCCTCCAACGAATATCCCTTGCGAACCTCCAACCCCAAAGTCTGACACAAACTCATCACAAGCACAGAAGCTTATGGGGAAACCGAATCTGAGGTCACCATGAAACCAGAGTAACTGGGACCACCGAATCAGAGGCAATTATTTTTTGCATGATGATCAATGATAATAAGGATGATGTAGTGATGCTGCTGTGGAAGTGTATATGCTTTGAGACTACTTGACAGGGTTGTACTTCACGCTTACTATCATAATATATTCTGGCCCGAGAGATACAGACACCTGCAGTGTGGTCAGGTAATTTGAACAAATCTCAAACTCGTATCCCTAAAGTTGATGAAGCTCGACTCTATGGTACCAGTTTTCCCACTGAGCTCAAAGCACACTCAGTCTGGGTAGCAGCCGGCCGGAGTCCGAAAAATCCCATGCCTCTTAAGGGATTCGAACCTGCGATCTTCCAGTCCGAAATACAAGGCACTAACCACTGCGCCATGGCGGCTGGTAAAAGTACAGTATTGATATAGCCATCAGCAGGGCCATGGTCCGTGATGCACGAGGGAAAGTTAGTTGTGTTCACCCACATAGGGCACTGAACTTATCATATGCTTGCACGCTTCACTGTTCAGTTCATTCCAGTTTGCTGCCTAACTGGACAAGACGCATTTATTGTTGCTGCTCCTAGTAGACTTGTTGTGAGGCCAAAGGTAAGTGATACCATCCTTTTATGACCTGGACTAGTTATTTGTATCTACTTTTACACATTTGAAATTGTTAAAAAATGGATAAGGAAGAGAAATATGTAAAACTATTAAAAAAAAAGATACAGGGAAAAAAACGAAGTAGTCGGGTAAACTTTTCCGTGCGCTCCCAATCCTGTGTGGCTTAACCGGTTAACCAGATTCCAAATATGAGAATCTTGCTACACTGAACTATTTGCCAGTGACATGTCGAAACCAAGAAACTATTCCGCATCTTGCCCCCCCCCCCCTCCTACCTTTAAACAAGATTACACAGACTCTCGCCACCCCACCCCCTACTTTTAGCTATACAAACAACATAAATCGGGACAGTATCCTTTTAACTGTATATTTCAGCTGGTGCTAAGTTTTATGACAATTGTTCAATACACAGTGAACATTTTTCCTGTTCATTGACCAACAAGCGTAATTCTTTTGTGTCTCTTCTTCCACTTTTTGGTTTACATGTCTTGAATATAGATTGGCTATGTACAGTGAACTAAACTCTTAAGGTCAACAGAAAGTAATGGAGGGGTTGCTTTGGAAACCTTTCAGTGTCGCTACAAATCTTTGAATGAAAAATCCTTGTAGAGTGAGGAATGTGGGGTGGTCATAGTTGTCTGCATCTATCAATAGGTTACCCCCCTTAATCTGTAGTGCCGGTGTTACGTTAAGCCAGCTTGTAAGCATGAGTAATTCCACTGTTTATTATTAAAGATCCCTCCGACCCCCACCCCAAGAAAAAAAAAACACCGCTAATAACGGAAAAAGTGATGTTCCCCGTAAAATTTGTGCGATTTGAATGGTTGCTTGCTTTTAGTTTGGCAAGTATTCTGGGGTGATATTATCAGCATATCAATGGTTGTTGCTGACTGGTAAGAAATAAGTTGGGTGCAGATTATTCCAATGCAGAGTTACCTGCCTCGGGAAGTGACAGATAATCTAGGACCTCTATGCTTTGAGTGCGAAGATGGCGTCAGTTTGCATAGATCTGCAATAGAGACTTGATTTGTAACGCATGCTAGTCTTCTTTGCGGTTTTCGAGCAAAAGTTCCGAATGTTATGGAGCCATTGTTCCGCACGCGCACACAAACCAGAAATTATTTTGTACTATAGTAGCTGCTATTCCTAACATGTATTTTCGTTGTACAAGCATACGCTTCGAAGTCGTCGGTTATTTTTAGCATAAGCCGCCATGTTGACATTGATCTTATTCAGAATAGAATTTAACATTTGAGGTTTTGAGTTGAAAACAAAGTTTACATTTTAACTTTTGATATTAAAATATATCTAATTATACTATTAAATATCTATCTATCCATCTATCTATCTATCTAGCAAAAGAAGGTGGCAGGATGGTTAAGACGTTCAACTGCCAATATGTAAACCGTGAGTGTCTGGGTTCGCACCCAGCCTCGCCCTTTCTTCCCAGTTTGACGAAAAAATTGAACTGAATGTCAAAGTCATTCGGATGAGACTATAAACCGAGGCCCCGTGTGCGAACGCACGCAGAACATCTTGCGCGCACGTTAAAACCCCGTTCCGCCTTTCGGAAGAGCAGGCCATCGTGTGCCGGTAGGAACGGATGACAAAATTATAAGAAAAGCCCAGCATGCACACAGGTGTCCCCTTTCTCTCTCTTTCTCTTCATCCTCACTTAATCTCCCTCCTTCCTCCATCGCTCATTTTGTCTGTCTTCCTCTCTCGCTGTCTCTGTGTCTCTGTCTCTCTGTGTATCTGTCTCTGTCTGTCTGTCTGTCTGTCTATCTCTCTGTGAGACATATACCTGTATCTATAGAAATTCATAAATGCAATGTGCACACATACTTTCCCTGTTATTTGACAATGTCATATCTATAAAACATGTTTTTGCTTGCCAGATACTTCCCTCGGTTTTGGACAGCGCGAAACATGATGATATCTTATCCTTGTTAGGCCCTAGTTATCAAAGGACTAAGAATGGGGGATAAAGGAAATCTTTGGATCTGGGATATAAGATCATGAGAACTAAAGCTTCAGGGTGTGATTTGCAGTGCTCATAGCTGTCGGAGGTTTATTGTGCTTCATAGCTTTTGGGGGGGGGGGGGGGGGGGGGGGGGGGGGGGGGGGGGGGGGGGGTATAGTTTTTGAAGATATGCTGATAGTTTTCGGGGATATGCTGTGCTTCATAGTTTTCGGAGATATGTTTTGCTCCATAGTTTTCGGAGATATGTTGCTGCTCCATAGTTTTCGGAGATATGTTGCTGCTCCATAGTTTTCGGAGATATGTTGCTGCTCCATAGTTTTCGGAGATATGTTGTGCTTCATAGTTTTCGGAGATGTGTTGTGCTTCATAGTTTTCGGAGATGTTGTACTTCATAGTTTTCGGAGATGTGTTGTGCTTCATAGTTTTCGGAGATGTGTTGTGCTTGATATTTTTGGGGTATAAGTTGTATTCCATAGTTTTGGGAGATGTGCTTCATAATTTTCGGAGATAGGTGGTTTTGGGTGATATATTGGGCGCCATAGTTTTCGGGGTATTTTGTTTTCGGAGATGTGTTGTACTTCATAGTTTTGAGATTTGTTGTGCTTTAGTTTTCGGAGATTTGTTGTTTCATGTTTTTGGAGAGAGTGTGTATCGGTTCTGCATGGTTGCCTTGTCAGTTGTCTTCAAATGATCACTGGACACCAAGCTTCTGGTTGCACCAATGTTCCTCACTAAACTTAAAAACAAAATGGAAAAAAAAATAAACTGAAAAAATAAAATTAAGAAAAATAAAAAAAATAACAAACTCCACCTCCCCCTAAAAGTTAGGAGAGAATAGATTTAGAAATAAAATAAACCTAAAATGTAACAAAATAAAACCAAAACTTAAAAAAAAACTTGGACCACAAAACAATAACATATTTTGCTGAAACAAAATAAAATAAAACTAGAACCCAAAAAGGGGGAAAGTGGGAGTTCAGAGGAGAGCAATCCTGGTACCAGTGATCTTGGTGTCTCCATCTACAAAGGTTTTGATACAGTGGTCATGAGGGGCGGGACTCGTTATTCCATTAGTCATGGGGCTTTAACTTTTTATTTTTTTTTTTTTTTTTTACATTATTTCCGTGGTCATTAGGGGATGTGACGGTCACTTCATTTGCACACAAATGGTAATTGGGGGCTGTAACTCTTGTCATTCCATTCTTTCATAATTTCCTTGGGATGGATCCCTCCTCCTTATACCTTGATACATGGGTCCTAACTGGGTGGTTAAAGTCATGTGGATCATACGTGCCTGTGACCTGACAAGTGTGAGAGCAGCCATCAGGACCTACCTTATCAAGTGCTGTGACCTGATAAGTTATCAAAGCCATCAGGACCTGCCTTATCCAGTGCCTGTGATCGTGACCTGACAAGTGATAGCAGCCTTCAGAACCTGCTTCATCAAGTGCCTGTGACTTGACAAGTGATCAGAACCATCAGGACCTGCACTTTCTGAAATAAAGGTAACAATTTTATAATGTCGTGTCCATATGTCTGGGTTTTTTTTTTCTGAAGGGACATTTTTTCAATCCAAATCTGTTTTTGCCTTTGAGTCACTTGTCCATTTTTCTGTCCATCATAGTTTTTTTTCCTGATCCTTAAATTCCAAAAGGTTTGTTACTTCACACTTGTCCTTTTTTTTTTTTTATTTTTTTTTTTTCTTTTTTTTCTGTCTATTCCTACTTTTGCTTTTTCACTCCCTCTTATCTAAGTTCTCTTATTGGCGCTTTCCTGTCTAGTCTTATTTCTGTTTATTTGATCACTAATTTGGTCCATGTTTCTTATTCGTTGCTTATTTCCTATCATTGACGTTGTGACTATACATCTGTATCACCAGGACCTTGTGAACTGGGAGAGTGCCACCGAAGTCGACTATCACCAGGCACTGTTCCATGTTTATCCAGAGAAAAGAACTAGGCATCAGTGGAGGTCTTCCCAGGACCTGTATCTCAATTGGAACAGCCCCAGTGCTGCTTGAAGAATCTGTCAAGTTTGTTGCTACCACTGATGCTGCAACTGCCTGCATGATGGGGGGGGGGGGGGGGGGGGGGGGGGGGGAATCAAAGACATGCTTCTGACAGAATACAGGTGAGAAAATTGCTGTTCTCATACTCGCCTTTTCAAAAATATTTATGCAGTCTGAAAATGAGTGGGCTGTTCTGTTAAAATACAGAAAGTTGTTGGTTAGATAAATAAGTTTAATGTGGAGGTATTTTTTTGTGACTATTAAAAGAACAGATTACTTTGAAAGTCAGTCAAGGGCGACTTCTTTTAAAACGAATTGATAGACGGGGAGTTGAGACAGTAAGATAATGATCATAAATTTTCATCTTTAAAGGCACTGAAATCAAATGACTTATACTTCGGGTAAACATTTTTTCTTCATTATGAGAAAGCAGGTATACGTTTTTTTTTTACCTCAAAGTTTTATGTTCGAATGAGTAATTTTTTCAGATAAAAATATTGGATTTTCAGTGTTAAAAGCTAGGAGAATTTTCCGTTGTTTAGTGGAAATCTATCTTTTTTTTAATAGAACAGTCTTAACTAGCTCGTTGAGAAAGTTTTGCACTCTCCCTATCTCCGCCTCTCTCTCTCTCTCTCTCTCTCTCTCTCTCATCTCTCTCTCTCTCTCTCTCTCTCTCTCTCTCTCTTCTCTCTCTCTCTCTCTCTCTCTCTCTCTCCTCCCTCTCCCTATCTCTCCCTCTCCCTCTCTCTCTCCCTCTCTCTCTCCCTCTCTCCACTCTCTCTCCTCTCTCTCTCTCTCTCCTCTCTCTCTCTGTTTATGTGTCTGTGTCTGTTATTGTCTGTCTGTCTGTCTGTCTGTCTGTCTGTCTGTCTGTCTGTCTGCTCTGTCTGTCTGTCTGTCTGTCTGTCTTGTCTGTCTGTCTGTCTGTCTGTCTGTCTCTCTCTCTCTCTCTCTCTCTCCTTCTCTCTCTCTCTCTCTCTCTCTCTTTTTCCCTCTCTCTTCTCCTCATTTCTTCTCCTCTCTCCTTCTCCCTCTCTCTCTCTCCCCTCTCTCTCTCTCTTTCTCCCTCTCTCCTTTTCCTCTCTTTCTCCTCTGCTCCTTCTCCCTCTCCTCTCCCTCTCTCTCTCTCTCTCTCTTTCTCCCTCTCTCCTTCTCCCGCTCTTTCTCCCTCTCTCCTTCTCCCTCTCTCCCCTCTCTCTCTCTCTTTCTCCCTCTCTTTCTCCCTCTCTCCTTCTCCCTCTCTCTCACCCCCTCTCTCTCTCTCTCTTTCTCCCTCTCTGTCTCCTCTCTCCTTCTCCCTCTCTCCTCCCTCTCTCTCTCTCTCTCTTCTCTTCTCCTCTCTCCTCTCCCTCTCTTTCTCCCTCTCTCCTTCTCCCTCTCTCTCTCTCCCTCTCCCTCTCTCTCTCTCTCCCTCTCTCTCTCTCCCTTCCCTCTCTCTCTCTCTCTGTCTCTGTCTCTGTCTGTCTCTCTCTCTCTCTCTCTCTCTCTCTCTCTCTCTCTCCTCTCTCTCTCTCTCTCTCTCTCTCTCTCTCTCTCTTCCTCTCTCTTTCTCGCTCTCGCTCTCGCTCTCTCTCTCTCATCCCTGCGGTCATTCTTTCTTTGTTCCTTATCCCCCCCCCCTCTCTCCCTTTCTCTTTCTCCCACCAGACCCCTGCCTCATTTTTCTTTGTCTTTTACTGCTTTCAGGGGCTTGGCGGCTGAATACCAGTCCTGACCTGCGATGGAGGTTGGAGTCCAGTCAAGTCAAAAACACTTTAAATCACCCCATGAAGGGCATTTACACTACTGACAGGCATATTGATACGAATCATCCCAAAAGACGCAAGATAGCTAGACTTCATAATAGTTCAAAACATTATAAGATAACTTCAAATATCACACACACGCACAACACACATGTGCATACGCGCGCGCAGGTGCGTGTTCGCGCGCACACACACACACACACACACACACACACACACACACACACACACACACACTGCCATGCTCAAGACCTATTATAAGCTACATTTTGGATAAAAGGTGTGGTCTTGTACTTGAATGTTTGTTCTTTTAGAGTGGCTTGGGTATTTTATTTTTTTAGGCATGTAGGGTTCTTTTCAAACTAGATTGTCTGATCATGGTGAGGATTCAACAATCCATATTGACATTGAATTGTAAGCATCATATTCTATATCGACATACTCCTTTCCTGATATCTGCCACTTCATACAGAGTTTTTTTGTTGGAATTATCCCATCCCTGGACATTTTTTAACAATACTGTAGGACTGGTGTCAATACTTTTGTGGTAATTATTGTACCACTCCAGCAAAAATGTGTGCCATCATTTTCAAAAATGTTTGGTTTCGGCTTCAAATTTACCATCAGTTTATGAAACCAGGGCAATACAGAATAAGTTCAGCAATATTTGAGTAAAAAGAAAGATTTCTGTATCTAAGATTTGTTCAGACACAAGACTCGGTTGATTCATATGGTGTAAACGTTAGTGGTGTTTTTTTTTTTAATTCACATTTACTCTTGTGTGTTTGGTTTGTGTACTTCTGAAGAAGTGAAAAAAGAACCTATCTGTTGTGTCAGTTAAGACAAGATGTAGTGATTTATTTTATCGGATGCAACACTTTATCGTAAGATGGAAAAAACTTGTGTAAAGAAGCATTAGCAAATTGCCTCCCTTATTATGGAAACTTACTGTGACAGTTGCCATTGAAATTTCATGTTCAATTACTGGTTTGGTTGTCTCAAGCATGCCATATACACATTTAAAAAAAGTGGTGTGTGGAGATTTATAACATGGCTTACATGACATCCTCTGTGATGCTCGTTTTTTTCAATTTCTTCTGTAAATTGTTAGGTGTGACTAGCTCTAAACAAAGTTTTGTATTTAAGCTCAATTTTCTTCTGTAGCAAAACACGTCTTAAATTATGCACATTCTGACATGTTTGCTTTCACTGGGCAGTGCAGACAGATTTTTAAAAACTGTTTTACTTTTGTTTTGTAACATTATCGTGCAAAGTCCAACTGTATTTAAAAAAAAAGAGTTTGATTGATTTGAAAAATATAAACAGAAACAACAAAAGAGTATTTCATAAATCATATTCTCAAGTAAACTCATTAAACACATATGACCATAGAAAATTGATGAATATTATTTTGAACAGATGAATTCTCTATATAGTTCCATAGAAGCTGTCTTGCAGAATATTTTTGGGTAATGATGCAATTTCATCTTTCACAGAAAATTCATTTCAATAAATAAGGTTATATCCGATGGACAAGTTTATTGCTAAAACAGTGCATTTAAGTTTTCACGATTTTGAATGCATCTAGTTTCTTAGAAAAATAACATTCAGATGAACGAAGAGCTTGTGTCGCAGCGAGTTCGTATAACATTCTCTAGAAAATATTAATACTGTGACAAAAAAACTCCTAAAATGAATTTAAGCTCTTCAAGTTGGAACAGAAGTATAATTTATGGGAATAAGATGTGTACATATATTAAATGGCTTTTGTATGAGTATATGTAATAAACACTTGGCCACGTAGTTTTTTTTAAAGATACAGTTTACACTAGGACTTATGTGGTAAAAGAAAAAGATGCTGCTTTTTGGAGAAAAAAATAAATGACTTTCCAAGAATCTTTTCAGAATACCTTAAAAGCCTTTATGTCTCCCCCCCTCAATGTGTGGCAAGGTGGCAAAAGAGTAGCCAATCAATACCTACTGGAAATTTGCATAAGGTTTTCTTCAATTAGAGAAAGTGTACAAAGTGCCACCGGTTCTAGAAGGATGGCAAAATTAGACAAATTAGTAAACTTTTTTAAGGCAATAAAAATGTTCCATCAATGTTTCTTTATACTCATGCTCAAGGCAATGCTTTTTGATTATATTTTTTCAGTCATTAGAAAACCGGCAAATGTGTTCCATAACCTTCATGGTCGTTGAGAAGTGAAGTGTCAAATACCTCGAGAAAAGGGACGGGAAAATAATCAATATAAGCTTTGATTTTTGGCTGAAGTAGACAGACTTGCTCAAAAATCCTTAAAAAAAATTTGGAGAAAATATTCTCATAAGAATTATTTACTGCTGATGTAAAAGCTGTACTTTAATCGCCACTAATCTATCGGGATATTTCAGAACTTTTTGTGGGTAGAATTGGCAACAAAATTTCCAGCATTGTGAGCAAATCTGTGTAGATCTAATAATTTGCCAGAGGTAAATAATATAATATCAATAATAATATATCAAGTAATATCAAGTACATCAGTCAGATTTTATGGTTGTTGTAGGTTTTTGTTTTGTTTTAAAATTTAAAGAAAACATTAGTGCTGTACAGTTGTGTATGTGTGTGTGTGGGGGGTGGGTGGGTGGGGGGGGTGAAGGGGTTAATTGTGGGAAGGAGACATGAGGTAAGGAGAGACCAGGAAGAGAAAGGAGTATTTAGTAGGGGATCTGATACACATTTAGAGCAGTGGGGACACTAAAAGAGGGCTGGCTTGTAGACCTTTTTTAAAGTGGTTTTTGGAGGGCTGATATTTTTCAAGGGATTAAAAAATGCCCGAAGCCTGTAATATTTTGAGGCTTAGCTGGAAATTTGTGGACACTCGTGTCTAACATGTAGCCTTGGCTTTTGATAGAAACGGTGATTCCAGTTTAAGACTCGATGCTATTGCAAGCAACTGACCGTTTATTTCATTATCTAAACTTTCATTTCAAGGATAATCGAACAAGTGCTCATTTGCCTTTTTCCACATCCAGTCCCTGTATTCACATGGTTATCAGTTGCAACCGGTACATGATAGCCTATTCGTTTGAAACGGGGTCCGGGTTTTAATATGCGCATATCATTGTGTCTTTGGCTATGCACCAGTCGTCGACCTGCTATTGTGTCCATATGAATTCTAACATTCAGACAGACCATCTGACAGACGACCCTCACCCGCTATTAACGTTTAACTCTAACTCTAACAATAACCTCAACACTAACCCTGGCCCCACATGTGGACACAAAAGGCAGGTCGATAATGGCATACACTGACACAGTGGCTAAACTTTTTTTTTTTTTTTTTTTTGGGGGGGGGGGGGGGTGTTAGTAAGAGGAGGGGCGTGAGAAATTTTTCGAAAAAGGATGCTAGGAAGGGTTAAGGGTGTTAAAATGTCTGGTATGTAGTGATGAGGAAAGAGATGTAAAGACTGAGGATAGGGATAGGGGACAGAAAAGCTGATAAGCTTCAGGGGTAGGTGGAGGTGGGGAGCCTTTTAGAAAAAAGTGTACCTAAAAACTGAAGTAGGAGAGTGTTATTTAGAATGTATGATGAAATACTCAGTTGAAGGGTGTGCATTTTAGTTTATCTAAAAACAGGAGTAGGAGGCGCAGGGTTCAGAGTGCATCAATGAATAAACATTGGGGGAAGATGATGGAAAGCTGTGATAGTGCATTACAGAAATGGGTCTTTACTAAAAAGCAAGGATAGACAGTTTGCTCTGGTGTGCATGTTTGTGTGGGTACATGTTTCATAGGATTTGTGTGACAGGGTATCTACAGAATGGTCTACCTCAGGTATTTGCCACCAGTGTATGCTGCATTATGCAGCCTGCCCAAAAGTTGTACACCCTTGTGTACGTGGTTTTATATATTGGGGGTGGAGGTAAGTGAAGAATAAGTTACTCAGATGACATGAAGTCAAGTCTGTAGGTCTGTGTACTTTAAAGTAACAGCTGGCTTTGCGTCTGTAGCCAACACCGACTTAAAAAAAACAACCTCACCATAGCTTTCTTCGTAAAGGCTGGATGTGCAAGGAAGATTGGAATGTAAAATTAAGAAATAAGTTAGAGTATTTTGATTTCGAAAAAGTTCGGCATATATTTTAAACTTTGGGTATTTTTGTCCTTTTTGTTACTAGGGTATGGTATAGCTCAGTGCAGTGATCAGAACACTCACTTTACCCAAGCTAATGTTAAGCAGCATTGAGCATGGTTACCCAGCAGACGAGTAACCCTTTGCCATTTTGGCTTTAACTGGCTTCAAATAGGCTTAAAAATGGAGCATGTGTGGGTTTTAAACCAGCCTAAAATAGGTACCTGTACTCTTTATGGACAGGGAAGATGAAGTAGCGAAGGAGAGGAGATGGGTGCTGCCCCTCAATATGCCTGTCCCTAGAGAAGTTGAGATCTGTTGCCTCCCTCCCCAACGACTACATAGGATATGGAAACACTTTTGCCTTTACCTTTTATTCTACAAAATGTGGTGTGGTAAATGTTTGCCTTTAATGTTATACGTATATTATATGATTGCTAGCTGTTATTGAAGTCTCCTGTTCCCTGATTTCCTCGTCTTTTTCTTTACTGTAGCTCGGGGACATGCTCGCTACCCAGGTTATAGCACTCCCTGCCTTTTGATAGACTACTCCATCTGCATCTCTCCCATCATTTGCTTTCCATTTGTCAGGGTAAAATTATTAATCACAACCTTTTTGTTGGTTAGTTAAATCTGTAAAGGGAATAAAATATAAAACGTTTGGAGGCCCATTTTAATATTTTCTAAATGGAGACAAACAGAAAAAGGTGAAAACGAAGAAATTTTAATATGAAATGGGGAAAAGGTTGGAGGTGCCACAAAAAAATGGATGTATTGGCAAGACTAAAATGACAGATTTCACATCAATCATGGCTTATTGCTGCAGGATTTCTTGTGGGCTTTTGCGATATTGTCCAACCTTTCTACTGTATTTGTTCTGTATATGTTTTGCTGCTAGTATGAAACTTCACTTCACGTGTGTGAATTCCGGAATTCTAGTGTACCCAATGTTGTGAAATAATGTATTCTACCAGATAACTAATAATGCAGTGTGGTAAGGTTTGGTTTGGTTCGGTCTTTTTTTTGTTCAGCCCTTCGTGCTTAATATTGTGCTTTCATAAAACTTGGGTCGTTTGAAGCTAAAAAAAATGAGCATGTGTGGATTTTAGTGGCTGGTCTTAAACTGTATGCATGCAGTTTTATAAAACACTTAGCTGTATGAAAGCTTGGGGTTTTTGTGTGCTGTAAACGTTAAAGAAAAAGCATTTCAGCAAGGAAGGCTCGCAGACAGTCAGTCTGCATGACTTAAATGGCAATAAAATATTTTGAATCTTGAATCTTGTCAGTCGTGTATTTAAAATACTTGCTCTTTCCAGTTATCTCCTTTTTCCATCACATATTCTTTTTGATGTTTTTGATGAAAACATTTACTATAGCTTTCTTGAAATTGATAATGAAAAGCTGGTTCTTTTCATTCTTGCTTTTTTGATTACTCAGTTTGAAGCACTGAGTGCAAAGGGAAGTAATTTGTTGCTGCTTTTTTTTTCTTTTCATTGTATCTGGTAGAATGTGGGAATTGTCAATGGCGGTGTTATCAACTCTACTTATAAATTATTTCAACATAGCCCGTCATCATTTTTTTTTAAATAGCAATTTCATGATTTAGCTCCTGAAGTATTTGCATGTATTGGGCTTATGTGTCCCAGCTGTTAAGGACTCGAGTTTGTTGTGTGGTTTTCTCGTTCTCGCATGTGTGTGTGTGTGTGTGTGTGTGTGTGTGTGTGTGTGTGTGTGTGTGTGTGTGTGTGTGAAACCTATTTGAAAGAGTGAATCTTACAATGTATTATCATTATCATTATTATTTTCACTATTGTTATTATTGTTAATATTGCTATTCTTATCATTAAATTTTCTTTAATTCCTTTTGTTGTTGTTGTTGTTGTTGCTTTCATGAGTTATAACAATGATGTAGCTAAATATTTTTTGAGTAGGGTTTTCTTGGTTGTACTTGCTGTTGGCTTGGTGTTCCGTTTTATTATTTTTAGCTTCTGTTTTTTGTGTAAGTGGTTTGTTTCTCTGTGTGTGTGTGTGTGTGTGTGTGTGTGTGTGTGTGTGTGTGTGTGTGTGTGTGTGTGTGTGTGTGTGTGTTTTGGAGTGGGGGGGTGGGTTTAATTTTTTTTTGTTTCTCTGTTTGATTTTTGTATTTTTTGGTCTTGTTTGTTTGTTTGGATTTTTTGTTATTTGTTTGGTTGGTTTGTTGTGTTGTTGTTTTTGTTGCTTGATGGAAAAAGCGAATTTATTGCTTACTCAATGTACCATCAGGAATTAAAAATTTAATTTGATTTGATTTGATTTACCATTAGGATGCTTTTCACATTTTTCCTGCATAAATGGCAAGCAGTGTAACACTGAATGTGACCCAGTAAAACTCTTTATTTTCTTCCAAACATAACATTGCCCTTTCTTTGAATAAGTTACTAGGTGTTTTTCAGTAATGGTGGAGGCATGAACTTTTTGTTATTTATCTGGGCAGTTCTGTAATTGGTTTAGTTGCGTGTAACCATTCCAAGCATTGCCCATATTGTTCACCTTCAGATGGATGGTGTATGTGTGTAGCTTGTTGCCTGTATCATGTCTTATAACAATCTGAAGGTCGTGGCTTAAACATGTTTTTTAAACTGTCCTTTTGTGTGAAATTCTTACTAGTTTTGCATTGTATCTGGTAGACTTGTCTACATTATGCAGTTACCTATCATTTAGTTTGCTGCCCCTCCCCCTGTTTTATATTACTTCAGAGTGAAACTATGCGCATTATTTTGAAATATACGTTTGAAGCTTTCCAGTTGATTTTACTTCCATGAACGGTGAATTGGGAACCCATGTTCTAGTAGCATGTACATTTTTTTTCGCTTTTAATAGAGTAGAGAAAATGTTTTGTGTTCCTTTTAGAAGATAAAAGAAACCTTTTTCCTGTTAACTGTATTGCTTCTTTTTTTCGTGTATGTCATGGCAGCCTTGTACAAAATTGTGTGCCTGAAAAATGGGTTAGGTGGTGAGCACACACCACTGGCACTTGACTACCCGACTGACTTTTGTTTTTTACTGATCACAATACAAGATTTGCATAACTTACAAGCTGATATTTTGCACATTATTTTCTCTAGATGTATGTATTTTCTGGCTGTAAGGATAACACGGCTTGTGCTTAGCTTTTTGTCACATCTGTGTTTTTAAAGCATATTGTATTGAACAATGTGGTCTGAACTGTTTCAAAAGATAGTGTAAGATATCAAATGTCTGTTGGTCAGTCATTGTCACTGCTGGTGAGAGCATTGGGAAAAGCCTACCTCCCCCTTTAGCCAAAACAAAAAGGCTGGAGTTAGGGTTGAATAGCCGGCTCGCAGCTGAAATAGAACAAAATAAAAAAACTTCAGGACGACTTGCAAGGCTAACTTATCATTTTAAACTGTGTTCAATATTTTATTGGGCAAAGTATTTATTTTAATTGATATTTGTTAAGTCAAACATGTTATCAGTTTGATTTATACATATCATAAAAATGCGCGCGTGTGTGTTTTTGTGTGTGTCAAAACCGTGTTTAATAACTTAATGGAATATAGTATTAATTCAATTGATAATGCTGATTGTCTGATCATACACGTTATTACAGTTATTTTATGCCATGAAAATGCGTGAGCGTGTGTGCAAATGTTTCGTGTGTGTGTGTGTGTGTGTGCGTGTGTGTGTGCGTGTGTGCCTGTTCGTGTGCGTGTGTGTGTGTGTGTGTGTGTGTGTGTGTGTGTGTGTGTGTGTGTGGATGCGTGGGCATACTGGTGCGCGTACACGAATGTTGATTTTACTTGGGCTAGTTTATAACTGGCTGAGGTATTGCTGAGTTGCGGGTGGTTTTTTTTTATATTGATGGGTGTGTGCTGATGTTCGGATCCCGTGTTGTGGTATATATCCGTGATATGTTTACATGTTTACTGTTTTTTATGTATCACTTGTAACCCACCTGAATTTTTCTATGGGATATTAAAAGTATTTGAATCAAAATGCTTATTTTAAATGTTTGTTATTACTAAATAAAACCCTTTATTTTACTAGGAAAAAAACATCGTCATATGTTGGTGTAAAGTATTACAAAAATGACCATAAATAAAACAACTTGACCAAGGTCTTTGTTCAGAGTTCCATGTATGTATGGCTATGTAGAGCATGCAAACAAGATCTTAGATACATGTACACCCTTTCTCTGTACTTCTCTCTCTCTCTCTCTCCTCTCTCTCTCTCCTCTCTCTCCTCTCTCTCTCTCTCTCTCTCTCTCTCTCCCCTCTCTCTCTCTCTCTCTCTCTCTCTCTCTCTCTCCTCGCTTACCCTTCTCTAGTGTGTCACTCTCTCCCCCGGTTCTTTACATTCAAATAATAAATTATAATCAACTCACTGACGTATATTAGAACGGTCAAGCACTCCTTAACCTATTGTAAATCAAGTTACCCCAAAGCATAGATTTTAAACCTATGCAGAGTGATGCAAAAATCACTGGATCATCAGATTTATGGAAGTGGGTATGTGCAAATGTTACAAATGTCTCTATCAAATTTATTTGAATAAGGTAGTGCCTATATGCGCATTACTTAAGAAAAACTGCTTGGTAATGTCAGCCCATGCATTATAAAAACCGAATTAGCCGTAGCAGCTTAAAGAAAGTTGTAGACTTTGTTTTGAAAGGCTTGCCGTCGGACGTCATACAGCAAACCACATACTTCATAATTATCACATCTTGTCGGAAAGGGCATTCCGAAGTATGCCCTTAACTAATGGCAAAGTTTTCTGATTCTGATTCACACACTCGGGGGAACAGGATACCGCCTAGTTTTGAGCGTTACGCCCGAAAACTGACGGTCAAGTTTGAGTATGGGTTGAGTCGCAACCTATTCATGTGTTCAAGAAGATTATGGCCTGAATTGAATCGGAGCTGACTCACTCCTTCAAAATTCCCTCGGTTAAACAGTGAATTGAGGTTAATTTACAAATGATATTCGATTCAGACATCTTTTGCACACTTAAAACCTTTCAACATTTCGGAAGGTAAGGTGCGTCAAATAAGAACGCTTGCTCGCGATAAAAGCGAGCGTTGATAAAGCAAGTGTTGGCATTGTATATTCGAAGTAAACGGTAACAAAGATCTTCAAAACCGCATACACATGGGAACAGTGATAAAAAAATCCTGAGTACGTATATTATATCCTCGGAAAAAAAAAGAATTGGAAATACCGCCGCACACACACACACACAGCACACACACACACACACACACACGACACACGCACAACACACACACACACACAACAACAATAACTCTCCCACACCACACACACACACACACCACCACACACACACACACACACACACACACACACGCACAGACAAACACGCACACACACACACACACACACACACATCCCCATAACGCACACACACACATCACTCCCCCCCCCCACCCCCCCACTCACACTTCATGCACAGTTATCACCAATACATTACCCTCGGACAATGAGCTATTCACTAATCAAGCACCCCCTACCCTTCACTTCATGCACAAAATGAAACAACAATACATTCATCGCAATACTGACTCAATGCTACCCCTCCATACTACAGGCAAAATGAAAAATCCCCTACTCTCCTGTCACGTTTCAATACTACACGCTTTGTATCCCCTCCCTTTATAAAGACTCTCAGTGTTT
>CM060320.1:29430747-29433247 GCA_030674155.1 Stramonita haemastoma
AGTCTTCCCCCCTCTTCCAGTCTGTATAATTTATCCATTTCCCCTGTGCAGGAGAGAAAGAAGCAATCAATTATTGTGTCCCAATTTTCTCTCTACCCCTGCAATTAGTTTTGTTTATCAGTCTCTCCTGCTCCCTACTTCTTTCCCTGTCTCTGTCTCTGTTTGTCTACCTGTCTGTCTGTCTGTCTGTCTCTTTGTCTTTGATTTTTTATGATATAACAATTTTCTTTGTGCACATGACATAATTCTCCAGATATTTTCAGATGAGATTCTAAACCAAAGTTCTATGTGGGAATACAGGCAGAGAGTCTTGCATGCATACATGTTAAAATGTGTTTCAGTTTTTAAAATAGGCAATTGTGTGCTGGTAGGAATGACTAACAAAATTTACAATAAATGCATGCACATAGGGAATAGGTATTAAAAAAACATGTGAGTCCTTCTTTCATTATCCACTGAGTAAAATAATGAATACATTAAAAACATTAAAACATTTCTTTGCATTTGTTTTCCTAAGCTGGACATTTATAAGTTTGGTACTTAATAGCATGACATCTCATAGAATAGAAAAAGAAAATTGTATGTGAAACAAACTGGATTAAACAGTAAATGTTTTTGGGAGTTATTTTGTATATGTTATAGCTATATTTTGTTCTGCTCCTATGCTTCTCAAAAGCAGAAATAACACACACACACACAGAGCCCATGCACTTCCACATATATACCCAAACACACTCATAGCCCCTCCCACCCAATCACACTCAACCACTCCCTCCCCCTATACACACCACCATTGTTCAATTTGCAAGACAGCCTGAAAAGGTTTCCAGGTTAACAACAGACACCTGCTTGAATTAGAAAGATACCTGACAGAAATATGCAGCACATCATACTGTGAAGGAGCTGTCAAGGTAGTCAATCTTCCCCCTCTTCCAGTCTGTATGATATATCAATTTTCCTGATTTTCTCTTTACCCCTTAAGTTCTCTCTCTCTCTCTCTTCTACTCATCCCTCTCTCATATATAAAAAATATAATCATTTTTATATAATTATATAAAATATGGGTGTGTTTAAAATGATCTTTCTCTATTTGTGTATCGCTCTCTGTATCTATCTATCTCTCTCTTCTCTCTCTTCTCTCTCCTCTCTCTCTCTCTCTCTCTCTCTCCTCTCCTCTTCTCCTCTCTCTCTTCTCCTCTCTCCCTCCTCCCCTTTCTCTCTCACTTTACCCTTTTCCTCCATCTCTCTTGGTCTGTCTTTCTGCTGTCTATTTCCTTCCACAATTACTTTTTCCCCAAGCACCTCTTCTCTCTCTCTCTGTGTCTCTGTCTTCGGATGTCTTTTTATGTTTTCCTCATAATATCTCTATTAATGTATTGACAAACTATTCTTGACACTAATTTAACAGCACGTGACAATCAATAGTGTCCTCTTTCTCTGAGTGTCCCTGACTGCTTCCTTCTTGCATCTTTGTTTTTTTGTGTTTTGTCATTAGTTTTGATTGTGAATCATATCATGTAAGCATGTCAGATAGGTGTTATGTATAATGACATCAAATAATATTCTGTCTCTGTCTATTATTTTATCTATCTATCTATCTGTCTGTCTGTCTGTTTGTATGTTTCTCTCTCTCTCTCTCTCTCTCTCTCTCTCTCTCTCTCTCTCTCTCTCTCTCTCTCTCTCTCTCTCTCTCTCTCTCTCTCTCTCTCTCTCTCTCTCTCTCTCTCTCTCCTCTCTCTCTCTTTCTTACCCCCCTCATCTTCCCTCTTCTCTCTCTTCTGCTTTCGTTCTTCGTCGCTCTGTTCTTCTTCTCTGTTTCCCTCCTTCTCCTCTCACTTCTCTCTCTTCTCTGTCTCTGTCTTCTGTCTGTCTCTCTCTCTGTCTTCTCTTTCCCTTTCATAGTGATTTGTGACCCTTCGTAGTCTTTCCATTTTTTCTTTTACTGTTGTTGTTTGTCTGTGTCTGTTTATATTGTCTGTTTGCCCCTTCCCCCACTTCTCTCTCTGTCTCTGTCTCTGTCTCTGTCTCTGTCTCTCTCTCTCTCTCTCCTTTATTTGAGTGTGTGTGAGTGTGTTTGTGCGTGTGTGTGTGTTTTGTGTGTGTGTGTGTTTGTGTGTTTATATGTGTGTGTGTTTACGTGTGTGTTTCGTGCGCGCCTGCGCACTCGCGTGTGTGTATGTATACTTGCATGTGTAGGTGTTTTCATGTGCGCAACCTTTTCTGTTATGTCTTAGTTTCAGTAATCTGCAGTTGCTCATTTGCGTCTAAGTCTCAGGAGCTTTTTTATATATGAGAAAGTCTCAGTAGCTGAAATCACAACCATTTCATTGTGTTCCCAATTCCACTTATTAGGAATTGCTGTTGTCAGCTGGTCAGTCTGCCAGTAGTTTGCCACTAACATGCACCCTTTACTTTCAAGGGGTCATTTAATTTATGTCCAGTAGTGCCTGATGTGATGTGACATTTTAACGCACATCACTGGTTACTACAATACTACATC
>CM060320.1:29435747-29443247 GCA_030674155.1 Stramonita haemastoma
ACCTCTGTCTCTGTCTGTGTGACTGTATATCTGTCTCCTGTCTCTGTCTCTTTTTGTCTCTGTCCCTATCTCTGTCTGTCTGTCTGTCTGTCTGTCTGTCTGTCTGGGATGAGGGAAATTGATGATAAAATTTACAAAACTGCATGCACACGGGGGCTGGATGTAAAAGAGCAAAAGACGTCTTATCCCATTATTATCGAAATAAAATATTTAAAGAATAAATCTCTTTGTTTATCACCCAGTTAGTTTTTTTTTTCTTGCAATGTTCTCTTTTGGTGGATAATTATAATCAGATTTTTCTTTTTTACTATTCTTTGGCACCCAGTGGTTCACTAATGCTGAGTTTTGCGTATGCGACCGTTTACCCACCATTCAAGTCACAGAATTCTGACTTCAGCAAATCAGATTGATTATAATAATAATTTGAAACGCTTTAGAGAGTTCATTCGTGAAAATCTATGTGAAATTCTCTGTAAAGTCTGACAAGATCAGAAATGTAGATGATCACCACTTTAGTGTTATCTGGGCCAAGTGCCTAAAGTCTACACATTTTTAACATAGCAAGATTCCTGAAAGTGGTATACACGCGCGCGCGTGCACACACACATACACAATTACACACTACACACACACACACACACACACACACACACACACACACACACACACACACACACACACACACACCACCACCACCACCACCACCACCACCACCACCAACCACACCACCAACACCACCACTCCACCACCACCACCACCACCACCACCACCACCACCACGTCCATTAAATGTCATGAAAAAGAAAAAAAACAAGACTGGAAAATTGAAAGGCACACAGCAAGCTTGAGAATCAATCATCACATCATGTGTGTTCTTCCTCTAACAAAAAAAAGACACTGACGTATATTCAATCGAAATTGCAGTATGACTATTGATTTCATGCCTATAAAATGTTTGCAAAAAGACAGTATGAATTGCTGGGTTTAAAGGCTGTTATCTATTAGCTGAAATAGATCAAGAGATCACACACACACGCACACAGCAATTCTTCGGATGAGACTTTAACCGAGCACATGTGCGAACGCACGCAGAAAATCTGTGCACATTAAAATCGTCGCTTTCGAAGAGTAGACCATCGTGTGCCGGTGGAACAGATGACATTTACAAAACTCAACACACGGACTGATGTAAAAAACAGAGTGCTTATTCCATATCCTCGATATAAAGAATAATCAATCAAATCAAACACACACACATACATCTTCATGGTACTCTTCATTTTAATTCTTCTAATATTCTTTTTTTTCTTTAACCTGGCACTCAATGTAGCAGACTCCTGTCTAAAACTCAACAGGTAAGTCAGACCTAGATTCCTAAAATCCCCTTATTGCTTTAACACCAGGGAGTCAGAGTCAATTATTATTGCATACCACAGTGACGAAAGTAAAGATGTGAATGAAGCAGATTTGTTACATTGATGCTACAATGTATGAACACATGTTGGCGTGTCTTTTTGTTCAGTCTGTTGTGTGTTTTTGCCATGAAAGGGGGTGTATAGCTGATGAAGATGGGGGTTGGGGGATTACCTGACAGCCGGTTTTTTCAATACATTTTGTCGGATATCTCCAGCTGCACACTAGCTGATGCCTTTTTGTTATTTGATCATATTTTACATTGTATGTACTCTCCACAAATGTATAGGTTTAGCTATCTAGTGTTATTCATAAGCATATAAGAACCCTAAAACTCAACACAGGTAGCCACAGCTACTTTTTTTTTGTTTTACGTGCAATTTCTGTGAGCAACAATAATGACATCCAGCAGTGGAAGGGTTAAAACATTGAACAACAGCTTGTCAATCCAGTCCTTGTGCATTCACTTTAGCCAGTCAGTCACTCTCATCTAGAAGGCAAAAGTCAACCTAAAACCAGAGACTAACGTCCAATCACCAGACAGTAATCCAGCATTAGCCAAAGTTTCTTTCCATGCCCACTTTGGTGATGTATGGGCCATTGTACTGCCCTTACTCAGCCATGACAGTCCACTCTGTCAGCAGGATTTGTTTTCGGTTTTGTGTGTTCATGCCCCATTTTCCTATTAATTTTAGTTCTCTTCAGCTGTCTAGTCAAAAACACAACTGACTCCTATTGATACTACCTGACACCTAGTTCAGAGCTGTACCCCTCAAATTAATTTGAATCTAGTCAGATCATGCCCCCTGTTATCACACAATCTTTAACCAAACAAATCGAAACACTCTCCAATCCGATTCCCCTGCTCTCCTTTCTGTCTGGTCAGTCACCCTGAACCAGAAGACAAAAGTCCAATCACCAGGTAGTAAACCAACACCGGTCACATTTCTTTTCTATGTCCATCCTGCTGATCCTGGGACATTATACTGCCATTACTCAGCCAGGACAGTCCAATCTGATAGTTGGTTTCTTTTTCATTTGTGTGTGTGTGTGTGTGTGTGTGTGTGTGTGTGTGTGTGTTGTGTGTGGTGTGTGTGGTGTGTGTGAGAGAGCTCCTTCTCTTTTTACCTGCTGATTCATGAAGCGTGGCAAATCTAATAGAGGGTTTCGTGACAAGGAATTACAGGTTGGAATGCATGCAGTGAGATATAGGAGGGTGTAAGAGTTTGGGACTTTCCACTAGCTGTTTAAGATACAATGATGACAGCTCTGTTGCAAGCATTGACAAATTTGCTGTCTGACTCATACTTGACTATGTGTTTGTTACTTTGATTTGTCACAGTTGGGTGGTTATTTTCCAGATGCTTTTTACACTTGGTTGTATGCTGAGACAATCATTTGATTGGTAATTGTTTGTTTGTTGTTGTTTGCTTGTTAATTCATGACTTTTCCTTCCATATTTAGATATCGTTTTTTGTTTCTTCTGTATTTTCCCCTTTATTTCTTGTTTATTTTTTCTTCTTTTCTTCTCTTACCTTTACACCACCACACGCCACACCACCACCACCACAACACCACCACCACTCCATACCACATCATGCCACCACCACCCACCACCAACTGCCCACCACTTACACACCCAACATGTCACCACCACTATAACCATATCCATTATCATGTTACCATTGCTGCTCCTGCGTTTGCTACTATTACTATATTCATCTGTTTAACTCATTTTTCTTTGTTTTCAGATTTGCTTTTTTTACTATTTGTCAACAAACAGTTTAATGTAATGACACTATCCTATCAGTGACAGGGACAGTAGGTCAGGACAAACCTTTCTCCCCAAATCTGTTTAATTCCAATCAGACCATATCTATCCCTTGACATACCATCTTTTGCCAGCAAATTGACCAAAAACATGTCAGTCTTCAGCTTCCACTCTTATGCAGTCAGTCACCCTGAATGAGAAGACCAAAGTCCAGTCACCTGGTAAAAAACCGACACTGGTCACATTTCTTTTCTATGGCACCCAGCTGATCCTGGGCGTTATACTGCCCTTAATCATCCATGACAGCCCAGTCTGACAGCAGAAGTTCTTTTACATTTCTGTGTAAGTCAGCCTCATTCTCTTTTGACCTGTTGGTTTGTGAAGTGTAGAGAATCTGATAGATGATTTCATGAGAGGGAACTACAGATTAGTATGTGGGTAGCCAGATATATCAGGTATAGAATTTAGGGTTTTTCACTGTTTTTTTTATATGATACAATGATGACAGTTCTATTGTGTGCAGTGACAAATTGGTTGTCTGAGTCATCTTTTTTGTGTTTATTGCTTTGATTTGTCATGTTGGCTAGGTACTGTACTGATGCCTTTTATGTATGTTTGTGTGTCTGTCTCCTGACATTGGCAGGACTGCGAGATTTTTGTTTGTTCATTGCTTTCTTGCTGTGTGATTTTCAATATTTCTTTTTGTTTTTTTATTTGTCTACTATTTCGTGTTTATTTTTTCTTCTATCTTTCTTATTTCTTCCTCCACCACCACTGGCACAACTGCCAATGCTTCTACTTTTGCTGTTGCTGTTTCATCTGTTTAAATTCTTTTTATTTGTTTGTTATTTTGTTTCTTGTACTCTCTGTCAGCAACAGAAGATATGGATGGGTCTATGGTATCAAATGTCAGTAATACCTGACATGTGATCAGGCCATACCTTTCCTCTCCTGACCTGTTAATTCCAATCAGGTTATCTTCACCTGTTGTCAGACAATCTTTTACCAAACAATTTGAAACACATTTCAATCCGATTTCCCTGCTCTCACTCCTATGCAGTCAGTCAACCTGAACCAGAAGACAAAAGTCCAATCACCATGTAGTAAGCCAACACGGTCAAATGTCATTTCTCTCTCCACCCTGCTGATCACTGGGCCATTGTACTGCCATTACTCAGCCATGACAGTCCTCTCTGACACGGGATTTCTTGTTTATTTCTGTGTAAGCCAGCCCCCTTCTCTTTTTACCTGCTGGTTAATGAAGCCTGGAGAATCTGATGGACATTTTTGTGACAAGGAATTACAGATTGGAATGCATGCAGTAAAAAAAAAAAAGGAGGGGACAGAGTATTGGATTTCCCTCTGGTTGTTTGAGATACAATGGTGACAGTTCTGCTGTAAGCATTGGAAAATTCACTGTCTGAGTCATCCTTGATTACTTGTTTGGTGTCTCAATTTGTCACTGTTCTTAATTACTGTACTGACGCCTTTTATGTTTGTTTGTGTGACTGTCTACTGACAGTCATAGGATTGTAATTCGTTTGTTTGTGGTTTGCTTTCTTTCTTTGTATTTTTCAAGATTTCTTTTTTTTTTCTCAGTTTTTTTCTATTCTTTTATGATTAACTTCTTTTATTTCTTTTACTTCATTACTACTACTACTACTACTACTACTACTACTACTACTACTACTACTACTACTACTACTACTACCACCACCACCCACCACCACCACCACCACACCACCACCACCACAATGTTACTAATGCTACTTGTGCTTGTGCTATTGTGACTACTTTATCAAACTCATTTTTTTTGTTTTCATGTTTGTTTCGTTACTTTTACGGCAAACATTTAGTGTAAATTACACCTATCAGCAATAACTGACAGGTGGCTCAGGCCATACCTTTCTCCTCAAATCTGGTGAATTCCTATCAGATTATATCCACCCCTTGTCACACAATGCTCTGCCCAACAATTGAAAAACATGCCAATCCACCCCTTCTACTTCTTTCCCATCTAGTCAGTCAACATTAACCAAAAGACCAAAAGTCTATTCACCAGGTAGTAAACTAACCTTAGTCAAGCTTCTTTTCCCTGTCCACCTTCCTGGATTGCTGGGCCAATGTACCATCCTTACTCAGCCATGAAAGTCCACATGTCAGCAGATTTTTTGTTTCATTCCTGTTTGTTCATCCCTCATTCATTTTTTGTATCAATTTTTTCAGTCTTCCTCAGATGACAGTCAGTGAAACTTACTTCTATTAATAACACTTGAAAGATGGATCTGATCTGAATCCCCACAATCTGTTTGGATTCAGTCAGGTCATGCCCACTGTTGGCAGATATTTTTTAACGAAAACGTATATAACTTTTTTTTAATGAAATCGAAACACATTCTAATCTGATCCTCTCCTTTCAACCCCTATCCAGGCAGCCACCCTGAAGGAGAATACTAAAGTCTAATCACCAGGTAGTAAACCAGCACTGGTCACATTTCTTTTCCATGTCACCCTGATGATCACACGGTCATTGTACTGCCATTACTCAACCATGACAGTCTAATCTGACAGGGGATATTTCTTTTCTTATTTATGTGTGAGTCAGCTCCCTTCTCTGTTTACATGCTGGGGTATTAGGCCATGGAGAATCTGATGTCAGACTAGGATTGGAATTTTTTTTTTTTTTTTTTTTTTTTTTTTGGGGGGGGAGGGGGGTACAATGGGAGAGGAAGATAATAGTATAAACTTTATTATAGCACATTCATATGATGTCCCACTGATTTTTCTAAGATAGTGTGACTTGACTGTGGACAAAATTTTTGTCAGCTATTGCTGTAAGTAAAGTGCTAAGCCCTACATTGAAATGATGCTGTACTTTAAAATATTGTGTTGATGTTGTTTTCAGCCATAAAAAATCGTGTAGCATACCAACGTACACCCTCTTTTAAAAGAGAAAATCCCCGAAGTCAGATTAAGGCTGCTTTTATGGCGAAGTACATGAAAACAGTCAACAGACAAAATTATGTTCCAGTGTGCACTTATGGACTCACAGTGATTTTCAGGTGTGATGAGAGAAACAGGATGCATATTCTGAGTAAACATCCATGCCTTGGGAACACTTAACAACAATAACATGGGATAATTGTGATGAGGGCTTCGGATTAGGTAATTAAGCATTTGTTATCTGCCTCTGATTTTTATTTGTCTGTTTTTGTCTGTCTAATTGACGATTTTCCCGTCTGTGTCTCTGCTGTCGTGGTAGTGATGGTGGCAATAGACGTAGTTATGATTGCTTCATACTGTTTTCTTCTACCTAGTAGTAGTTTTCAAAAAGGGTCAAGTGTGATTATGGTAATTGTAAATGGCGAATGAAGAAAGAAATAATGGGGATGTTCATATCTATAACATATACAAATGCATTTAATATTTTTAATTAAATATAAAAATTGACTCTAAGGAAATGCTATCAAGATCGATAAAATCGCATCAACCCCCCCCCCCCCCCCACCCCCCCCAAAAAAAAAAAAAAAAGAAAAAAAAAAAACAGAAAGAAAGTTTGTTTTGTCTTATATCGCTGGCTTGTCAGTTTAAATCAAACATGCTTTTAGACATCAGGCTAAATAATATTCATAATTAACTGCATTTAAATGACAGCAAAGCCGCGATCTAATTGAATCTTAAAGAAAACCGTGAATAAACAGCACACTTTTTCGAAGGAGTGACAGGATGGCTAAACGTTCTCCTGCCAATATGTAAACCGTAGTTTCTGGTTGGTACCCACCCTCGACCTTTCTTCCTATTGACAAAAATCGAAATCTGAATGATAAAGTCATTCGATGAGACTTAAACTGAGGCCCATGTGCAACACACCAGGAACATCTTGCGCGACACGCAAAACCCCGTTCCGTCTTTCGAAGAACAGGCCATCTTTGTTGCGTAGAACGGATGACAAATTATTATTTAAAAAAACCAGCATGCACACAGGTGTCATGTTTTAGACACTCCCCAAGGAAAAATCGGGGTGGAGTCCCAGGGCGGCTCGGCTGTAGGCTATAGGCAACGTTCGGGTGGCTCCTGCGACGGTACTGGAACCATTCGTATCGTCATCTTCTTTCCAATGGATTATTTCCATGGCGTGAGATGGGGTCTGCTGCATGGTAACGGCTTGCCCTCCATTACTGACCTACCCAGCTTTGCGCTCTAAGACTAGAGCGCAACTCCTAGTCTTCCGAGACTGATGGTGCCTCTACTTTCTTTTATAAACGCACACTTACTTCTTTTTTGGCACAAGCAAATCAGAGCAGAAGTTTCTTTCAA
>CM060320.1:29448247-29460747 GCA_030674155.1 Stramonita haemastoma
TAGAGAGGTGCCTGCGCGCGTGTGCGCACGAGCCTCTGTGTGTGTGTGTGTGTGTGTGTGTGTGTGTGTGTGTGTGTACGCGCGCGCTGTGTGTGTTTAAGAGAGAGAGAGTGAGAGAGAGAGAGAGAGAGAGAGAGAGAGAGAGAGAGAGAGAGAGAGAGAGAGAGAGAGAGAGAGAGAGAGAGAGAGAGAGAGAGAGAGAGAGAGAGAGAGATCCGAATTCTGATCCCTGATGAAAAGATCCAAAAAGAAACCACTGGCCCATACATGAAGGGGATTCCTGATATATAAATCAATAGTCAGTGATAAGGATACAGGATAAAGTACATCTGTGACAAACTATCCATCACCACCTTCATCTATCCCATAGTCTAGTAGACCATTCGGGCACCACTAAAGATATTGCAACCAGTGACAAAGTAAACTGAATAAAATTCACTCTGGGAAAAAAAAATCTAGCTGCTTCCTGGAGAAAAAAACCCAAACTTGTAGCATCATAATATAATTTATTTTAACGATTTTGCATAAATATGGAGCTTAATTGCTAATAATGTTAGGTTTACTACACCACAGAGCAAACAGAGTTTAAATGCATTAGGCTGGCTGTTGTGATGTGCTGGAATGTATGTTGCTTAGTGCCATTAAAGGCAGGGCAACCTAAAACAAAATGTACTTTATCTTCTGTTATTTCAACACATAAAAAGACATGTTGTATCAGATTGATTATGGATTTTGTATCTAAGCTTGTGAGTATTTACATATGGCATAGCCATACTAAATTCAGCCATAAGTGTTTTGGAAATGTATGTCCAATTTAAGCTTTAAATAGGTTTGAAATCATAATATAAACTTAGAAGTTATCTAGTCTTTCGTCTATCATTGGAATGTAGATGCTCCTTTCATTGTTGCTGATGACAAATTAATGATTCTTTGTCTAAAACAAAACAGCAATAAACTCTTAAAAATTTTCAACCCTTAATCAATCAACCAGACATAACCAGTCACACTTTAATAAGACATTAGGTATTGTGCGGCCCAGTTTTTCTTTGTATTTCCCTTAGCATCTAAACAAAAATAAATCCTATATGATTTGAAAGGTAGCCTATGCTATTCCATATTCGAAATCATTAAATCATTATCTAACATATCTTACAACATAGTTAACTGAAAGAGTATATCTAGTTTTTTTTGCTGTAAAACGGTGTGTACAGATGTTCATTTGATAAGCAACAACAACACTAGTGAGAACAACAGCATCAACAACAAAAACAAGAAAATCTATTGAGCAGAGGATGAGTCAGGGAGGGGGGGGGGGATAAAACTGAAGAGGCAAAATCCTAGTGCCTATAATTACTTGTCAACAGTGACTGTAGCAGTGTTGGAAGCTGAATGGGGGAGAAAAAACAAACAAACACTGGCTGTTTGAAGGATAGTGGCATGGGATAAGACCCTAGAGACAACGGGGGTGGAAAGACTGTGTTGAGTTCAAAGCTGACATGTGTTTTCACACTATTGGTGTGTTTGATGCAACGGGGTCAAGGTCAGTGTGATAAACAGGTTGTTTCTGCCTGTTTGCGGCTGGCTAGCTGGTTGTCTCAAATTTTCTTTCTTTTTTTGTTGTTGCTTTAATGTGCCTTTATCTGCTTGTTTAACTGTCTTTATCCTTGTCTCCTATTTCTGTGTCTTCCCTTTTCACTTGCTGAGTCTGTCAAACTTATTGTATGCATATTTGTATCTAAAAGGTTGTATATCTGTGTATTTGCATGCAATACCCAATCTCTAAGCTTATATATGCATATATATATTTTTTTTTTATAACAAGAAAGAAGTTTAGAATGTGCAAGTTTCTCTGACAAATTAGATGTGCGGAAACAACTTTGAACTTTACTGTGAATGTCTGCAATTGGATAGTTCACCCTTTTCTCCCTCATTTTTGAATGCTGAAACAGGAACTGTTGCTGTCTGTCATATGAGAAAAAATATGTTGCTCTGCTGTTTAGTGTCTGGTAAGTCAAACTCAGTGCCTCCAATTTAGCATGGTAAAGAACTGTTTCTTTTAGGTCTATCTGGAAGACAGGCAGAAGAATGAACCAAGAGGGCAGAAATTAGGCAAGAAAGAGGTGACAGGAAGAAAGGGAAAGAGGCAAGAACAAAGAGATGGATAGAAAAAAGAACCCCTAGCACAAAGTTTTCAGAAGGTCAGGATGCTATTTAAACTGACAGGATCCTGGCATCCCCACATGAAACTCTAGTTTTTGTCTTTCCACAAACTACCAAACCCTATCTTACATAGGTTTTTTATTCTTAAATATTATCATCCTAGTGTCTAAAGAACATCTTTCAAAAGAACAGTAATGGCAACAGCTGCAAGGACAACAATGACAACAACAGAAACTGTTGTTGAGTATAGAGGGGAAGAATTGGAGGGGACAAAAACAGAAGAGGCAAACTCCTAATGCCTATAATTACTTGTCAACAGTGACTGTCAGCCAGCAACAGTGTTGGAAGCTGAATGGGGGAGAGAGAAAAAAACAACACTAATGTTGAAGGAGAGTGGCATGGGATAAGACCCTAGAGACAACGGCAGTGGAAAGACTGTGCTGAGTTCAGAGCCGACATGTGTTTTCACACCATGGGGTGTTGGTGTAAAGGGGTCAAGGGCAGTGTGATTAACAGGCCATGTCTGCAGACATTGTTTTCATCCTCCTCTGTTTTGTTTGTCTCTCTTTTCTGTTTCAGTCTGTCCGACTGGCTTGTGTGGCAGGCTGGTTGGCTGGGTGTTTGCTTTACTGTCTTTTTCTTCAGTGTCTCTATGTTTTATTCTACAGTTGTCTGTGTCACTGCCTCCCTTTTCTGTCTGTTTTACTTGCTGAATCTAAGCTGTTTTATGTGTCTATATATCGAAGTGTTTGTCATCTATCTTTGTGTATAACACCAGATCTCTCATCTCACCTCACCCCACTTATCCCATATTCTTTTGGATCACAGCAGAACTGATGGAGATTTTGCAACCAGCTTCCTCCACTCTCTGCAGGCCTCTGCTTTCCATGGCAAATCATTCCACTCTAGGCCAATCCATTCTCTGATGTTGTCTTCCCATTGTTTTCTGCATCTGCCTCTTTGACTCCCTCTTTGTACCATTCCCTGTATGACAGTCTTGGCCAGTCCAGGTGTTCCTGTGATGTGCCCATACCACTTTAGTTTGCGTTTTTTCACTGAACTCATGAGCTTTTCATAATTATGGTCCAATGGCAATTTAAAGTTTGGCTTTCACTTCCTCATTAGTGATGTGATCCCTATATGAGATGCCAAGGAGTTTGTGAAAGCATCTCATCTCCCTTGCCTGTATCGTTCTTTCAGTGTCTGAGTTACTCTCCTACGTTTCACATGGTTACAAAATATAGACATGATCAAGGAAGCATCAGTTTGAACCAGATCTTTAAGCTTTTTTCATTAGCAGATAAGTTAGCAGATAAGAAGTTGGACATGTATACAGATGTCAAAACCTTGTATGTGCCCGTAACAACTTTGACAAACCTCATAGAATTTCATAGCGGATGTTTCCTAGATAACACTTATCTTTTTCATGAATATTTACATCGGACGATGGCCTATGTGGCAACAGCTGTTTTTCCTGTCTCTTGTTTTTGTTTATGTCTACCTGCTTCTCTGTCTGTCTCTTTCTCTCTCACGATTCATAATCATCTTTCTATTAGCTCTTCCCTCTTTATCTCACGTTGCCTATTTGTCTGTCTTTTTTTCTTTGTCTTACTATAATTCATACTCAGTGAATTGTTGTCTGATCTTCTCTTTTAGGTGCATTTACTCTTAATTTCTGAACACCAGCAAATTAAGACTGACTTCTTCAGATTGATGTTGGGTACCTTCATGCAAAATGACCAGTTCCCGATTTCTGTCTGTCTGCCCGTCTGTCTGTCTGTCTGTCTGTCTGTCTGTCTCTATTATATATATATATATATATATATATATATATATATATATATATATATATATATATATATATATATATATATTATATATATATCAATATCATTAGTCAAAGGCAAGCCATCCAGCCCTGAGACAATTGGCTTTGTCGTCACTTGATTATAGTCATAGCACTCTCTTCTCTCTGCTTCCAGCTTCCACGCTTTGTCTGTCCAGTGACATGTATGGCCGATGTACCCGTGGGTGTAATGATGGATTGCTGTCACTTGGCTTCGATAATGGCATGAAAAAGAGGAACGTAGGAGGTATGGAATAAAACCTGGGGCTGTGTGTGTTTCAGCTATCAGATAATCACTCACTGTCTTTCTGTGTTGAAATTGTCAACAAAGCTGATTGTTTTGTTTTCTCATTTAGCTGAAAGTAGTTTGGTTTTGTGCCATCTTTGGTTTGAAAAATAAAAACAAATGTCAAGCTCGATGAAAAGATACCTTTAACTAGATTATTTTGCTGTATTTACGTTTTGTTAGTAATGCTTTAATTTCAACTCAAATTAACTTGATCAGAAAAGCAATTAGGGTAGAAACAGTACAGAGCCTCTAAGAGGAGAATGAAATAGAAACCATAATAAGAAAGTAACTAATGTCATACCTTTGTTTTATTTATCTGTTTCTCAATCTGTCTTTCTGTCTGTTGAAAAACGTCATACATTTATTTTTATTTCTCCGTTTTATCATTCTGTCTTTCTGTCTGTCTCATCTGTCATTGTTATCGAACGACATAAACCATCCAGCCCTGAGGGAATTGGCTTTGTTGTTCCTTGATTATAGTCATTGCACTCTCTTCTCTCTCTGCTTCCCACTTCCACAGTTTGCTTGACCAGTGACACGTGGCTGATGTTGCCACCAGCAAAATGATGGACGGCTTTCGCTTTGCTTCCATACTGGTATGGGAAACTGGTGCACAGCAGTTACCGAATGAAAGTATGGATCAGCTGGTGCTTACTTTTTTTTGTTTATCAAGTGTCAAAACAGGCTGCTTTTGACCAGTTTTGAGCTTCTATGTTGTTGTTTTTATTAGGTATTTGTATGAACAGAAGTCAATGCTATTTATATGTAAGGAGACCTTGCTTTATATTGTTATGTGTTGTTGGTACTGATGTTTCTGTTTTAATTCAAGTTTGATCATGAAACTAAAAGTAATAGGTACAGTGGAAAAGTTTGGGAATCGGGTAGAATAGGCACAAAAAATGTATTTCAAATACAGCCACTTTATCAATGTCATTCACGTTATGTCTTTGGCTCTCTGTATGTCTATCTCCCTTAACATTTGTCTCTCTGTTCATCAATGATGAAAGACATAAAACTATCCTTTTATGAGACAATAAACTTTGTTGTCCTTTCATTGCAGCCATAGTTCTCTCTTCTCTCTGCTACCAGTTTCCATTGTCTGTCAATTCAAGAATGTGTATAGTTGAGGTACTCATGAGTAAAAAATTGATAGCGTGCTGTCACTGTGTTATTACATTTGCTTGGAAAACTGGCATACAAATAGTTGTTGAACAAATGTGTAGGCCATCGGTGTTATAGTTGTAGGATACTATGGGGCTTGTGATCTTTAGTTTCTTACAAGTGTCAAAATTGGTTGCTTTATTTTCATTTAATCTATATCCCTCTGGCTATATTTGCTATGATAAAGCCCAGAAGCAAATTATAGATGAATTAAGCGGAAACTAAATTTACATTATTTAGTAATATTACTTTGTAGGTCGCATTTTAATTTCAACTCAAATTTGATCACGAAAGTGATATAGAGAGAAACGGTGGAGAGCTTCGACACAAATACTACCACAGACCTGAACAGAATCATAGACAATGAAACATTCGTTTCTCTATTTCTGTCTGTCTGTCTGTCCCACCCGTCTATCTGTGTCTCTCTCCGTCTCTCTCTCCCTCTTTCTCCCTCTCCCTATCTGTTCCTTTTCCCATCATTAATCAAAGTACAAACCAATCAGCCGTGAGACAATTGTCTTCATCGTCGCTTGATTATAGTCATCGCACTGTCTTCACTCTCTGCTACGAGATTCCACATTTGTCTGCCCGGTGACATGTATACTGATGTTCTGTGTCCCCAGAGTGACAGGTTACTAGCGCAGCTTCGCTTCAAGACTGGCATCGAACACTGGCCTGTAACAATCGTTGAATAAAAGTACTGGCCATTTGTGTGAGTGTAACATGTTTGTTTAGGATGGTATAGCTCAGTGGTTAAAACACACGCTTTATCTGAGCCAATGTTGAGCAGCATCGAGCGTGGTTACCAATTGGATGGGTGACCGGTTGCGCGCCCAGGTTTTCGTACAGTTCCCCAGTTCACCTAGCTGTAATATGGTACCTTCTCTCGTTAGGGTCAGGGAAGGTAAAGAAGCGAGGGAGAGGAGATGGGCGCCGTTCTCAATATCCTGGCCTCTGGAGAAGCTGAGGTCCCTGATACCTCGCTTCCCCTATAACCTATACATTTCAACAGGTTTATTGGGATTATTGCTCGCTGACCTTGTTTTGGTGGTATCAAAGCGTTGTTCCTGTCTTTATCTTGAAGCCCCCCCCCCCCCTTTTTTTCCTTTTATTTCATATTGTTTCTTTAAACAGAAGCCGAATACCTACAAAATAAGAGAAAGCATAACTTTTTACATTTTTTTGTTGTAATGTACTCTTGGTGATTTGTTTTGTCATGTTTTGTTTTATTTCATATCAATTGTGGTCATGGACTTGATGTGGGTAGAAATAAGGCACAATTTTGAAAACGAATTAGAGCAGGAAAGAAAAAAAAATCTACATAATCTGTCTGTCTGTCTGTCTGTCTGTCTGTCTGTCTGTCTGTCTGTCCTGTCTGTCTGTCTGTCTGTCTGTCTGTCTGTCTGTCTGTCTGCTCTCTCTCTCTCTCTCTCTCTCTCTCTCTCTCTCTCTCTCTCTCTCTCCTCTCTCTCTCTCTCTCTCTCTCTCTCTCTCTTTGCCTCTGCATCTTGGCCCGATTTCTGTTTGTTTTTTTTATCCTGTCTCTGAGTCCGTTTCTCTCATTCTTTATTTTTCAAAGTCTACTTTCGTGTAAATTGTCCTTCTTCATCCTCTTTTGCCATTTTAAATTTCTGTCTTAGCCTATTTGGACCCCTTTCAGTAATTTTCTTTTTTCCCTACGATCAGCAAGGTACGGCAGTTAACATCTAACGTTCTTTGTTATGGGACGAAAGAAGTCTGATTTGTTCCGAGACTCGCAGAAATCATTCTTTGTCCAGCCATAGACTTTGAATGCAGTCATCATAGTGCATTACTATGATTAGTCATTTCGTTTAAAGGTTTCTGTTCCCTTTCTTTTTTGCTTATAGCTCTGTCTGGTTGTCTCTGTGATTCTGTATGTCTGTCTGTCTATCGCTCTTCCTCTCTTTCTTTCTTTCTCTCTTTATTATATTATATATATATATATATATATATATATATATATAAAGATAGATAATATAATATAATATATATATATATAATATATAATATATATATATATTATATAGATATATATAAAAAGAGAAAGAAAAAAGAGAGGAAGAGCGATAGACAGACAGACATACAGAATCCAGAGATTATATTATAACCAGTCCATCATCAATACATGGTAGAACTGAGTGTTTAATGTTTTGCAACCCACTGAATGCTGAAAAAAGTAACAGGATACTTAACGTGCACATTGAATCTTCTCTATGCATACATTTAATGCATTCGAAGGAAACAAAGACATTGGCAGATTTGTACTGTACGTTAAGCCTGGGAGATCGTTAAAATCCCCAATTCTAATTTATTAGACTATATGCTGGAATCAAATCCAAAACTTCATGGACCAACAGAAAAGAAAGTCAAACACTCTGTCCACTAAGCAAACGTCTTTATCTCTCAGGTATTTAGAATTTCACTGAAAGCTAGCAGTAGGGGTACGGATAAAATCCGATTGGTTGATGCATGCGTCTTTTTGCTCTCGTCTTTCAGCCCAAGACATAAAGCTTGCAGCCATTAGGTAATTGGCTTTATCATTTCTCCACTGTGGTCCTTGCCCCTCTCTTCATTCCCCAACTAGCTTCCATCGTTGATTTATCCGGTGACATGTGAGGCTGATTTATTGCGACAAGATGAGAGATCATTGCTATGATTGAGATTGGCATGGAAAAAAGGACACGCTGAAGTCGTGTAAAAAGATAAAGGAAAAAAATGTACGAGCCTGTAGAGAAATTGATGTCAAAGTAACGTGGTTATTTTTGTTAACTTTTTTTCCTTGTCAAAACTTTTCTTCAAGTTTGATATTAATGATAGAATTGAATAAATGTATTTTGTGAAGAAGTTTGGCAAACTGACAGAGATTTAAAGTACGGGTAGTCTTACACTGATATACAATACATGTCGCATAAGAAGGTGTTTTTTTTAAAGATAGAAGCACAGTCTTTTTAGGCTTCTTTTTCTTTTCATTTATTACACTCTATGGATGATTTGCAAGATTAAATTGGCAATAATGGGTTATTATAGATTTTTGTTGGGAGGGCCCATTGATTTCATTTCTTATTGTTCCATAGGTACTCTTTTATTTTTACTCTGTTGTTTGTTTGTTTTGTTTTGCTTTGTTGCTGTTTTGTTGTTGTTGTTGTTGTGTTGTTGTTTTGTGCTTAATCTAGTTAGCTGTGTAACAGGATGCAAACATCTTTGTTTCATTGGTGTCAGTGCTTGGTTGTTGTTATCCTTGTTTTTCCATTGATTGTTATTCTTCTTTCATTATTTCATAGTTCAGCAAAATTGATTGAAACATTTGTTTATATCTGGAATTCTGATGACAGTCAACCTTTTAATCTATGATTATACAATTGGCTTTCTTTGATAAGTACTGTTCGCTTAAAACAACGAAATCTAATTAGTTATTTACTTTTCTCATACATTTTGGTTTGCTTAAATAAATGTTCCCTGTTATGAGCCAATAGTAGAAAAATACAAAGACGTTTCTGCTATAACTTTAAGTGTATCCTAAAACAACGTCTTTCTTGTCATTTAGTTTCTTGTTCATCACTAATATGTGAATTCCTTAGATTAAGCAAATTCTATTTGGACCAATTTTGATGATGGAGGAAGGTTGGTGAAAACAGTATTTAAACGTTTCAATGTGAATCATGGAAAAGACGAGAAAACAATCACAAAAATAGCTTGAAATCAAATAGATGTCAGTCATTGTGATGTCTGTCTGTCTGTCTGTCTCTGTACTTTTGTCCCCTCATCCCACCTTTCCTCTTTCTCGTCTTTGTCTACTTGGTTCCTCCTTCTGTTGGCATATAAAGCTTGTCCTTTCAACTTGATGCCTTTTATATTTCAGCTTTCCTTCTCTATTTGTAATCACCTTTCCCTTCAGCCCAACTCTGTCTCTCTCTCTCTCTCTCTTGTCTTCTTCTCTCGTCTCTGTCTCTCTCTTCTCTCTGTCGTCTCTCGTCTTCTGTCTTTTCTCTGTCTTCGTCTGTCTGTCGTCTGTCTCGTCTTTCTTCCTCTCTCTCTCTCTCTCTCTCTCTCTCTCTCTCTCTTTCTCTCTCTCTCTCTCTGGTTATTTTTGTCAGGACACAACAGTCAATATCCCACAATCTGTCTATTTTAATGAAAAGAGAGAGAAGTCTTTCTGGTTCCAAGATCTGCAGAAACCTAAGGTATGCAGTTAAGAACTTTTGCAGTTTGATGGTGTGTCGGTGTGATTGATTAGCTGTTAGCTTTCTGTCTGTTTTCTGTCTGTTCTTTGTGGTTTGTCTCTCAATCTTTCTCTCCGTCTTTGACGTAGGTACAGAGATACAGACATACGGGCACAGAAAGACGCATGGACACACCCAGATACATAGACACACATGCAAAAGCATCCCATCTCCATTGCCTGTATCCTACTTTCAATGCCTGCTTCTTATGGTCGACGTTTCACAAGCGTAAAAAAATATGGCACATACTCAGGGAACGTATCAGTCTGATCTTAAGATAATGGTGATGTTTTTGTCGTTTCAGAGGACTTTCAGTTTGGTCATTGGAACCGTGGTCTGGGCTATATGGAGATAATTTCAGGTTTTGATCCTTCATCCGAAACTACACCTACCAGACGTTTGAAGCTATTTCTCGATTTTCTTGGTATCTATAGTTAAGTCAGTGCTGATCCATTGGCACATATTTGTCATCCGCTGGGATTTATCTGCACTGATCTGCACGCCATATGCCGAAGAGGTTTATCAAGGTGATTTACCAGGCTGACTACTATTGCTCTTCTCCAGCTAGGCATAATTTCATTGGCAAAACTAAAGTTTGTGAAAATCTGCACACGCGTTAAACCTTTTCTCGTTAGGAGTAGGCCATTTCGTGCAGGTAGGAACGGAAACAATGTCGAAAACATGTCTGGTACTCTGGTATATTTAGATATCATCCTCGAAATCAAAATGCAGCACCTTCATTATGGGCAAAAATGGATACATACGCAAAGACTTACCATAGGTGTATCTCCGGAGTTCTAGCTGAGGAACAAAAATAGCTACATCAGAAAGATCAGTCAAGTCTAATGTCTAAGATGCAAAGATTAAAGCATAAGCCTATTTTCATTTTGCGAATATTTTATGTGTTCCATTTTTACAAGCTATGCTTTAGGCTAGCTAAAGTCTAAAGTCTATTAGTGCTCTACTCACATGTGTGATTTTATTTCTTTCATCTACCTTGTTTACACCTTCTCCTTTGTATGTATTTCCTGTCCTGTCTATCTGCCACTCGGTAAGACATTTTTTTCTGTGGGAGGGAAAGAATCCACATACAACAATTGAATACATGTCAGTCACTGTATGCTTTTGTCTTTGCCCCCCCCCCCCCCCCCCCCCCCCCCCCCCCCCCCCCCCCCCCCCCCCCCCCCCCCCCCCCCCCCCCCCCGCCCATTCACTGTTTTTACTCTCTTTGATTATTTCCTCGTTTGCTCATTTCTGGCCATCACCACAGCCATTCTCTTTCCTTCCGTCAGTTTTAGGAGTTCCAGATCGAACGTAAATAATAATCTTTTGATGTCAATATGCTTTTCATCTGTCTTTTCTTCTTCCTTGTCCTGTACTCCTTTCTTCTTTTAGCCTTGGTTATTATTGGCATGACACAGTAGACAATATGTAAATCTTAATGGAAACAGGGAAAAAAGTTTTTCGAGTTTTAAAAGACCAGCAGAAGCCTGAGGTGTGTGGCCACCAGTTTTTGCAGTTATCGTGGTGTGTTCCTGTTGTTGGATAATCTGTGTGTTTTCTGTTTGTCTGTCTGGTATCTGTCTGTCAATCTGTCTGACCATCTGTTTGTCTTTATCTCTCTCTTTTACGTGCGCACGCGCACACACACACACCACACACCCATCCACCCCACCTACACCCCCATCCCCCTATACACACACGCATGCACGCACACACATACACATGCACGAACGCAAACACGCACACAGACATAAGCAGACACACACATACACACGCACGCGCGTGCGCGATCGAACACACACACACACAAACACACACACCAAACACCACACACACACACACCATGCATGAAGATATGCACAGCCACCCATCCTCTGTGTCCCTGTATCTGCTGTCTGTACTCTGTGTACACTTTTGTCTATGTTTCTCTGCTTCTGCCTTTGCCTCACCGTTACTTCATACTCATTTTCAGTTAATTTTTCTTCATTTTCTTTTAACTGCGCTTACACTGAAATTTGAGTAAAAGCCTGACTTATTTGAACCCTTCTGTAAGGATTCTTTATTTTTTGTTTATCCTAGTGCTGAATAAGCAAGTAGTAACTCTTCTTCCTTCTTTATTCTTCTTGTAATACCTTCTTCTTTGTCTTGCATGCTCTTTCCTTCTTCCTTTTTTCCCCCCTT
Source organism: Stramonita haemastoma (assembly GCA_030674155.1). NCBI lineage: Eukaryota > Metazoa > Mollusca > Gastropoda > Neogastropoda > Muricidae > Stramonita > Stramonita haemastoma. The sequence goes on from CM060320.1 coordinate 29,460,129, forward strand.
CTCTTTTTATCGCTCTCCCACTCCTCATCAGCAATAGCACAAGACATAAACCAGACAAGCCATTAGACAATTGGTTCCGTCTTGTCCCTGTCTTCCTCCTTCCGGCCTCGTCACTCTTCCTCCCCTAGTTTCTGTCAGTAAGTCAGTCGATTGACACGAAGGTGGCTGATGTATGCTGGCACATTGACAAAGATGTATGTCGCCATGGCCTGGTACCAGCCACTGGCATTGGGAAACTGGTGCAACGGGGGAGTTGATTAATTAGCCCAAAACACTAAGCGGGATTGGGGTTATTGCGAGCATCTTTGTTTGGGTTCGGTCTGTCAATGGTAGTGGTTGGTTGGTGGCTGTCTACTGTTGTTGTTCGGGTTTCTTTCTGTGTCTCTGTTCTCTGTCTGTCTCTCCTCTCTCTGTCTCTCTCTCTGTCTCTCTCTCTGTCTGTCTGTCTCTCTCTTTCTTTCTCTCTCTCACTAACTCTCTCTCTCTCTCTCCTCTCCTCTCCTCTCTCTCTCTCTCTCTCCCTCCTCTCTCTCTCCTCTCTCTCTCTCTCTCTCTCTCTCTCTCTCTCTCCCTCTCTCTCTCTCTCTCTCTCTCTCTCCCCCCCCTCTCTCTCTCTCTC
>CM060320.1:29480747-29483247 GCA_030674155.1 Stramonita haemastoma
ACTTTGAGAGTGCAGTTTTATAATCGATGAACTTCTTGGCACTAAAAACGTAATTTTCACATAAGAAAACTGAATTGAACAAAATGGCTCTTTCAGGCAAGGTAGGTCTCTCAGCGTGAACTTTGGGCTGCTTTCCCTTGAAGGAGCACCACCCATACTTTTCTGCAATTTTACACCAACATTATGACCCTAACTACCACCTCTTTAAACACAGACTATGATAAGACAAGCATCGATGTAGCTGAGTCCATCATGAACGCGACAACCTGTCAAACGCTTTAGGAACTACTTTCTGGAGAATTATAAACGACAGAAAAGAAAAAAAATATATAATCCCCTCACCTGTACATCCAGCGCTTAAAGCTGAAGAAAGCGCTTATGACACAACATCAATCACTGACAAAAAATCATCCAGGACTTGCTGCCTATTGTGGTCAGAAGATACAGATTTCCAAAAGCTCAGTGGACACAAATACATCTTTAAGAAATTCTATACCAACAAAGTTGTCTGGGGGTCTTGAAAACCTCCACCCAAACAATCCATAACGCAGACAGTCTGAGGGGTGTCTCTCTGTTTGGTCACTGAGTTGACTTCCAAACGAAAGCTACCCCCCGCCCCTCAAAAGCAAAGTTTACAGATGAGCAGGGAATGTACTCAGATCGTTTATCATACATACCCCCTCACACAACCAGCTCGTTGTAAACAAGCGAAGCTTCTCTATCCAGAGGTGCTTATATATAACCAGGGAACAGAAGACTTAAAAGTGCTGGCAAACGTTGACCTTTTTTCTATCAGTCAGAACGATATGTCACTGAAGCCATTTTTTTGCAAAAAAAAAGGAAGACAGACACCGATGTATCAAGACGAACGGTGTGTCTGATTGAAACATGAGAATCAACAAAAAGAAAAAAAAAAAGAAAAAACGAAGAAACCCGGTAACTGGTCTGCAGTTATCACACACTGCTGTTGCTGATGCTGTTACTGCCACCAGCTCCTCACCTCCCCCCCTCACCTACCCCCCCCCCCCCCTCCTTCCCCACAAACCCCCCCTATCTGCCCTCGACTCTTTGAAATCAATGAGACGCAACTTGATGCCCAAAGGGGACTGTTGACCGCAGTAGAAAGCTTTTTTTTTGAAAACCTTGAGTGAGATGAAACGACATTAATAACAATTGACGATGAGAAAAGAAGATTAAAAGTAAATATATTAAAAGAAGAAAAGGAGGGATTTTTTTTGGGGGGGAAACTGAAAAGAATCTGGCAAAGCCTGAGGGAAGGTAGAAATGAAAGTAAAGGGCTAAAGGAACAGGGGACAGTGAAATTGGAAAGAGGAAACTGTGCAACAAGGGAGAGAGGGACTAGAGAGAGAGAGAGAGAGAGAGAGAGAGAGAGAGAGAGAGAGAGAGAGAGAGAGAGAGAGAGAGAGAGAGAGAGAGAGAGAGAGAGAGAGAGAGAGAGAGAGAGAGGGAGAGGTGGAAAGAAGAGAGAGAGAGAGAGACAGAGACAGAAACAGATAGAGAGGCAGATAGGGAGAGATAGAGAGACAGATAGAGAGAGACAGACAGAGACAGACAGAGACAGACAGAGATAGAGCGAGAGACAGACAGAGACAGAGAGAGACAGAGACAGAGAGACTGAGAGAAACATAGAGAGACATAAAGAGAGAGGGCATAATGACACAAAAATCTTACTTTTCACAAAGCCTAAAAAACAACGCATTGCAAAAACAAAAACAATGCTTTAAAAGTTCATGTCACATCTCCAGACGGTTGACATTTGAACAGAAACTGTTTTACACAGTGCTTATTTTCCATAGATTTGCTGGACTAGACTATTATAGTTATTCTGTTTTCTCCTTTGTCTGTGGCTCATCAACAGATCACATTCAATGAAGAAAACGGGCTGGCTGCCCACATCAATTGATGGAAGGAGGAACGAACGGCGAAGACTGCCTGCCACAATGACTATGGATGGACAAGAGAAGACAAAGGCAATTTACTAATGGGTAAATTGGTGTAGACCTATGTCTTGTTGTGTGCTGCTGCTGCTGCTGCTGCTGCTGCTGATGATGAAGATGAAAGGAGAGAGAGAGAGAGAGAGAGAGAGAGAGAGAGAGGAGAGAGAGAGAGAGAGAGAGAGAGAGAGAGAGAGAGAGAGAGAGAGAGAGAGAGAGAGAGAGAGAGAGATTAATTTATTAATTTTTTAATTTTTAATTTATTCTTTTATATCAAGGATAACAGAATAAGCAATCATGTGTTTTTTTTTCATCCGGTCCCCGTCTGTATGCAGTTTTGTAAATATTGTCATCTGTTCCCACCGGCACACGATGGCCTACTCTTACGAAAAGCGGAACAGGATTTAACGTGTGCGCAAGATGTTCTGCGTGCGTTCGCACACGGGGCCTCGGTTTAAAGTCTCATCCGAAGGACTTTTGGGGAGAGAGAGAGAGAGAGAGAGAGAGAGAGAGAGAGAGAGAGAGAGAGAGAGAGAGAGAGAGAG
>CM060320.1:29488247-29490747 GCA_030674155.1 Stramonita haemastoma
CGGATAATGATATAATACAATTTCGTCTAGACTTTGTTGTGACTTCATTGTATTCAAAACTCGATGAAAGAAGCAGTAAACCGTTTGTGTTAAAAGGGGACAAATATACAAAGTGTTCTTCTCTGTTTTAAACATGCTGGTTAAGAGCTGATGTTGTGTTTTTAATTTGATCAAAATGTAAGTTCATGATAGATCTTCTTTTCTTTCCTCGGTTAGAGCTCCCATGTTTATAAAAGTGAGATTTTCCTTATGTGACCAATAATACCCACCAGCAATGTAACCACGTTCTGACTTCGGGGATGTTTTTCCGTTTTAATTCTCCTTACCCTTAGCAATGTCCTTTATATGGTTTTGTTTTTACTGTTTTTGACATTAATATTGCTTTCCAAAAACAAAATGCACTTCTTGCAATACTTCTCCCACCTCTTTTTCCTCCTTCCCCTACCCCCCCCCCCCCTGCCCTCTCTCTTCTCTCTCTCTCTCTCTCTCTCTCTCTCTCTCTCTCTTCTCTCTCTCTCTCTCTCTCTCTCTCTCTCTCTCTCTCTCTCTTCTCTCTCCCACCCCCACCCCCACCCCCACCCCCAACCCGCCTTCTCCAGCCCCCTTAGGCTAGGAGTGTTAAATCACCATATTTGTTACAGCACCTGACTGAAGGGAATAACAATGTCGGCCGAAGCTATTCATCTGCTTTCCCCTGTCTGTGCCAGCCGCTGCCAGGACTAAGTGACCAGAGTGACATATATCACCAGACACTGCCACTCACCTTTGTATCAGCTAGCTAACTACTCAACACCCTGGGACAAGTCTGAGGGAGGGAGGGAGGGAGGGCAAGGGAGAGATCGAGAACTTCCAGACAATCAAGGAGACTCGTCTCCTCTCCTCTCTTCTATATTTATATTCGCACGCTAGAGGGATATTTTTTGGTGGGAAAGGGTATGTGGGTGATTTTGCTTAGGATCACGATTCGGGGCTTTTTGGTTGTTTTTGGTTTTGTTTATTTCTTTGTTCGATTGTTTATTCTTTGTTTCATTACTTGTTTTCTTTTTATTATCTCTTTCTGTCCTCTCTCGTGTTGCCACAGTGAGTGCCTTGCCATTACTATTTTAGTGAAATTCTAGATCTAATTAAACTAAACTCATAATTATATTTTAGACACATATCCAAAAAGGCGTGTTTGAAAAAAAAATAATTATGCATCAATTCACTACTGCAACCAACCGCTGTGGCGCAATGGCCAGCTCCTCGAGTTACGGGATGGAAAATCGCAGGTTTGAACCATGCAAGAGTCATAGCGATACTTTAAACTTCAGCCAGCGCCTCTCCAGAGTGACTTTGCTATAGGCTCATTGAGAAAACTGAGACCACACAGTAGATCTTTAATCATTTTCCGGATGCAACTTTGAGAGTGTTGCTCAAATAGCCTGACCAACACTGAAAGTGTCTGTGTTTCTCTGGCCCAGTTGACGCCGGGCTATATATGATGGGTCAATGTAGAGTATAGCCGTGTCAAATAATCTCAAAACACGTGCATTTCCTTAGCAAGAACTTTAAATCATCTTTGTCACCATTGACCATCATGCCAAAAAAAATGTCTCTAATTGGTAGCCCAGATTGCTCTGGTCTCGTGGTGACCTTAGTTTAGGTTTCCCGATACACTCCTGTACCTTTGATGAGTTTGTGTCAAAGCCTTTGGGGATGGAATATAAAGGGAGAAGATCGTTTGAGGAGCGCATTAATGGTCACCATCTCGTTGTGCTTCCCATTAGTCTGGCTCCGCGACTGAGCTAAAAATTATTGACGTTAGTAAAAGGATACGTACGGTGGTTTTCCGAGTGTGGTAGCCAAAACCAGGTTTCACTGAACACCGCCAAAGTGATCCAGCAGCAGTGCAGGGCCTACCTAGCTGGTGGCCCCACGGCGGTTTAAACCATGGTGGGTTTTCTGTGGACTTCTGACACTGAGGATGCCATATAGTGAATAATGAATCTGCGTATGGCTGGGATGGAGAGATTGACATGTGTGGCATGAGAGCAGCAGGACAGGAACATCACAGACGATGAGGCAGAAAACAGAAAGAAAAGTATATTGCGCCAATGTGAAGAACATCTAAATGGTCGTTTTTCCTTGAAGTCGGAATACGGCTACTTTAACGGTGGGCAAAAACGGTTGCATACGCAAAATATCACGTTAAATTAACAAAGGACCTCTTGCCAAGAAACGACAAAAAGGCCATTAACGATAGAGTCAGAAGGAAATATTGATATATAGAATCGATTATTAATACTGTTTTTTAGGAACCTTTGTAACATTAGACACATACCGTATGCTTCAGCTTCTTTGAGAAACAATCTTTGTGGTGTAGGCAAGCGAGCAGATCCCTCGCTTTTTTGTTTTAAAAAAAGTATATCACCATAGTAAAACCACCTTCTTACTTCCTTTTTGCTTGTGTGCTTGCATCTGAAACAGATTTTTTTTTGTTACCAATAATCGAAAGATACAA
>CM060320.1:29495747-29505747 GCA_030674155.1 Stramonita haemastoma
CTGCGCACACTTTCATCTGAGTTTCAGCCTTTTATGCAATCTGTTGGGTCCATACCCATTGAAACAGTTTTGTTCGCCTCATTTTTTTGGCGACAAATTTTTCTAACATTAAAAAAAAATCCCCTTGGCATCATCTTTGGTAACACTCCTCTCATAAATTATGTCACTAGAAGTCTATTTTATCTGTGAGCATTCTGACAGACTAGAAGAACATTGTCACATGAATCACTGGATGTCTGATGTATAGCACCTCTCTTGTTCTTTACCAGTGGCATAACAGGTCTAAACTTAAAGTAAGGCCTGGCACTTACTAAATATTACATAACGAATTGACATTGGATGATTTTGTACCCCGTCCCCAAAGCCCTTTCTCTTTTTTTTTTTTCGGGAGGGGTGTGGGTGGGTAGGGGTAAAAAAAAGAGAATGTTTATATGATAATGAATTGCTGCTGATTAACTGAATTCTTTTCAACATTTTTGTGGACATCTCTCTGTGTCTCTGTGTCTGTGTTTGTGTCTGTGTCTGTCTGTCTGTCTGTCTCTGTCTGTCTGTCTGTCTCTTTCTCTCTCTGTGACCACTGAACTATGGTTAACCATGTTAGGATGTGTTGATAATCATACTCATACAATCTGAAGCAGAAACTTGATGACTACATGCTAAGTATGTTAAGAAAATGATCATAAAAAATTAAGAATGAGAAAACAAAGAAAGACATTTTGTGAAAATCATACCAACGAAAGAAAAAAAGAAGAAAAAGGCAAGGACAAGAATAGGTAAAAAACAAGAAAAAAGGAAGAAAGAAGCCAAGAAAAAAACAGAAAAAAAAACAGAAATTACGAAAGAAAAAAGGGTAAAAAGATAAACACAAGAAAGAAAAAAAGGGAAAAATAAAGAGAAACTGAAAAAAGTGAAAAAGAGAAAAAAAAAAAAAGAAAGAAAGAAGAAAGAAAGAAAAGAAAGAATGGCAAAATTAAGAAGAAAAAAAAACCAACAACAAAGAAACAAACAAAAAAACACCAAAAATCGGTGGTCACATTCTTTTTTTTTCTGCCCATGTCCTAAGCAGACTCTCTGTCATGCTGACATTCTGATCCTGTCATCTCTGCACATGCAGAAAGCTGGGATAGCAGCAATAAATCAGATTGAGAAGGCTGTGCAAAGACACTGTCTAAAAGATCGTCGGAGAGTTTGGAGAAATTTGACACATGGACGAGGCAGGGAATGCAGAGAATGGGAAGGGGAGGGGGAAGGGAAGGCAAGGGCAGAAGGGGAAGGGGAGGGGAGAAGGGGAAGGGGGTGGGGTGGGGGTGGGGGGGTTGTAGTCAGCACAGATGAAATCTTGAATGGGATGGGGAGTTGTTCTGGTGGCAGACACACACGTACGAAACAGCCAACATAGTTGGATTTCAAATACAAGGGATAGGCTGAATAAAAGACTGTTAAATGGAATGTTTTCTTTCTGTTGTTTTACAGGCTAGTTTCTTTTTTTGTTGTCTCTCAGTGATTTGGTTTCTCAATTATGTCTATCTGTCTGTATATATGTCCGTGTATCTGTCTCTGTCTTTGTTTCTCTGTGTTTGCCCCTATCTCACTCTCTCTTTATCTCTCTCTCTTTTGCTTTCTATGGCTTTTTGTTCGTTTCACAAATCAATTTTATGTAGATCTGTTTACCCTCTTTTCTTCATTTTTCACTGTTAAAGGGGGGGGGGGGGGGGGTAAATTTGAAATCAAAAGGTGAGATGACAGATGGTAGGGGAGAATACAATCTCTGCCCCCATTTTCCCTCCCTCTCTCTGTCTCTCTCCTTCCCCCTTTTTTTGAATACAAGATACAGTCTTTATTGTCCATTTACACTATGTAGAAAATTTTCTCTCGACTGCATTACAAGTGTTATTTTACCAGTTCAGCATATATTTCAACATTCGCAATAAGGTAATCAGTTCAGCATATATTTCAACATTCGCAATAAGGTAATCAGTTCAGCATATACTTCAACATTCGCAATAAGGTAATCAGTTCAGCATATATTTCAACATTCGCAATAAGGTAATCAGTTCAGCATATATTTCAACATTCGCAATAAGGTAATCAGTTCAGCATATAAAAATTATTTCAACATTCGCAATAAGGTAATCAGTTGAACATATATTTCAACATTCGCAATAAGGTAATCAGTTCAGCATATAATTATTTCAACATTCGCAATAAGGTAATCAGTTCAGCATATATTTCAACATTCGCAATAAGGTAATCAGTTCAGCATATATTTCAACATTCGCAATAAGGTAATCAGTTGATGTATTCTTTGTTTGTCCTGAGTTATATTGTTCTCTCTCTCTCCTCTCTCTCTCTCTCTCTCTCTCTCTCTCTCTCTCTCTCTCTCTCTCTCTCTCTCTCTCTCTCTCTCTCTCTCTCTCTCTCTCTCTCTCTCTCCCGAGAACACAACTTCCAGTAGTATACGATAGAATTTCTACACATCTGCCATTTTTTGGTTTCAGGCTGTGGGCCTCAATTCAACCCTAATAGTGTTGGTCCCTTTGCATCTGTTGGCAGTAACCTCCCATCATCCTCAACCCTTTCCCCCCTCAGCACACAACACACCATAACACAACACTCTCTCTCTCTCTCTCCTCTCCTCTCTCTCTCTCTCTCTCTCCTCTCTCTCTCTCTCCTCTCTCTCTCTCTCTCTCTCTCTCTCTCTCTCTCTCTCCTCTCTCTGCTCTGTGTGTGTGTGTGTGTGTGTGTGTGTGTGTGTGTGTGTGTGTGTGTGTGTGTGTGTGTGTGTGTGTGTGTGTGTGTGTGTGTGTGTGTGTGTGAGTTGGGTTTTTTGTTGTTGTTGCTGTTCTTTCTCCCCTTTTATCAAAACTTATGTTTTATGGAACTATTTTGATGATAGATGGTGGTGGATTGATGTTTTCAGTCATTCAACCTCATCGTATTCTCATGTTGCTCCTTAATTATTGCGCCCTCTTTTCTTTTTTTGTTTTGTTTTGTTTTTGTTTTTGTTTTTGTTTGTTTGTTTGTTTGTTTGCTTGTTTTTTTCTTTGTTTGTTTGCTTGTTTTTTGTTTTGTTGCTGTGTTTTCTTTTTGTTTGTTTATTTGTTTGTTTGTTTTTTTTCTTCTTCAAATCAAAATCATCATTGATTCTTACTTCATATTTTTGTTTCTGAATGAGTGCATTTTTATAACATTACCTTAATATTGTATTTCTGTCTTATTCCTTACCTGTTTTGTTGTGCTTCTCCCCTTTTATCAAAACTTATGTTTTATGGGATTATTTTGATGATAGATGGTGGTGAATTGATGTTTTCAGTCATTTAACCTCATCGTATTCCCACGTTTGCTCCTTAATTATTGCGCCCCCCCCCCCCCCCTTTTTTTTTGTTTGTTTGTTTTTTTTTGTTTTTTTTGTTGCTTTGTTTTGTTTGCTTATTTGTTTGTGTGTGTGTGTGTGTGTGTGTGTGGTGTGTGTGTGTGTGTGTGTGTGTGTGTGTGTGTGTGTGTGTGTGTGTGTGTGTGTGTGTGTGTTTTCCAAATCGAAATCATCATTGATTCTTATTCTTGTTTCAGAATGAGTGCCTTTTTGTAACATTACCTCAATATTGTATTTCTGTCTTATTCCTTACCTGTTGTTGTTTTTTCTCACCTTTTATCAAAATCTTATGTTTTATGGGATTTATTTTGATGATAGATGGTGGTGGATTGATGTCTTCAGTCATTCAACCTCATTATATTCTTATGTTTGCTCTTTAATTATTGCGCTTTTTTTGTTGTTTTGTTTTGTTTTGCTTTTGTTTGTTTTGTTTTTGTTTGTTTTCCTTTATTCAAAGCCAAATTATCATTGATTTCTACTTCTTTTTCGTTTCTGAATGAGTGACTTTTTATAACATTACCTTAATATTGTATCTCTGTGTTATTTCTTGCCTGTTTGATACTTGGTATGGTTCCTTACTTTTGGTATTTGGATCATTATAATTGTTGTTGTGTAGTTGTGGCTATTATTTTTATTTTTTTCTATCTTAATGTTATCCCTGAAAAGGGCGGGGACTGGATGTAAAAAAGCACACGAGTGCTTATCTATTATCCTCGAATAAAAGAATTTTGCCTTGTCTTGCCTTGCCTTGCCTCTCTCTCTCTCTCTCTCTCTCTCTCTCTCTCTCTCTCTCTCTCTCTCTCTCTCTCTCTCTCTCTCTCTCTCTCTCTCTCTCTCTCTCTCTCTCTCTCTCTCTCCACGCACGGCCTTGCAACCAGGTTTTATTTTCTTCGTGGTTTTTTTTTTTCTTTTTTAGGTTTCATTGTTTCCTTCTCTCTCTCAGCCCCTCCAGACACTCATTTCTCCCATCCAAGCATCACATCACTCCTGTGCCAGACCAACTCGCAGACACTGTGTTTGCGCAAGCTTTCTAATCTGATTTATAGCCTGCCCTGCATGTGCAGCCATGAAGCGATTAGCTCAAGAAGCGTCTGACCAAAGGGGCCGGGGACATCACTGACGGTATACACAGCCATTCTTCTCCCCGTTTTGTTCAAGATCTGGTTATTGATTTTGTATACAATAAACAAGTGTAGAGGGGATATACGGTGTGGATTAATTTTTTCTGTCACTTTTTAAGAGGAATAATTTTGAATCAGGTATAAGTTGATTTAAAAGTTGTTGTTTTTTACATTTAAATAAAAACCTTTGTATTGGTTTTGGAAAGAACGGTAAAAATAAAGCATGAAATGCTCTACCTTTCTCAAACTACAAAAAAGTCACAGAGTGAAAAAAAAAAGCTTAAAACTTTTTTTAAGATGTTGTTTTCAATGCAACCATGTAAATCTTAAATTTGAAAATGTGTCTTTTACACTGTTGAATAGATTGAGAAGTTAGACAATTCTCTCTCTCTCTCTCTCTCTCTCTCTCTCTCTCTCTCTCTCTCTCTCTCTCTCTCTCTCTCCTCTCTCTCTCTCTCTCTCTCTCTCTCTCTCTCTCTCTCTCTCTCTCTCTCTTCAACACTGCCCAATTATACAGATGTAAAGACTAACAGCATATGATGGCAAGTTGTGATATGAAAAAGAAAGCAAAGCTATCTGAAATATAGTTTACTGCTTAGAGAGAAAAATTAGTTATGATTTGGTTTGATGATAAAATAAGAGAAGATGGAAATGAGTGATGAAAAGTTGGGGTTTATCTTGAGCAAAACAGGCTTATAAATGATTTCGAAATTACTTTCACTGCTTGTTATGAAAACATGTTACGTCTGAAGCAAACACAGGATAATTTCTTACATTTTTCACTCTGTTTTCTTGCAGCATCTTTTTGCCTTTGGAAGTATGATAGACTGTAGAATAGTCCTTATATATAAGTTCCATGTATTATTATTATTATTATTATTATTATTATTATTATTATTATTATTATTATTATTATTATTATTATTATTATTATTATTGTTGTTGTTGTTGTTATTATTGTTATTATCATTATCATTATCATTATCATCATCATTATTATTATTATTATTATTATTATTATTATTATTATTATTATTATTGTTGTTGTTGTTGTTATTATTATTATTATTATTATTATTATTATTATTATTATTATTATTATTATTATATGAAGAGGTATTCTGAAGAAGTAAAGTTTTTAAGATCTGAATATAAGACATGTGGCTGCTTTAACTTGACTTTTTATTGACAAGGAAACAAGTATAAAAGCAGATACATGTATCTATGTGTGCATGCTCAACTATACACCTGCGTTTACATACATGTATGCATATACCTACGCCAGCAAAGTGAAGAAAAAAATAGCAACAAACAGCACAGGCACATAATGATACATAATGCACTCCCCCCCCCCCCCCCCGCCTACCCACCCCACACACATACACACACACGTGCGTGCGCGCACGCGCGCTCGCACGCACATGTGCAAACACACACACACAGAGGGATGCACGCTCGCACGGATGCACACTCACTACACACACATACACACACACTCAGCGAGCATCTCAAAAGATTAAAACCAACTTCTATGGAATTGACCAAAAAAAATTGGGAAGTTCCCAAGTGTAGCAAACTTTGGATTTTTTTCCTCCCCTGGCCGTTGTTTTACATTCAGATTTTTTAGAGGGGGAGATCTGATCTTTCGAAGCGTACTTATTTATTTTTTTAAATGTAACCCCCACAAGCAAACAAGAAAGGGAATGAATGTTAAAGTGTGTGGGACTTCTTCAGGAGACACTGCTTAGGGAAAAGGTTCCTGGTCTTAAGAGACGCGATGCTTTGTGTTCTTCCTTAGCTGCCTCTGGGCATTTTCGGCCATTCTCACGCTTAGTCTTTTGACCCTTTCAGGGTTTTTTTTTCGCCCCTCTTTTTATGTCCGGTCGTTCTTTGTCTCGACTCTTGTTGTTGTTTCTGTTGTTGTTTTTGTTTTGGGGATTTTTGGCTGCCTCGTGTTCTTTGTGTTTCTGTCGTATTGTTTTCGTGCTTCTTGTCTCGATTTTTTTTTTGCATCAACTATACTTAGATTTGTTATGTTGCATCCTCAGGGTCACGGGGAGTCTATCCATGTCAGGCTGACATACAAACATTAGTCAGGCGGGTTCTGCATTGCTGCTGAGTCATTTTTAGTGACGTTCAGTAGTGCTTGTTCTAAGCTAACATACGCGGGACACCATCTGCTCAGCACGACTTTCTTCCGTATAACTTCCGGCTCTGGGGGCTTTAAAATGAAATCCTTATTCGCACATAATTGTGTAAAACAGCCAACATTGAGTTTATTATAGCCATCCTATTTATTGTTCTAATTTCTAACATGCTACAACAAGTCTTTTTCTACATATATGTGCATAATATTATCTCGTTCTTGGCAAAAGTTTACTACATTCTGCACATTTGTGACTGTGTAATATTAAAATAGAAAGAGATCTCCCGATGGGTGGTAAAAATAAAAGGTGGTGCTATAATATATGTAGTCGTTGGAGAGCTAGGTGTCAGAGACCTCAACTTCTCCAGGGATCACCATAATGGGGGTGATGCCAACTTCGTCTTCTTCGCTGCTTTATTTTTCCTATTTTTCCTGACCCTAAAGTTTACTCAGCCTTTTGCAGCTCGGTGAACTGGGGGACTGTACTGAAGCCAAGGTGCATAAACATTCACCCATCCGAGAGGCATCCTTGGTCAAAAAGACCTAAAACTTCAGCCTCCGGAGAGCGACTGCTCTGATCATTAAGCTATTCCATCTCCCATGGGTAGGTAGGGCCGTATTACTATCGGAAGTAATACATAAACCATGTTAAAAGAAGTTGGAATAATAATATAAGCATGTTTGTTAGAGTTATGGCAAAGTGTTCAATTTTATAGTTAAGTAGTGTATGTGTGAAGTTCACTTATGGTTTAGTTCTTAATATTCAGTAAAATCCTCTGTATGCCTAAAGAGAAGATAGTAAGTGAAAAATTAGAATTTAAATGTGTCTGTCCGTCCATCTGTTCTGACATTTTAAAAGGTTGCAGGCAACAAATCCAATCTCAGAAGAGTCGCTTTCTTTCTGTCTGTTAGCAGCAAAACGCCTACACCCCCCACGGCTTCGTTTTCGTGTCGTTGCTTTCTCTGTCCATTCTTCTACACACCCAGTCTCCAGTCCAAGCATCACGCCTGTGCCAGACAAACCCGCAGACACTGTGTTTGCGCAAGCTTTCTAATCTGATTTATAGCCTGCCCTGCATGTGCAGCCATGAAGCGATTAGCTCAAGAAGAGTCTGACCAAAGGGGGGAGGACAACAGTGACGGCATACACAGCTTTTCTTTTAGTTTTGGCTTGAGATCTAGAAATTGATTAAAATAAAAACCAAAGGCGTACAGCGTGAATTGTTTGGGCATTTCAACGACACAGAAAAAGAAAAGCAAAGCCTAAAACAAAAACTGTGTGGCCATTTCAATGGCACAGAAAGTGAAAAGCAAGGCGTACAGCAGAAATCGTTTGGCTGTTTTAACAACACACACCACACACACACACACACACACACACACACACACACACAAAAAGAAAAGCAAGACCTACAACGTAAATGTTTTGGCCATTTCAAAAACACACGCAAAGAAACGCCATTGCACCATATGCAAAACTCCTAATTTCAGTGAAAAAAACCACAAGAAAGTCGCACGTACATCTGGACTGACCAAGACTGTCCTACAGGGGACAGTTCAAGGAGAGAGATAAAGAGGTAGACAGATAAAATGATGAGAAGACAGCATCAGAGAGTAGAATGGCCTTGGGTAGAACAATTAATTTGAGCATTACAGAAAGCAGAGGACAGCAGGGAGTGGAGGAAGCTGGCTGCAGAATCTTCATCGTTGCCTCCATGGTACGCAGGATTATGAGAGAGGTGAAGGTAGAGAAAGCCCTTCCTGAATACCTGCGCATGTTTTTTCTCCTACTATTTGTTTTCTTAATTAGATAATCAAACACAGAAGCAAAGTAGGACAATGTTTAACTTTGTCCAAACAATTTTGTACTAATTTTTACAGAGTAAAGGGCAATTAGATATACCTCTATACAGCCATTTTCCCCACATCAGGGATGACGTATACTCATGACACTAGCGTGCATGTGCTTTTTTTTAGATTTTATAATCTGTTCTTACACTTTACAGGCACGCAATAGCCTACTCTTCCGAAAGAGGGAACGGGGTTTACTGTTTGTTCAAGGTGTTTTACATTCATTCATACACGAGACCTCGGTTTACAGTTTCATCCAAGTGACTTTCGGGGGTAGTGGAGTCAGTTCTGGTGTTACCCCCAGGGGGATAAATCCCATTGTACAGGTGCCTCAGTGGTGGCTTGATTCCGTGCCTTCACATTACTAGCGCAGCGTTCTAAGCACTGAATGTCAAAGTCATTCGTATGAGACTATAAACCGAGGCCCCGTGTGCGAACGCACGCAGAACATCTTGCGCACACGTTAAACCCCGTTCCGCCTTTCGGAAGAGCAGGCCATCGTGTGCCGGTAGGAGCGGATGACAAAATTATTTTTAAAAAAAAAAAAAAAAAACCCAGCATGCACACAGGTGTGTTTAGACACCATCCCTGAGGGGAAAACAAACAATGGGTAGGCACTGCACTTGTGGCGAAGCGCTCTCCCCGGGGAGAGCAGCCCGAATTTCACGCAGAGAAATCTGCTGTGACATAAAAGTGGTATAAAATAACAATAACAAAAAAATAAAATAAAGAAAGAAAAACTTAGTTAACCCACCCATCTTATCGATCTGATTATGTCCATTTTCGATCTTTGATGAGAGTCTGGTATAAAAAAAAAGCCTCTTATCCAGTTATCGTAGATCGAATCAGATCTCTCTCTCTCTCTCTCTCTCTCCTCTCTCTCTCTCTCTCTCTCTCTCTCTCTCTCTCTCTCTCTCTCCTCTCTCTCTCTCTCTCTCTCTCTCTCTCCTCCCTCATCTCTTTCTCTCTCTCTCTGCACAGATGCAAAGGATTCACAGACTCCTCTAACTATATGCCACACAAAATCTTCCCAAAAAATTATTGAATCAATCAAAGCGTTTATCAATTCCATAACTTAAATGTTAAGTGTTTTCGCGTTACTGCATCCCCCAAAACGATGACATGAATCGCCAGAACTTTAACATGCCTGGTTAATATTTTGTACATGTGTGCAGGTCTACACAAAGGAGATGGAGTCTCAATGTAGGTAAGTTTACCTGGAAAATCCTAAAATTATGCAAACTGCAACCAACAGGTACGGGCGGCTCAGTCTCCAACCTAGGCAAAGATAAGGGTGTCGCATAATCTGTGTGGTCGTAGAGGAGAGAGGCATCAGAGACCTCAGCTTCTCCAGGGGCACAAGCATACTGAGGGTAGCGCCCTTCCATGACCCTAAAGAGGGCAGGTGCCAATTTACAGCTGGGAGAACTTACGGGGGTGGGGGTGGGGGGTGGGGGGGGTGGGGGGGGGGGGCTGTACTGAAGCCAAGGCGCGCAAACGGCCACCCAT
>CM060320.1:29515550-29538050 GCA_030674155.1 Stramonita haemastoma
AGCTTTCAACTACATCCTGCAGCCTCTTCGAGGGTCAATGTTTGTCAGTAGTCTGGAGAAAATGCTGCAAGTGGCAGTGCCAGGCTTGGACTTACAGGAAAAGTTGAGCAAGGGATGATTTAAGGCAGAGCAGGATAGAAAATTTATAGTCAATATAATACAACATAATAGCATTAACGGGTCCATCAGATGTTGATAAAATAAATGAGCATTAGTGAATCAATCACCTGTGAATATTTTTTTTAAAATGTACATACAAATCTAACATTGCATGTTGTATGGTTAAGAAATAGGCAAATATACCTAGCATGCAGCATGTACCTGTACAAAAACCAAAAAGAGCATCTACACTTTAGCACATGTACATGCTTACGCGCGCGCGCGCGCGCGTGCGCGCGCAAACACACACACACATACACACACACACAAACAAACACGCACGCACGCACGCACGCACACCCACCCCGCCACCCCCACACACGCCACACACACACACACACACACCTTTAAAAGTCCTTCGGGTGAGACTATAACCTGGGTCTCGTGTGCGAAACAAACGCAGAACATCTGCGCATACGTTAAAACATGTTCCCTTTTCGGAAAGTACGCTATTGTGTGCCTGTGGGAACGGATGACAAAATATCCAATACTGAATACACGCAGGGACTGGATGTAGAAAAAGCACATGAGTGTTTATTCCATTATCCTCGAAATACAAAAACAGCACACACACACACACACACACCACACACACACACACACACACAACACACACACACACACACACACACACACACACACACACACACACACACACACACACTCATGCCTCATCTATAGGCACATATCAAGAAGTAGGGGTTCTGCCTTTGAATGAATATCGACAACTTGCTGTGGCAAAATATGTTCTAAGAAGTACAGCAAATGATAGCAATGTTGAAAAAGAAGTCCAGATAAAGTCTGACTTTCACTTTCCGAAAAGAGCAAGAACTATTAGACTCACTTACCACAATTAGCACGTATACCTCTACACTTTTTAAACATTCAGAACTTAACCCAAATGAAGTAGCTAAATCAGAGGTAAAGTCAGCTCCCTGTCCACCTTGGGAACTGCTTAAAGCTCATTTTGACATTAATTATTCTTCTGTAAGAAAAGTTGACAATGTTAACATTCTTTCATCATTAGTAAAGGAACATATTCAAACCACTTACCCTGATCATCTCAAAATCTATACCGATGGGTCTGTTCTAAATACTAATGAGACAGGTGCAGCTTTCATTATCCCATCATTGAAAGTAGAACGATCTTTCAACCTGGGAAAAAATAAATCTATATTTACAGCTGAGCTAACTGCCATTCTGTTGGCATTATACCATGTACTTGACTTCCCTAAAAACATATTCAACATCCTTATGTGTGTCGATTCTAAATCGGTTTTGCATGCTTTAAACAATTCTACTTCTAAAGTAAGAAAAGACCTCATCACTGAAATCAGGCATCTGGTACACTTTTTGATTTTAAGAGGTAGCACTATTACTTTCTGTTGGGTTCCCTCACATACTGGTATCTATTTTAATGAAAAAGTTGACTGCCTTGCAAAGTTTGGAGCCAGGTGTAAAAATAATTCTTGTGAAATAAATGTTGCCTTATCTCTGCATGAGGGATATAACTTGCTACAAAACGCTTGCTGGAAGCATTTCAGAAAGAAGATAAATGAGTCTGGCTATTGTCCGTATAATAGCCGCACAAGCAATGTGATAGATTTTCAAAATGCTTTAGTATGTAACAAAGTTTCTGGTTGGTATAATCGGAGAAATGTGTCATCCCTCATTTATAGATTAAAACTAAACGCATTCAGGACAAAATACGTGAAAGATGTAAACTGTATTTGTGGTGAGAAGATTACAAATAGTCATGTCATTTTCAATTGTGAACATTTAAAAACATTTTTACCTGCTGTACCTAGTTTGTCACTGGATCAGATTTTGTCTGAACCTTCTTTGCTGTTGGACATTGTGTTAGCGTTGAAAAGAAGTCCAATAATCCAGTTTTTTGTAGTGTTAGGATGAGTTTCTTATTTCAGCATTGTTAAAGGACATTTTTCAGTTTATTGTTAACTCTTTCAGGGTTTTTTGTTGTTGTTTTTTTTGTTTTGTTTGCTTGTTTTGTTTGTCTAAAATCACAAAATGTGAATAGACGTTAAACTGAAGATACATTACATTAACACACACATACACACACACACACACACACACACCACACACACACACACACACACACACACACACACACACACACACACACACACACACACACACACACACACCAACAAAAACACACACACACACACACACACACACACACCACAAAAAACACACACACACATACACACACACATACACACACATACACACACATGTTTATAGCAAGACAGCATGGCAGTTTAGTGGCTATTAACAAGACGGTAGGAGTCGTAGAGAAAATGGCATGAAGATAGCTGAAATAAAAATAGTTTATGTGCATTCTTTCGCCCAGAGTCACAACATGGTTACTTTAGGTCACTCAAGTACACACGTTTGTTATAGCCATGGATACATTGAAAGACATTATAGCATTTTTCTTTCTATGTCTCTGTCTGTCTGTCTGTCTCTCTGTGTTTCTCTCTGTGCCTCTCTGTCTCTCTCTGTGTCTCTCTGTTCTCTCTCTCTCAGCACAAAAACATGTACACACAATTGTTATAGCCATGGATACATTGAAAGACATTATGGCATCTTGTCTGTCTGTCTGTCTGTCTGTCTGTCTGTCTGTCTGTCTGTCTGTCTGTTCTGTCTCGTCTCTGTCTCTGTCTCTGTCTCTCTCTCTCTCTCTCTCTCTCTCTCCTCTCTCTTCTCTCTCCTCTCTCTCTCTCTCTCTCTCTCTCTCTCTCTCTCTCTCTCTCTCTCTCTCTCTCTCTCTCTCTCTCTCGCGCGCTTAATGGGACTTATTTTGATGATAGATGGTGGTGGATTGATGTTTACAGTCATTTAACCTCATCATATTCTCATGTTTGCTCTTTAAGTATTGCGTCTTTTTTGTTTTGTTTTGTTTTTGTTTTTTGTTTTTTATTCAAATCAAAATAATCATTGATTCCTACTTCTTATTTTCGTTTCTGAATGAGTGCCTTTTTATAATATTACCTTAATATTCTATCTCTGTCTTATTTCTTACCTGTTGTTTGATACTTGGTATGGTGTCCTGCTCTTGGTATTTGGATTATTATAATTGTCGTTGTTTAGTTGAGGCTATCTTTTATCTTGATGTTATCCCTGAAAAGGGCGGGGACTGGATGTTAAAAAAAGCACACGAGTGCTTATCTATTATCCTCGAATAAAAGAATTTTGCCTCGCCTTCTCTCTCTGTCTCTCTCTGTCTCTCTCTGTCTCTCTATGTGTGTGTATCTGTCTCTGTCTCTGTCTCTGTCTCTGTCTCTGTCTCTGTCTCTGTCTCTCTCTCTCCTCTCTCTCTCTCTCTCTCTCTCTCTCTCTCTCTCTCTCTCTCTCTCTCTCTCTCTCTCTCTCTCTTCTCTCTCTCTCTTCTCTTACACACACACTTTGCCTCGTCCTGCTCTCACTCCTTCTCACATCTAGCAGTTTTCAGATTAAAAAAAAAAGAAGCCAAACTAAAACCTTAAGCAAATAAGAATACAAGTAAAGGAGAAAATGAAGATAAGAAAAGGTAAAACAAAGGAACATAATGAAAGAGTTAAAGAGAGAGAAATAAATACAGTAGACAAATAGATTACTCTGGAGAAATCTTCCAAGAAAATGTTTTTCTAATCAAACAAAAGAAAAAGAATCTATTAAAATATAGCGCTAGATCTCTGTCTGTGTCTTTGTCTGCCTATTTAGGTTGTTTGTTTGTGTGTGTGTGTGTGTTGTGTGTGTGTGTGTGTGTGTGTGTGTGTGTGTGTGTGTGTGTGTGTGTGTGTGTTGTTGTGTGTGTGATTGTGTGTCTGTGTGTCTGTGTGTCTGTCTTCTGTTCCCCCCCCCCCCTTCTCTCTTCTCTCTCTCTCTCTCTCTCTCTCTCTCTCCTCCTCTTCTCTCTCTCTCTCTCTCTCTCTCTCTCTCTTTTCTCTCTCTCTCTCTCTCTCTCTCTCTCTCTCTCTCTCTCTCTCTCTCTCTCTCTCTCTCTCTCTCTCTTACACACATACACACACGCATGCACGCACGCACACACACATACATACACACACGCACACACACACATACATACATACATACACACACACACACACGCTCATAAACACACACACACACACACACACACACCACACACACACACACACACACACACACACACACACACACACACACACACACACACCACACGGATATATCATTCCCTGCTAAAAAAAACATTTCAAGAAGTTAACAACAGCACAAAAAACCCATCAAACAAAGAAATTCAGCAACAAAAACAATCAACCTGCAAGACAAACAAACAAAAGAAAAAAACAGAAAATAGATAGTATCACAGATTAAGTTTTGAGAATTGATTTAACTGTTTACACATTACAAAAAAGAAAAGCAAAACCCAAAAATAATCCTGGGTTGATATTTTTTATAAAAATCCCCTTTTCTAAAAATATGGAGTCTCCTTCTTTCCCCCCAAAGAAGCACTAAGAACTTTGCCTTGGCCATACCTTGACTTCTTCTCCTATGTAACAGTTTTTAACACTAAAAAAGCCACAACATCAAAAATAAAATCTAAAGCAAATAAAGGATACAAGTAAACAAAGAAAAAGGAAAACCAAAAAAAGGAAAACAGAAATAGACATGCACAATGCATAATGAAAGAGAGGGAATTGGGGGAAGGGGGGGAGGATTAAAAAAGACAAATGTTTTACCCTAGAGAAATCTTCCAAGAAAATGTTTTTTTTAATCAAACGAAACAAGTAGAATCTATTAAAACCTATTAATTTTTTCTCTGTCTCTGCCTTTGTCTCTGTCTATGAATATATCTGTCTCTTTGTCTGTATGCTTCTTTGTCTTTCTGTTTCTCTCCCTGTGTCTGTCTGTCTGTCTGTCTGTCTGTCTGTCTGCCTGCCTGTCTGTCTGTCTGTCTGTCTGTCTGTCTGTCTGTCTGTCTGTCTGTCTGTCTGTCTGTCTGTCTGTCTGTCTGTCTGTCTGTCTGTTCTCTCTCTCTCTCTCTCTCTCTCTCTCTCTCTCTCTCTCTCTCTCTCTCTCTCTCTCTCTCTCTCTCTCTCTCTCTTTTTGTGAGAAGTCATGACTAATTAGGTTTCCCTTTTATGCTTTTTCCACCCTTATACCCTGGCACGTATTGAGGCCAAAGGCCGATGTGCATTAAATAATCTCAGAGGTCAGAGTTCAGAGTTCTATGTGTGCGCATACGCACACACGCACATAAGAATGTGCATACTGTTTACGCAGGTGTGATTGAATGCTTGACCTTACGTGCACATATATACACACATGATGACAGGATGGGTATATAAGTCTGTTTTCTCAAGTGCATGCACTGCTGTGTATACATGCATGCATGTGTGCTTGTGTACACGCATGCGTGCATGTATCCTCATGATGTGTCTCTGCGTGTACATCGGCGGATGTTACTTGCTTTCAAGTAAAGTTAAAAAGGGTAAAGGTAAAGGCGTCCGATACCCTATGTGGTCGTAGGGGAGCAAGGCATAGACCTCAGCTTCTCTGTAAGCCAGCATATTGAGGGCAGTGCCCATCTCCTCTCCCTCGCTGCTGTACCTTCCCTGACCCTCAAGAGGGCAGTTACCTATTTACAGCTGGGTGAACTGCGGGGGTGGCGGGGGGGCTGTAATAAAACCAAAGCGCGCAAACGGTCACCCATCCACTTGGTAACCAAGCTCGATGCTGTTTAACCTTAGCTTGGTCAAAGCGAGCGCTCTGATCACTGAGCTATCCCCTCCCCTTTTGAAGAAGAAATTTTATTTTACAGAACAAGCTTTTGTTCGTTCATGCACATTCAAAACACTGGCAATTTCCCTGCAAAATTGCTGCTAGACATCGTTCAATCACATATTGAACTCATTTTGGTCTCCACCTTCCTCGTCCTATCTTGCCCTGTCTGCTTCCTGTCTTGTCTCTCCTGTCTTACTGCCAAAAGGAGGATGGTGGGGGAGAATTTCAGGAAGATACGTACGAAAGGAAGACTCTGTGTGTGTGTGTGTGTGTGTGTGTGTGTGTGTGTGTGTGTGTGTGTGTGTGTGTGTGTGTGTGTGTGTGTGTGTGTCTGTGTCTGTGTCTGTGTCTGTGTGTGTGCGCATGCGCCCATGTGTGTATGTGTGTGCGTGTGTGAGTGCGTGCGTGAGGGTGTGTGTGCATGTGTGTGTGCGCGCCCGCGTGTGTGTATGCTTGTGTTTGTGTGTGTTTGTCCTTGTGTCTGTCTGTGTGTCTGTCTGTCTCTCCGTCTGTCTGTCTCTATGTCTGTCCATCTATCTGTGTATATAAAGACAAGATAGGAAAGGTACAGTGTAGGAGCCGAAGCGACTTTGGTTGTAGGGCTGAGTGCCAATCTATCTAAAACATCCTCCCGGTGCTTTTCTTTCTTTCCTTCTTTTGTTGCTGCTTGTTTCATCTTCTAGCTTTTTTGTTCTATTCTTTTGTTTTGTTCCCGTTATGAATGAAATAAACCCAAAAAAAACAAAAAAAAGGGGGGAATGAGAGAGAGAATAAAAGAAACCGACGTGGCGAAAAAAGACAGAAAGAAGAGAGAGAGAGCAAGAGAGATGAGAAGAGAGAGAGAAGACAGAAGACGACAGAGAGAGAGAGAGAGAAGAGAGAGACAGATAGACACGACAGAGAGAAGAGAGAGAAGAGAGACAGAGAGAGTAGACAGAGACAGAGAGA
Organism: Stramonita haemastoma; assembly: GCA_030674155.1. Classification (NCBI taxonomy): domain Eukaryota; kingdom Metazoa; phylum Mollusca; class Gastropoda; order Neogastropoda; family Muricidae; genus Stramonita; species Stramonita haemastoma. The sequence continues at coordinate 29,522,430 of CM060320.1, forward strand.
AGACAGACAGACAGACAGACAGAACAGAGAGACAGAACAGATAGAACAGACAGACAGAACAAAGAGACAGAGAGAGACACAACAGAGAGAGACACTATGAGACAGAGACGGAGACGAGAGAGCAGGACAGAAACAGAGACAAAGAGACAGAGAGACAGAGAGACAAGAGAGACACAGAGAGAGGGAGGGAGAGAGAGAGAGAGAGGAGAGAGAGAGAGAGAGAGAGATGAGAAGAGGAAAGAGAGAGGAGAGGAGAGGGAGAGAGAGAGAGAGAGAGAGAGAGAGAAGCAAGTAAGAGGGATGAATTGACTAATTGATTGATTGATAATTTCTATTTCTAAAGGTTACAGATAAAAGGTGATATACTTTTTCCATCCAGCCCATGACCTAAAAAGTAAATATGCTTAATAATCGCTAGTAATTGCAAGTACACGCGTAATACACACACACACACTTACACACCACACATACACACACAATATACACACACACACACGCACACACACACACACATTCACACACATGCACACACACATGTGAAGAAAAGAGTCAGGCCAAAGTACTTAGCTCTTAAGAGGAGACGAAGTGGACTCTAGGGGGAGAACTGAAGGAAAAAGGTCCCTGACATTTACAGATGCTATGTGGTGTGTTTTTAGTGGGTTTGTTTTGTTTTGTTTTGTTTCCCCCTGTGTTACTCATGTGTGCTTCAAACAGGTTCTCACGCCGACTCTTTGTGTTGACATTTGCCTACCCTTTTACCTCTTACTGCCAGTATAATGACCTCACACACAAACACACAAACACACATACACCACACACACGCGCGCGCGTGCGCACACACACAGACACACGCACGCACGCTCACACACACACACACACACACACACACACACACACACACACACACACACACACACAACACACACACACACACACACACACACACACACAGTTAGTCTACCCGACGCCAGCAAGATTCGAATTCACGACTTCATAACTCATGGGATTAAAATCAAACGATCTTAGAAACTCAGCTATCGCGTCCATTACAACGTCGATATTATGTCGATATAAACGATGAAAAAAAAAGATATAAGAAAATGCATACACACTAGTGTCGTATATTATAGACATCATCCGCAAAGTTCGAATGTAGCTACATAAATAGCGTGCAAACATATTTTTGCTTATCCAAAAACAAAAATCTCATCATTGGTGAACTTTGAAGCAGTAACCTAGAAATGAATCAACCCAAACGAAGAAGCACACACAAAAAAACACAAGGCCGGTTTTAATGTTAGGGACATTTTTTTTTCTAAGCTCTATCCCAGGAGTCTACTCCGTCTCTCCCCAAGTGCTAAGCACTTTGGCCTGGCTCTATTCTTTCACATGTGGGGTTTGAATCTGTTTGGGTTTGTTGGGGTTTTTCTTTTACATTAAAAAAAATCCCAAACAAAATCTCCAAATCAACGAATCACACTTCTATTAAGGAAACATAAAGAAAGAAAAAGGAAAACAACATCCAGAACGGTGTGTGTGTATGTGTGTGTGTGTGGGTGTGGGGGGGGAGCGTATAGGTGTGTTGTGTGTGTGTGTGTGTGTGTGTGTGTGTGTGTGTGTGTGTGTGTGTGTGTGTGTGTGTGTGTTGTGTGTGTGTCTGTGTCTGTGTCTGTGTATGTGTATGTGTGTGTGTGTCTTCCTTTTAACGTCTATCCACTAAAAAGTGACTTTAGACAAATAAAGGGGGGGGGGGGGAAGTATGTCGGTGTGTTTGTGTGGACAGGTGAATGGAGGATTAAAAAATAAATAAATAAATAAATAAATAAATAAATAAATAAAAATAAATAAAAATAAAATAAATTATTTAAAAAAAAATTATAGGTTTAATTATCAGTAAAGCTTGAACCATAAAAAAGACAAATAGAAGCAAGTAAACTTGAGTAAAATAAATGCTACAATATCTCTGTGTATGTGTGTGTGAGTTTGTGTGTGTGTGTTTGTGTGTGTATGTGTGTGTGTGTGTGTGTGTGTGTGTGTGTGTGTGTGTGTGTGTGTGTGTGTGTGTGTGTGTGTGTGTGTGTGTGTGTGTGTGTGTGTGTGTGTGTGTGTGTGTGTGTGTGTGTGTGTGTGGTTCGTAATGCAAACATTTGCTCTCAAATGTGTAGATGTAGTTTTCTTTCTTCTAAAGCTATGACATCTGGTCGTGGGTAGTTTGTTACTGCTACTGCTTTATACCAAAAATAAATAGCTTTGTCTGACGTTTATTATTCCTTTTTTGCTAAAAAGGTTGGATTTGCATGATCTTTTGTGGATTGTTCGTGTTGGTGGTAGCATTTCTGTTGCCATTATTATACTGTTTGCTTCTTTGTTTCGGTTATTGAGGCTGTTGTCTTTGTTGTTGTTGCTGCTATTGTTGTTGTTGTTTACAATTACGATGATAATGATGATTTGTTCTGCGTTTTTTTCTTGTTCAGACACACACACACACACACACACACACGCGCGCGCGCGCACAGACAGACACACAGATACATATATATTTGTGTATATGTATGTGTGTGTGTGTATATATATACACACACATACAACCACACACACACACACTTAACTTAACACAACACAACATAACACAACACAGCACACATGCACACCCACTCACACATCGACCCACCCCCACCCCCCACGCACACACAAACACACACACACACACACTCACACACACACACACACAAACACACACACACACACACACACACACACACACACACACACACACACACACACACACACACACACACATACACACACACACGCACACACAACACAGAGCGATTTGAAAAGGATGAAATGACAAGCGCTAAGACAAATAAACACACCTGCTCCCCCTCACACAATCACCATTTGCTGAGTGTTTACAGGGAAAATATTTTCCCTCCATGCAATACCTTTGCATCACTTTACCTCTCGTCACCTTTTTCACAACTTCTTTTCTCGTTTTCTCTTTTTGTTTTTTCGAGGAAGGCTTTCAATTTTTTTTTCAATGGGTAAAAAAATTGTGTTTACTTGGTTGAGGGTGTTTGGGCTTGTATGTGTGTGTCGGGGGGAAGGCAGTGTTAGTTTTCTTTTATTAGTTGATTTTTTCAAGCGTTTTTTGTTGTTGTTGTCGCTGTTTGTTTGCTTTGTTTTTTTTCGTGCCTTTTTTCTTTATTCTTTAAATAAAATATCTGCTGTGGGTATAATACTCTCTCTCTCTCTCTCTCTCTCTCTCTCTCTCTCTCTCTCTCTCTCTCTCTCTCTCTCTCTCTCTCTCTCTCTCTCTCTCTCTCTCTCTCTTCTCTCTCTCTCTCTGTCTGTCTGTCTGTCTGTCTGTCTGTCTGTCTGTCTGTCTGTCTGTCTGTCTGTCTGTCTCTCTCTCTCTCTCTCTCTCTCTCTCTCTCTCTCTCTCTCTCTCTCTCTCTCTCTCTCTCTCTCTCTCTCTCTTTCAATTCTTTTTTTTAACTTTTTTCTATTTCTTTCTTTGTAGAACTTTCGTTTTAAGTTTACATTCTTTCAATTTGTTGTTTTTTCATTACTTCTCTCTGCTTTCATTTAAAGGATAGAATTTTTTTTAGCTTTGTCTTTATTTTTTCCTATGAGATATTTTTCTTTATTTCTTTAATCATCTTTGCCTGATACTATTGCAGGATGATTTAATACCCCTGTGTCTCTGTAGGTTGAAGGATTCTTTTTCGCATTTCTTACGATTATTGTTTATGCTGTCATTGCTGGATATTGTTATGTTGTCATAAGAAGTAGTTTTGTCATACCATTTTTTAAAAATTATATACATAATCGTGTAAACATGTTGCAAAATGAAGAACAAATGTGTCGTTGAGGACACAGTAGATAAGGGGACAGGATAACCTTGTGGTTAGAGCTATCTGCTGACCTGGGTTCGAATCCCGTTCAAGAGGATGTTTCCTCTGGAGTTAACATCAGTGCCGACTCTACTGCGGCTAAAAGTTCTTCGGAAGAGACTGTTAAACAGATGTCTTGTGTGCGAATAACGTAGAACATCTTGTGCACACGTATAAACTTGTTCCGCTTTTCGAAAGAGTAGGCCATCTTGTGCCGGTGGGAATGAATGACAAAATTTACAAAACTGCATACACACGGTAACTGGATGTGAAAATAAACCCGCATGAGTGTTTATTCCATTATCTTCGAAATCAAAAAATAAAACAATAAACAAAAACGAGAAAAGCAAGGTATATGTTATGTGATGCAATATACAATGCTGTTGATCTTCAAATGTCCATTTCAAAATATTTGTTGCAACATTTCACCATCCTCATCAATGTAACTGGTGTCACTCTGATAACCTCTTTTCACATTCACCTTCACCTATCCCGTAGTCTGAAAGACTGCTAGGGCACCACTAAAGATTTGGTGACCAGCTTTCTTCACAAGTTGCGGTTTTTCATCTTTCTGCTGCAAGTCATTCCACTCAGTGCCCTCTAGTGATGTCTTCCTATCGTTTTCTCTGTTTACCTCGACGTTTTCCTCCACGTACTGTTTCCTGTAGTACATTATGAGCATTAGGACTCGACTAGCTGGCAGTTTTTGGTACATTAAAGATATGTTTATGAGAAAGTGTTAAAAATTGTTCTCTGGCTCCTGGCTAAAGGCATGCACATAAAATTACCGTTGCATACATCACCTCCCTTTGAGTTATTAAAGGGGAAGCCTGGGCTTTCCTGTACCGTTGCTATGAGCATCGCTATCTGGTTAACTACCAAACAAAAAATGATACACTATCGCCCCATAATCTTTTGACAGCAGCCGCCACTTAGATCTACCTTTTGCTAAAGTACGGTGGACAAGTGCAATGATTTAGTAGGTACGATGTCAGGATTATCACCAGAATAGCTTTATTATTGTGGGTCGTAGGTTGAAGGGCGGGTTAGCTAAATGGTCAGAATACTCGCTTTTCCCACGTCAAAGTTAAGCAGCATCGAACGTGGTTACTAGTTGGATGGGTGGCCGTTTGCGCGCCTTGGCTTCAAAACAGTACCGTACCCCCCCCCCCCCCCCCCCCCCCCTCCTCCCCCCACCAGTTCTCCCAGCTGTAAATTGGCACCTGCCCTCCTGCTCTCTTTAGGGTCAGGGAAGGGTGTCGCCCTCAGTATGCTAGAACTGGAGAAGCTGAGATCTCTGATGCCTCGCTCCTCTACGACCACACAGTTTATGGGACACCTTTACCTAGGTTGTAGACTGAACTGCCCGTACCTGTTGGTTGTAGTTTGATTATTTTAAGGTTTTCCAGGCTAACGTACCTACATGAGACTCCATCTCCTTTGTGTAGACCTGCACACATGTACAAAATATTAACCAGCCATGTTAAAGTTCTGGCGATTCATGTCATCGTTTTGGGGGGATGCAGTAACGCGAAAACACTTAACATTTAAGTCATGGAATTGATAAACGCTTTGATTGATTCAATAATTTTTTTGGAAGATTTTGTGTGGCATATATGGCGTGCTTTATTGCTTGTGATACCTGTGAGGGAAAACTTGAGATGAGAAATGAAACTTTCTAGACGCCTGAGCATGACATTGCAGAGAAAGCAATAAACCTTTCCCCTAGTGTTTTCTTTTATTTTGCAGTAGGATGTTTGTTCGGTAAGCAGAACAAGTACACTGGGAAACATCTATTAGGTGTTTTTTTCCCTTTTACAGTTCACACACACACACATACACACACGCGCGCGTGCACGTGCGCGCATGCACGGACATACACACACGCACGAACACACATACACAGACACACATACAAACACGAACACAGACACACATACAAACACACACACAGACACACACACACAAACACACACATATATACACAAAATAAACATTGTTCTTTATTCATCTCCACAAACTCGGTCTCACCCTTTCCATTAAGCAGAAAAAATCTATTTTTCTTGTTGCCTTGTTCTCCTTTCACAGCTCACAGATTGTCATCACAATCCAGTTAGAGGAGTCTGTGAATCCTGTGTATCTGTGCACAGAGAGAGAGAGAGAGAGAGAGAGAGAGAGAGAGAGAGAGAGAGAGAGAGAGAGAGAGAGAGAGAGAGAGAGAGAGAGAGAGAGAGAGAGAGAGAGAGAGAGCTCTGACTCGATCTACGATAACTGGATAAGAGGCTTTTTAAACCAGACCCTCATCAAAGATCGGAACTGAACATAATCAGATCGATAGGATTGGTGGGTTAACTAAGCGGTTAGAACGCTGCGCTAATAACATGACTGCACGGAATCAAGTCACCACCGAGGCACCTTTACAAAGGGATTTATCCCCCGGGGTTAACATCAGTACTGACTCCGCTACCCCCGAAAGTCACTTGAATGAAACTGTAAACCGAGGTCTCGTGTATGAATGCATGTAAAACATATTGCACAAACATTAAACCCCTTTCTCTTTTTTGGAAAAGTAGGCTATTGCGTGCCTGTAACAAGATATTATACAATCTGTAAAAAAAAAAAAAATTTAATGCACGCTAGTGTCATGATTATACATCATCCCTGATGTTGGAAACTGGCTGTATAGCGGTATATCTTATTGCCCTTTACTTTGTACAAATTAATACAAAATTGTCTTGACAAAGTTAAACATTATCCAACTTTGCTTCTGTGTTTAATTATCTAATTAAGAAAACAAATAGTACAGAAAAACATGCGCAGGTATTCATGAAGGGCTTTCTCTACCTTCACCTCTCTCGTAATCCTGCGTACCATGGAGGCAACGATGAAGATTCTGCAGCCAGCTTCCTCCACTCCCTGCTATCCTCTGCTTTCTGTAATGCTCAAATAAATTGTTCTACCCAAGGCCATTCTACTCTCTGATGTTGTCTTCTCATCATTTTATCTGTCTACCTCTTTATCTCTCTCCTTGTACTGTCCCCTGTAGGGCAGACTTGGTCAGTCCAGATGTACGTGCGACTTTCTTGTGGTTTTTTTCACTGAAATTAGGAGTTTTGCATATGGTGCAATGGCGTTTCTTTGCGTGTGTTTTTGAAATGGCCAAAACATTTACGTTGTAGGTCTTGCTTTTCTTTGTGTGTGTGTGTGTGTGTGTGTGTGTGTGTGTGTGTGTGTGTGTGTGTGTGTGTGTGTGTGTGTGTGTGTGGTGTGTGTGTGTGTGTGTGTGTTGTTTAAAACAGCCAAACGATTTCTGCTGTAGGCCTTGCTTTTCACTTTCTGTGCCATTGAAATGGCCACGTAATTTTTGTTTTAAGCTTTGATTTTCTTTTTCTGTGTCGTTGAAATGCCCAAACAATTCACGCTGTACGCCTTTGGTTTTTATTTTAATCAGTTTCTAGATCTCAAGCCAAAACTAAAAGAAAAGCTGTGTATACCGTCACTGTTGTCCCCGGCCCCTTTGGTCAGACTCTTCTTGAGCTAATCGCTTCATGGCTGCACATGCAGGGCAGGCTATAAATCAGATTAGAAAGCTTGCGCAAACACAGTGTCTGCGAGTTGGTCTGGCACAGGCAGGCGTGATGCTTGGACTGGCGACTGGGTGTGTAGAAGAATGGACAGAGAAAGCAACGACACGAAAACGATGCCGTGGGGGTGTAGGCGTTTTGCTGCCAACAGACAGAAAGAAAACGACTCTTTTGAGATTGGATTTGTTGCCTGCAACCTTTTAAAATGTCAGAACAGATGGACAGACAGACACATTTAAATTCTAATTTTTCACTTCCTATCTTCTCTTTAGGCATACAAAGGATTTTACTGAATATTAAGAAACTAAACCATAACTGGACAACATGCATGCACTATTTAACTAGAAAATTGAACACTTTGCCATTGTTCTAATAAACAATCTTATAGTATTATTCCAACTTCTTTTAATATGGTTTATGTATTACTTTCGATAGACATAAGGCCCTACCTACCCATGGGAGATGGAATAGCTTAATGATCAGAGCAGTCGCTCTCCGGAGGCTAAGGGTTTAGGTCTTTTTGACCAAGGATGCCTCTTGGATGGGTGATTGTTCATGCACCTTGGCTTCAGGACAGTCCCCCAGTTCACCCAGCTGTAAATGGCTGGGTAAATTTTAGGGTCAGGAAAAGTACAGCAGCGAAGAAGAGGAGATTGACATCACCTCCGATTATGCTGATCCCTGGAGAAGTTGAGGTCTCTGACACCTAGCTCTCCAACGACCATATATATTATATAAACACCATTTATTTTACTACCTATCGGGAGATCGTTTTCTATTTTAATGTTACACAGTCACAAATGTGCAGAATGTAGTAACGTTTTGCCAAGAACGAGATAGGACTATGCACATTTATGTAGGAAAAGAGTTTTTGTAGCATGTTAGAAATTAGAACACTAAATAGGATGTCTATAGTAACCTTAGTGTTGGCTGTTTTACACATATATGTACGAATAAGGATTTGGTTTTAAAGCCCCAAGAAGTTATACGGAAGAAAGTCGTGCTTAGCAGGTGGTGTCCTGTGTATGTTAGCTTAGAACAAGCACCACTGAACGTCACTAAAATGACTCAGCAGCAATACAGAACCCGCCTGACTGGTGCTTGTATGGCAGCCTGACATGGATAGACTCCCCGTCACCCTGAAAATGCAACATAACAGATCTTACTATAGTTGATGCAAAAGAAAAATGAGACGAAAAGCACGAAAACAATACGACAGAAACACCACAAAGAAAACGAGGCAGCCAAAAAACCCAAAAACAACAACAGAAACAACAACAAGAGTCGAGACAAAGAACGACCGGACATAAAAAGAGGGGCAAAAAAAAAAAGCTGAAAGGGTCAAACGACTAAGCGTGAGAATGGCCGAAGATGCCCAGAGGCAGCTAGCTAAGGAAAAACACAAAGCATCCCGTCTCTAAAGACCAGAACCTTTTCCCTAAGCAGTGTCTCCTGAACAAGTTCCACACACTTAAACATTCATTCCCTTTCTTGTTTGCTTGTGGGGGTTACATTTAAAAAATAAATAAATACGCTTCGAAAGATCAGATCTTCCTCTAAAAAATCTTGAATGTAAAACACGGCCAGGGGAGAAAAAAAATTGCTACACTTGGGAACTTCCCAATTTTTTTTTGTCAATTCCATAGAAGTTAGTTTTAATCTTTTGAGATGCTCGCTGTGTGTGTGTGTATGTGTGTGTAGTGAGTGTGCATCCGTACGAGCGTGCATCCGTCTGTGTGTGTGTGTTTGCACATGTGCGTGCGAGCGCGCGTGCGCGCACGCACGTGTGTGTGTATGTGTGTGGGGTGGGTAGGCGGGGGAGGGGGGTGCAAGATGTATCATTCTGTGCCTGTGCTGTTTGTTGCTATTTTTTTTATTCACTTTGCCGGCGTAGCTATATGCATACATGTATGTAAACGCAGGTGTATAGTAGAGCATCCACACATAATTATATACATGTATCTGCTTTCGTACTTGTTTCCATGTCAATAAAAAGTCAAAATAAAGCAGGCACATTTCTTATCTGCGGATCTTAAGAATCTTACTTCTTCAGAATACCTCTTCATACAAAGAATATTCTACGGTCTATCATACTTCCTAAGGCAAAAAGATGCTGCAAGATAACAGAGTGAAAAATGTCAGATATTCTCCTGTGTTTGCTTCAGACGTAACTTGTTTTCATAACAAGCAGTGAAAGTAAATTCGAAGTCATTTATAAGCCTATTTTGTTCAAGATAAACTCTTAACTTTTCATCACTCATTTTCATCTTCTCTGATTTTGTCATCAAACCAAATCAAACCTCATTTCTCTCTCTAAGCAATGAATTATATTTCAGGTAGCTTTGCTTTCTTTTTATATATCACAACTTGCCATCATATGTTGTTAGTCTTTACATCTGTAGAATTGGGCAGAGTTAAGAGAGAGAGAGAGAGAGAGAGAGAGAGAGAGAGAAGAGAGAGAGAGAGAGAGAGAGAGAGAGAGAGAGAGAGAGAGAGAGAGAGAGAAATTGTCTAACTTCTTAATCTATTCAATAGTGTAAAAGACAAATGTTCAAATTTAAGATCTACATGGTTGCATTAAAAACGTCATCTGAAGAAAGTTTTAAGCTTTTTTTTCACTCTGGGAATTTTTTGTAGTTTGAGAAAGGTAGAGCATGTCATGCTTTATTTTTACCGTTCTTTCCAAAAGCAATACAAAGGTTTTTATTTAAATGTAAAAAAAAAAACACCTTTAAATCAACTTATACCTGATTCAAAATTATTCTTCTTAAAAAGTGACAGAAAAATTAATTCACACCGTATATCCCCTCTACACTTTTTTTTTTTTTTTTACAAAATCAATAACCAGATCTTGAACAAAACGGGGAGAAGAAAGGCTTGCTGTGTATACCGGGACTGTTGTCCCCGGCCCCTTTGGCCAGACGCTTCTTGAGCTAATCGCTTCATGGCTGCACATGCAGGGCAGGCTATAAATCAGATTACAAAGCTTGCGCAAACACAGTGTCTGCGAGTTGGTCTGGCACAGGCGTGATGTGATGCTTGGATGGGAGAAATGAGTGTCTGGAGGGCTGAGAGAGAGAGAGAAGGAAACAATGAAACCCAAAGGAAAAAAATAACGAAGGAAAATAAAACCTGGTTGCAAGGCCGTGGAGAGAAAGAGAGAGAGAGAGAGAGAGAGGGAGAGAGGAGAGAGAGAGAGAGAGAGAGAGAGAGAGAGAGAGAGAGAGAGAGAGAGAGAGAGAGAGAGAGAGAGAGAGAGAGAGAGAGAGAGAGAACTGAACACTGAAACTGTTTAATGTACATCGGCCTTAGACCCTTGTTGCAGAGAGAGAGAGAGAAAAGAGAGAGAGAGAGAGAGAGAGAGAGAGAGAGAGAGAGAGAGAGAGAGAGAGAGAGAGAGAGAGAGAGAGAGAGAGAGAGAGAGAGAGAGACAGACAGACAGACAGACAGACAGACAGACAGACAGACAGACAGACAGACAGACAGACAGACAGACAGACAGACAGACAGAGACAGAGACAGATGTGCTGGGGGGAAGGGAGGAGGGTGAGGGGAGGTTACTGCCAACAGATGCAAAGGGACCAACACTATTAGGGTTGAATTCAGGCCCACGGCCTGAAACCAAAAAATGGCAGATGTGTAGAAATTCTATCGTATACTTCTGGAAGTTGTGTTCTCTGAGAGAGAGAGAGAGAGAGAGAGAGGAGAGAGAGAGAGAGAGAGAGAGAGAGAGAGAGAGAGAGAGAGAGAGAGAGAGAGAGAGAGAGAGAGAGAGAGAGAGAGAGAGAGAGAGAGAGAGAGAGAACCATATAACTCAGGACAAACAAGGAATACATCAACTGATTGCCTTATTGCGAATGTTGAAATATATGCTGAACTGATTACCTTATTGCGAATGTTGAAATATATGCTGGACTGATTGCCTTATTGCGAATGTTGAAATATATGCTGAACTGATTGCCTTATTGCGAATGTTGAAATATATGCTGAACTGATTACCTTATTGCGAATGTTGAAAAATATGCTGAACTGATTGCCTTATTGCGAATGTTGAAATACATGCTGAACTGATTACCTTATTGCGAATGTTGAAATATATGCTGAACTGATTACCTTATTGCGAATGTTGAAATATATGCTGAACTGATCACCTTATTGCGAATGTTGAAATATATGCTGAACTGATTACCTTATTGCGAATGTTGAAGTATATGCTGAACTGATTACCTTATTGCGAATGTTGAAATATATGCTGAACTGAGTACCTTATTGCGATTGTTGAAAAATATGCTAAACTGATTACCTTATTGCGAATGTTGAAATATATGCTGAACTGATTACCTTATTGCGATTGTTGAAAAATATGCTAAACTGATTACCTTATTGCGGATGTTGAAATATATGCTGAACTTGTAAAATAACACTTGTAATGCAGTCGAGAGAAAATTTTCTACATAGTGTAAATGGACAATAACGACTGTATCTTGTATTCAAAAAAAGGGGGAAGGAGAGAGACAGAGAGAGGGAGAGAAAATATGTGCAGAGATTGTATTCTCCCCTACCATCTGTCATCTCACCTTTTGATTTCAAATTTAACCCCCCCCCCCCCCCCCCCCCCCCCCCCCCCCCCCCCCCCCCCCCCCCCCCCCCCCCCCCCCCCCCCCCCTTTAACAGTGAAAAATGAAGAAAAGAGTGTAAACTGATCTACATAAACTTGATTTGTGAAACGAACAAAAAGCCATAGAAAGCAAAAGAGAGAGAGATAAAGAGAGAGCGAGATAGGGGCAAACACAGAGAAACAAAGACAGAGACAGATGCACAGACATATATACAGACAGATAGACATAATTGAGAAACCAAATCACTGAGAGACACAAAAAAAAAGAAACTAGCCTGTAAACCAACAGAAAGAAAACATTCCATTTAACAGTCTTTTATTCAGCCTATTGCTTGTATTTGAAATCCAACTATGTCGGCTGTTTTATACGTGTATGTCTGCTACCAAGATGAACTCCCCATCCCATTCAAGATTTCATCTGTGCTGACTACAACCCCCCACCCCCACCCCACCCCTTCCCCTTCTGCCCTCCCCCTTCCCCTTCTGCCCTTGCCCTTCCCATTCCCTCCATTCCCTGCCTCGTCCATGTGTCAAATTTCTCCAAACTCTCAGGCGATCTTTTAGACAGTGTCTTTGCACAGCCTTCTCAATCTGATTTATTGCTGCTATCCCAGCTTTCTGCATGTGCAGAGATGACAGGATCAGAATGTCAGCATGACAGAGAGTCTGCTTAGGACATGGGCAGAAAAAAAAAGAATGTGACCACCGATTTTTGGTGTTTTTTTTGTTTGTTTTCTTTGTTGTTGGGGTTTTTTCTTCTTAATTTTGCCATTCTTTCTTGTCTTTCTTTCTTCTTTCTTTTTTTCTTCTCTTTTTCACTTTTTTCAGTTTCTCTTTATTTTTCCCTTTTTTTCTTTTTTGTGTTTATCTTTTTACCCTTTTTTTTCTTTCGTTTAATTTCTGTTTTTTTTTCGGTTTTTTTTTTCTTAGCTTCTTTCTTCCTTTTTTCTTGTTTTTTTACCTATTCTTGTCCTTGCCTTTTTCTTCTTTTTTTTTTCTTTCGTTGGTATGATTTTCACAAAATGTCTTTGTTTGTTTTCTCATTCTTAATTTTTTATGATCATTTTCTTAACATACTTAGCATGTAGTCATCAAGTTTCTGCTTCAGATTGTACGAGTATGATTATCACACACATCCTAACATGGTTAACCATAGTTCAGTGGTCACAGAGAGAGAAAGAGACAGACAGACAGACAGACAGACAGACAGACAGAGACAGACAGACAGACAGACACAGACACAAACACAGACACAGACACAGAGACACAGAGAGATGTCCACAAAAATGTTGAAAAGAATTCAGTTAATTAGCAGCAATTCATTATCATAAAAACATTCTCTTTTTTTTTACCCCCTACCCACCCACACCCCTACCCGAAAAAAAAAGAAAAAAAAAAGAAAGGGCTTTGGGGACGGGGTACAAAATCATCCAATGTCAATTCGTTATGTAATATTTAGTAAGTGCCAGGCCTTACTTTAAGTTTAGACCTGTTATGCCACTGGTAAAGAATAAGAGAGGTGCCATACATCAGACGTCCAGTGATTCATGTGACAATGTTCTTCTAGTCTGTCAGAATGCTCACAGATAAAATAGACTTCTAGTGACATACGAGAGGAGTGTTACCAAAGATGATGCCAAGGGGATTTTTTTTTTAATGTTAGAAAAATGAGTCGCCAAAGAAATGAGGCGAGCAAAACTGTTTCAATAGGTATGGACCCAACAGATTGCATAAAAGGCTGAAACTCAGATGAAAGTGTGCGCAGACAGTATAAATGCTGGCCTGTATTGAATTGTATTGGAATACATTATTAATTTGTCGCTGCATTTTATTGTCTTGAAGCGCATTGCATCTTATCAGATCGTTTCGTATTGGATTGTTTTATAAGTATTCCTGTTGTTACTGTTAATATGTTGCTGCTACTTGTGCTGTTGTATTATGGTTATATTGGCTATGGTTTTGTTTTTAGTAACTGCTCTGATTCGATTACACTCATGGTGTGTTTGTTTTTGTTTTCATAAGCCATGATTATTAAATTGAACCTGTGGTTTGTCTTTCATGAAGAGCTGCATAATATATATATATAATATATATATATATATATATATATATAATATATATATATAATATATATATAATATATTTATATATATATATATATATATACATATATAATATGTGTCTGTGTGTCTGTGTGTGTGTAAAACCTCGGGGATATAGGAACTTCAAAGGATGCTGATGTGTCTGTACTGTTGGTCACTTAGCCACTCTTTCGCCTGTCTGCTTTCAGGAATTCAACTGTGCTTGCTTCCTTGCTTGCTTGCTTCCTTGCTTGCTTGCTTGCTTGCTTCTTTGCTTGACTTACCAGTTCCAAACGAGCATTTCTATCCCGCAATCCCACTGAAAGCAGTGTTTAAACGACAGACTCCAAACCCTTGAATATACACAGATGAAGGAACAAATGTTTTGGACCCTTGCCATAAAACTTTTTTCAGACTCTTACCATTCGCTTTGGGTGGGCATTGAAAGCGGCCAGATCAGAAAATGATCAGATGTCCTGAAGTCAGTTTTTCCGAGAGCATCTCTTTGGTTTCAATTGAAACTACAGTAAAAGAAATGGTGAGCTTCTAGAATTTGATATATATTACTGTCTCTGTCTTGTCTTTTCTCTCTCTCCTCCATCCTCTCGCTCTCTCTCTCTCTCCTCTCTCCTCTCTCCCTCCCTCTTTCTCTCTCTCTCATCCTCTCTCTCCCTCTCTCCTCTCTCTCTCTCCTCTCTCTCCTCTCTCTCTCTTCCTCCTCTCTCTCTCTCTCTCTCTCTCCTCTCCACTCTCTCTTCACCTCTCCTCTCATCTCTCTCGTCTCTTCACTCTCTCCTCCCTCCTCTCTCCTCTCTCCTCCTTCTCTCCTCTCTCTCTCCCCTCCCCCATCTTTTCAAAAGATCAACATATACACAGTCACATGTTTGACTACTCCTCTGCTCAGTACGATTTCTGAGCCAAATACTAACCCGCCTGCTTTCTGGAATTTGACCACAATGACTTACTTGTTTGCCTGACTTACCAATTTCAGAACTGGCGATTCTATTCAGCAGCCTCCCTGTGTGTGTGTGTGTGTGTGTGTGTGGTGTGTGTGTGTGTGTGTGTGTGTGTGTGTGTGTGTGTGTGTGTGTGTGTGTGTGTGTGTGTGTGTGTGTGTGTGTGAAACGGTCAACGGAAAACTCCGAGTATTAGAATGTATACAGATGAAGAAGCATAACGTTTTGGAACTATGCTACACAACTGTCCAGACTTAGATGATTCGCTGTGGTGGTGGGCACCCTGAATGGCTGTGCACAAAAGAAAAAGATAGTGGGAGGTCGGTTTACTTAGAGAGCCGTTTTCTTTTGGCTTGAATTGAATCTGCAGCCAGTATTGATGAGTTGCTAGACTTTGGGATATTTGACCCTTTCCTTGCCTGGTTATTTGTTTGCTTGTCTGTATAATTGATGAGTGGTGTGGTGAGGTTGTTTTGCTGTTGCATT
>CM060320.1:29542337-29549837 GCA_030674155.1 Stramonita haemastoma
GGATGAAGTGTAAAGTGTAAGTGGTTTTTTCCTTAGCCACAGAAAAAAAAGTCATGGCTAAAGTTGGAATCTTAGTGCTGTGAGAGAGGAGAGAGAGAGAGAGAGAGAGAGAGAGAGAGAGAGAGAGAGAGAGAGAGAGAGAGAGAGAGAGAGAGAGAGAGAGAGAGAGAGAGAGAGAGAGAGAGAGAGAGCTCCTCTGTCTGCTGTTTCGTTCTGCTATATTCTCTCCTCTTCCAGTTTCTTCTCTTCATATTTCTGTTCTTTTTTTCTCTTTCTTCTTCTTTCATATTTTCTTTTCTTATCTTCTCTTTTGTTTCTTTCCTGTTCACTTCTTTCATATTTTCCTTTTTATTTTCTGTCTTCTCTTCTCTTTCAACTGGAATGGAGAAGCATGAGTTATCCAGTCTTGGGCCAGTCAACCAAAACGAAGGCTATAACCGAGGTGCAGATTGTAAGCTTAAATAAGTTCATGTCTTTCATTCTAGCGGCCATAAGTGTCGTGTTCCTCTATGCAATATCAAGGAATTTCAAAGTCTATAGAATAGGGTTTTAAACTGTGTGCTCACAGACTAAGCTGTAGTTTATGTTTTTATTTGAAGCATATTAGAACATTGAGTTAAATCCGATGTCACTATCAATATGAGAACATCTCTCATAAAAGATATGGAAACTTCATGGCTGATTTCAACCCATGTCCATGCCCGAAATTGGGATCCCTCTACCTAAATGGTGAAGAAAACAAAAACGGGCACATACGCATGAATCTCACCGTTGGTAAACCTCGAAGCTCTGAGCGAGATATAACAACAAAATCCCTACAAAACCTCACGTGTGCCTATCTTTTTGAATGACTCCTGGTCCAGACAAAAGACACCGCCAGTTATGAACTTAAACAATGTACCAAGGCGTACAGAATATTGTTGTTATGCTTTGAAAAGTGCTCTGCGGTGACTGTCTTCATTTTTGATAAGGTCTTGTCATAATGACCTGTATCATCTATTAAAGAATAGAACATAATGTATAAAGTCGGAGTAAGGCTTCAGATATGGTGAGGCACATAAAAACAGCCATACACCGAAATGTTTCACCCAATTTGCACTTTTACAGTAAATGCCAGGTGGAAAATGATATGGGAAGACATCACATTAAGTTTAACCTGGTGTGCTGAAATTGGGGAACGCTAACCATCACCACCACAACCACCATAACCATCACGCCACCACTACTACAACCATCACCACCACCAATACCATCACAACATCATCAACAGCAGCAGCACTAGTAGTAGAACTGTCATCATCATCATCAGTAGCAGCACGAGTGGTAGCATCAGCAACATCATCCTCATCATCACCATCAGCATCAACAACAACAACAACAACAACAACAACAGCAACAACAACACATTTTTCCAGATCTGAAACCTGACACTGTATCCCACTAAAAAATAAAATGTCTTCTTCTCAATGAGAAGTTCTGAGATCAGGTGGCTGTAAAGATTTCTGCTTATACGCTTTGAAAATTGTGTACGCTTCATAAATCATTGATTCATTCATTCATAAGTTATTTCGCCTCCGATACAATCCTAGCAAAACTCCACACAGTGAGAGAAGTGTATCCTCTGTGTGCCTGTGGCCACAGTGTTATTACGATGGCTTTCTTTGAAGCTTGGGATTGGCTGGCTCCATTGCCACATCTTCCTTCAAACTAATAACTGCTCGTCTCCAGTTTCCAATATCGACTGGCCAGACCCAATAGATGGCTATGAGAGAAAAAAAATCGATACTTACCTGAAGCTAAAAAGGTGCCAGAGTGGTAGCTAGGCACCAGTGCGATAAATGTGGGTATTGGCGGGATAAGGGTTTTTGGCAACAGAGAAAACAGGAAAATTCATGGGGGAAAAAATCACCGTTGTTTGTTCCTGTCCTTTTTGTATGATTTAACGTGCGATTTTTATGTTTATTGTTTTATTATGCTTTGTATAAGTCGGCTCTATTCAAATTTTTCTGTCATTACAAACTTTACCTGAATTAACTTGGGTTGAAAACTTGATACTGTTAAAGCGCTTTAAGGCCAGATCAAGGGAACTGGTAGTGCTGGACTCGTTTAAAGGTTATTACAATCTTCAAGAAGTGAATACACACTTCAACATTCCAATAAGTGGAAATTTCATACTCAGAACTTAACACATTTTGACAAATCCTTCGTCTAATTTGAGACCTGAATTGTTTTTGTTCCTTCATTAGATTGAAACATTTTATTTGACCCCTTGTTGACTTTTCCTTTATGACACGTGACCAAACTGAACCCAATTTATTTATAATCTGAAACATCGATTTTATTTTTTAATGACACACTTTCTGTGCATTTAATCTCAGGTCTTCTGAGTACATGCACTCTTCTCTTCCCTCAGATGGAAAAGTTCAACGAGTTCTTCATAATAATTGCAGGCTATAGTAATTGAATGCGCCCACAAACCTGGTTGGGGGGGGGGGGGGGAAGAAGGATAACGGAGAAATTTGGAAGATAATGTTTTTTTAAACCAGATAATCAATAACTTCTGTACTTTTACCCAATGTAAAATAACGTGTACAACTGGATAGAGTACGAGCAAAATGGGAGAGAAGAGAGAGAGAGAGAGAGAGAGAGAGAGAGAGAGAGAGAGAGAGAGAGAGAGAGAGAGAGAGAGGGAGAGAGAGAGAGAGAGAGAGAGAGAGAGAGAGAGAGACAGACAGACAGACAGACAGACAGACAGACAGACAGACAGACAGACAGACAGACAGACAGACAGACAGAGAAAACAAAGAAAAACCCCCACAACAGAAACAGAAACGGAACCCAGCGAAACCAACAATAATAGCAAACCCTTTCTTTCAACTTGTCCAATCTGTCCAGAAAAAGCAGGAAGCTCAATCTGTGCACTCATAGGATTAGCAGCCAGATTTGTTCATGAGTTGTCGGCCCCTTCCTTCCGCCATGGCTGTGACCAAATCGACGTCACGCAGACTGTCAGAATTGGTGCTACTTCCGCTCTTGCTCATGACAACTTAATTGCACGCATGGCTGGATGATTTTGCCATCCTCACAGCTTTTTGTGTGTGTGTTTTTTTTGGGGGGGATATGGTCAAATATGCCAATAATATTAATGTTTTTGTATGGAGTGCTACAAAAATTGGAAGAAACTAGCTGGAAATCCAGAGAGCCAATTTAAAGCACGCTATTGAAAAGGAACCGAAGTCGAACGCAAATGAGAAGTACTTGTACGACGTGTCAAATAGAGTACATACAATACAGCACCCTGCAACAGAACACAGCACCACACAATACATTTTACAATATAGAACCACCACTTTTTTCATCCTATTTTCAAGCCAGTCTGCTGCAGAGGGAACTTAAATCTCTGTGTCCATGAGATTATGAGCCATATCCATAGCGAAATTACGGGGCTTTTTTGTGTCCTTATCGAGACTGTCACCAGACTAATGACACTTTTGCTTCCACTGTCTAACACCATTTTCTCTTTTCATTCTTGCACATGACAACTTTATTGCCTGCATGCCTGAAGGTCTGAGAATCCGGCACGCTTTTCCATCAGATCTGATCAAAAATATTACTAAAGATTTGTATGACAATTAGGGAAGAAAAGCCTTGAGATGGTCTGATTGGTTAGTTTATGGGAGGGGGTGGGGGTGGGGGGTGGGGGGTGGCGAAAAAGTGATTTAATAAAATACAGAGCAAGACAGCGTGGCTCATTTGGCGCATTATGGGGCGAGGGAAAGAAAATGAAGGAATTCCCAAGAAAGAAAGAAAAAAAAGTATAATTTATGTCTCTGCCAGTGTGCTAATTTCTGATTGGAAATGCTGCAATTCAGCAATTGTCTTTTGGAAGAGATGCATGATTTCGACATGCTATTTCATCATTTGTGTGAAGACGTTTGCCACACACAATTTGTCTCCCTCTGTTTTTTTTCTGTTTGTTTGTATGTCTGTCTTCCTGTATGGCTGCTTGTGTGGATTTTGATAGGTATGTCTTCTTCTGTCTGTTTCTGTAGACTATGTCATTTGTCTGCATTTTATTTTCTGTACTTTTTCCTTAGTGTTTCATTTTTTTTTACAGTTTGCTTTTGTCCTGTCATTAGTTTTGTGTGTTCTTGTTTCCTTACATATATGTTTTTGTGCTTTTTTCCTGTGTATCTTTCTGTCTGTCTACCTGCCTGCTTCCCTTTGGCTTTCTGTCTATCTGTCTGTCAGCTTGTAGGTTTGTTTGACTGTCTGTCTGTCCTTCTGTCTGTCTGTCTGTCTGTCTCTTTCCCTCTCAAATTTAGCAGCTTAAAGAAATGCCTAGACCATCAATGTCGCTCACCAGACGGCCATGTGAATATACACTATTGCACCATCTTTAATCTATATTTAACATACATGCGATGTGTTACATAAGCCTCACAGATTTTTTTTTTATTTTCCCTTTCAAAGCTACACAATCATTATATCTCCTTCACCAGGACACTTCAAGACACGTATTAATGTGCAACTAATTATCTTACAAAATGTTTCTTTAACTTTCCGATCAGAGCGAATAGAAGAGCACGTGGGTCAATGAAAGAGTTCACTCATGCATGCAATGAAGCTGCCATGTGGAAACATCACCCAATCCTGGCAGACATGAGTGGAGACGTTTGGGCCTCGTGTGTTGTGGAAGATGCTGAAAGCTAGTGAAAACATTTTGTCATGAACCCAACGAGTACAGAAGCTACAATTTCTACTTGCAAGGCAAGGGGCAGAAAAGAGCCAATTGAAACGATTATGCTTTGTATGCTTTGTTTCACTCGTTAAAAGCAGTTCATTCCTAACGCTGGGCTGACCTTCCAACAAATTATCTCCACTGTCGACATTTTCTAAGGCCAGTAAGAAAATTATTGCCAAAAGTATACAAACTAAACCACATAAGGTAATGATTGAAAATATTGTTAAGAAGCCGTCGCACTCAATCGTTATAGTCAAATTTTACATTCTAACTTAATAGCTATATACATGATCTGCCAGCCAACAAACTAAGTAGCCTGGCAGTCAACGGTTCACTTAACTATCCCACCAGCCACCCAACCTTTCCACTAACCATCCCAAGAACCTAAGCAAACAAAGAATTGTACAGACATACGACAAGATAGAAAGAAGAAGAAAGAAAGAAAGAAAGAAAGAAAGAAAGAAAGAAAGAAAGAAAGAAAGAAAGAAAGAAAGAAAGAAAGAAACAAAGAAAAAAACAAAGAAAGAAAGAAAAAAAAAGAAAAAGAAAAACAGAAAAAAGCAAAGAATAAAAGACAAGAACATTTTTTTTTTAAATACAAGAAAAAAAGAAAGAAAAAAAAAAACAGAACCCCCTCCCCCCACCCACACAAAAAAGGACACAAGAGAAAACAAACAAACAAACCAAAAACCAAAAAAAAAAAACCCAACCAACAACAACAACAAAAAGAAAAAAAAGAAAAGGAAATTAATCTCCGTTTCCCTAGACAATCTGGGGAGGCTTCACTACAATTCACTATGACTCATGTTTCGTTTAAGCCCTTCTCCCAACTCGCAGAAGGCAGTGCGTTTGAAAAGGGGGCTCTTTGCACCCAGTTCAAATTGATTGCAATGGGGGTGGTGGGTGGGAAGGGAACGATAAGGGGGTGGGGGCGGGGGGTAGAGGGTGGATGGGTGGTGGTGGTGTGGTGGTGGTGTGTGGTGGTGGTGGTGGATAGAGAAGGAGGGGGGGGGGGGGTGGGGGGGGGTGGTGAAGGGGAAGAGAGAAAGAGAGAGAGATTTTTGTCCTCGGTGATTCTGAATATTCAAGTAGCATTTTGTGAAATTGGATTTTTTTTTCTAATTTGTCTTTGTCCTTGTCTTTGTTTTTCGATCTGTCTTTCTGTCTGTTTCTCTGTGTGTCTCATCCTGGTTATCTCTGTTTCTTCCTGCATACCTCTGCTTCTGTGTTGTGTTTTGGTTTGTACTGCTCTGTTTTTCTGTTCTCTGTCTGTCTGTCTGTAGGTCTGTCTGTCTCTTTCTGTTTGTATCTCTCTCTCTGTCTCTGCCCCTCTCTATCTAGTGTCATAATGTATAATATCCTTATTATGCGCCATATCTGCCTGTTATTCTTTCTGAATTTATTTGCCTGCTCATCTATTTGCCTGTCCATTCGTCTATCAATCTATCTGTCTGTCTGTGTGTTTGTCTGTTTTGTCTGTCTGTGTGTTTGTCTGTTTTGTCTGTCTGTCTGTCTGTCTGTCTGTCTGTCTGTCTGTCTGTCTGTCTGTCTGTCTGTCTGTCTGTCTGTCTGTCTCTCTCTCTCTCTCTCTCTCTCTCTCTCTCCTCTCTCTCTCTCTCTCTCTCTCTCTCTCTCTCTCTCTCTCTCTCTACTTCTCCCCCCTACTTCTACCCCCCCCTCTCTCTGTTTTGTTTCCCCTCCCTCTCTCTCTCTCTCCCATCATCCTCTCCTCCTAGCCCCCCCCCTCTCCCTTCCTTCTCACCTCCCTTTCTCTTCCTGTTTCCAAACTGTTCTCCCAAACCTTTTTTTTTTCTACAAGCAAATTCTTTTTTTTTTCTTCTTGTCTCTCTTTCTCCTTACCACATCAGTCGAAAATGAAATGTCACATCTGTTTGCCAGGGGTCATCTTCTGTTTCGCTGCCAAGACATTGGCACTGACCTCATCTCTCAAATCTGGACAATTTTGATACTGAGATTGAAATGGAGGGGAAAATGCATGGATTTCTTCTCTCAAGTTGGCATGGAAATGGCCGAAATGAGAGGCTGGGTTTTTGAGGGTTTTTTTGTTTTTGGCCAGAGCCGGAGAGAGAGAGAGGAGGAAGAGTTTGTGTGTGTGTGTGTGTGTGTGTGTGTGTGTGTGTGTGTGTGTGTGTGTGTGTGTGTGTGTGTATGTGTGTGTGTGTGTGTGTGTGTGTGTGTGTGTGTGTATGTGTATGTGTGTGTGTGTGTGTGTGTGTGTGTGTGTGTGTGTGTGTGTGTGTGTGAGCTCCTGTAATATAATTTAAGAGCAAAACCGTGGAATTAATGTGATAAGCTGATAGTGTTTTTTTTTTTTTTTTATTGTTCTTTTGTTGTTATGATTTTTTTTGTCTTTTTTTTTTCTTTCTCATCACATGTGGACGGTTCTTGTTTGTTTGTTTGTTTGTTTGTTTGTTGTTATTTTGTTCCAGCCATGAATTTAAATTCAACGATAAATGGACACAAGAAAGAATACAAGAAAAACAGAAGAGTGAATATTTAATCGAATGAATGAAATATGAAAGAAAAAAGTGAGGCAAGCAAATGAATGAATGAATGAATAAAGGAAGGAAGGAAGAAAGGAAGTAAGGAAGGAAGGATGGAAGAAAGAAAGGAAGGAAGGAAGGAAAGAAGAAAGAAAGGAAGGAAAGAAGGAAGGAAGGAAGGGGGGAAAGAAGGAATGATGCAGAAATCTATCGTTGATAAAGCCCTTGTCACTATTCTTAACATTGTGTTCA
>CM060320.1:29554837-29556333 GCA_030674155.1 Stramonita haemastoma
GGGGGGTAAGATGGTGGAAAGGAGTTCTGAGGAAGATGATACCATAGGAAGGTTACAGAACAGTCATTTGTGGAGGATGAGTCAGGTTTGGTGGGTAGTTGATTTCATCGCTGTGGGGATGGTGACAGGCATCTGTTGGGATGCTAAACACCATGTGTGTATTCAGATATGTTCACTGGGACATTTTTTTTTTCTTATTGATTCACTCTTAGCATTGTTCGACACTGATGAAATTACCATAAACTACTTGTTACATTGAATAAAACGTTAATTGATCGACAGATTCCCTAATCAATCGATTGAATGTTTGTCAATAGACTGTTTGATTTAGTAAAATGTTGGTAATAGTTATGTTGACTGCCTAAACAAATGGTGTGGACAATTTCTCTTAATAGTGATAGGATGAAAAGCGCACGCACACACACACACGAACACTCTCACACAATAAACTCTTGATAGCAGCTCGCTCACTCACATGATGCATCAAGTGCTTGCCTTCTGTTGTATATTGGTGCAAGTCTTAATTCTATACATCCATTTCCATTTAGAAATAAAAACATGGGCAGCTAGAAACCGGTTGCCATTTTAACAGTCTCCCATTCAGCCATGTAGACGAATCACATAGGTGGGTTGCAAGCAGATGGCCACTTGGCTTCTTTGCCGGAATAATCAGAATTCCTTGTCAGTGCCTCTATATTTATTTTATTTTCAAGGTTTCTGCCAGTAAGAGGACAGGTTGTCAGTCTCCTGCTCTCTCTGCCTAACAGGGGACCGGATGAAAAAAGCACATGATTGCTTATTCTGTTATCCTCGATATAAAAGAATAAATAAATAAATAAATAACAGCAGCTCGCTATATCCAATGTCAGTCAGGTATATACCATTCTTCCTTCCTCTCTTCAGTTTCCTGACTTATGTTCCACTTCTTCTTTAACAAACCATGTCTGAAGCCTGTATTGCTGGTATATAGAGTCTCAATGACAAAGGGGGAAGAAAGAGGAGGTAGGCATGAATTCTGCAATAAGGGGGGACAAGACCAGGATAGTATTAAAACTGTTACTTGAGAATGCTTAGAGTCAAGTGTGCTCAGTTGAGTCTTTGGTGCAAGACATGGCGGCATATTACCATGCTGACATGGTACAAAGCGGATATGACTTAAGTATAATTATTTGCCAAAGCCCTCAACCCTCTTTCCACCTCATTCTGGCAAATCCTCGCCCTATTCGCATAGCCGACTTTTTTTCTAATCTCCTTTCACTGTCAGACAAACACCAATGGCCACGGGCTCTCTGTCAGTGGAATAGTCACTTGTGCAGACAGGGCAGAACAAGACCTGTAAGCAGGCCTGAAGCAGACCTAAAGCAGACCTCTTTATTGGATCAGTGGGCCCCCTCAGCAAGACGTGCCCCAGACAGTAATTTTTGTTCTTCAGGCATCATTGCATGATGATCAATGAGAATGAGGATGACAGAGGGGACATAACCTTCAGACTTCTC
>CM060320.1:29556433-29558933 GCA_030674155.1 Stramonita haemastoma
TGTGATTGAGCTTTTGACCAGCCATATTTTATACTTTTTTTTTCTCCACAGGAAGATTTAAAAAAATGATATCAATGTTCGTTGCTCCTGGCATCCCAGAGATTGAAATTGTGTTTTTGTGTTTTTTTGGTTTTTTTGGTTTTATTTTAATCTTTTTGCCTGTGTGCCTTTTCTGTTCTTTAAATTCAGTTTGCGGAACCAGATTAGCCAAATTTACAAAAAGACAACCATATTTGTCAATTTATTTGTCGGTCTGTCTATCTGTCTATCTCTATATTTTGCTCTTTTCTTCCCTTCCCCCGTTCCCATGTTTTCTTTCTGTATGTGTCTGTCTCTTTGTGTCTCTATCTGCCTGTCTCTGTCCCTGTGTATCTCTTCTGTCTGTATGTCTGTCTGTCTATATGTCTGTCTATCTCTGTCTATCTCTCTCTCACTCTCTCTCTGTCTGTTTCTGTCTGTTCTGTCTGAACGAAATCACTGAGTGTTGCTACAAGTACATTCCTGAGCTGCTGTCTTTTTGAACTTTTTTATAGCATTTGTTTCATCAATATTAAATACTTCTCAAAAGCAAAAGCGTTAACTTTACAGACCAAAAACATTTATGCGTGACGCCGGACTTGTGGCGACACCACAGCTCCGAAGAGGTCCACCCGGCTGGAATCTAGCCAGTTTGTCGGAATGAATGCTGCGACAGTTTTGCACAATAAAACATAGCAGTACCAATATTCATGACCATAATATACAGTAGTATCAGGCACCACAGCAAAGCGTAGGAACGCTGCCACATGCACACCACACAAAAAAACGCACACACAAACACGAGCGCGAGCACGAAAGCGCGCGCATACACACCGCCCTTCCCCCCAAAAAAAATCCGGCGCGTTTTTCGAAAAGATGTGACAAAGGGTCGGTTTGAATCCCGTCCTATCCCGACTTTTGCACAGTAACAGAGCCCACGGCACCAAGACAGTGTGGTACTGTATGCATACACATTTTACTAGCATCTTTGATATGCATGGCGCCGGGCTTATGGTGACACTACAGCTCCGAAGAGGCCCACCTGACTTGAATCTAGCCAGTTTGTCGGAACGAAAGCTGCTACAGAGTACGCAATAAAACATAGCAATACCCATATTCATAACCATATCATATTATGCAGTAGTATCAGGCACCACAGCAAAATGCAGGATCGCCGTCACACACACCACAAACCACACAACACACACACACACACACACACACACACAACACACACACACACACACACACAACACACACAACACACACACAACACACACACACCCACACACACACACACAGAAAACACACACACAAACACGAGCGCGCACGCAAGCGTGTGAGCATACCCCCCCTTCCTAAAACATTCATCCGCGTTTTTCGAAAAGATGTGCCAAATGGCTGGTTTAAGCTCCGTCCTACCCCGACTTTTGCACAGTAGCAGAGCCCACAGCACGAACAGAGTGAGGTACTGTATCATGCACACTTTGCTGGCATCTTTTATAATTATTGAAGAGTAAATTTGGGTATCTTAAGAGGTTGCTACAATACAGATTTAAAAAAATATATCTATCCTTGGAGGCTTTTTCTTTAATCATTGCCTGAAAAACTTGATTCTGCGTTAACCCTTTTAAGGAATTTCAGATCTCTAACGGAGGAACGAAAATAAATCTACAAAAAAAAAAAAAATCCAAAGAACATGTCTAAATTGTGTTAACTGTTAATTGAGAGGTGGAATTCTTATCTTTAAAAACTGTTCTTTTGAAAACAAATCGAAAATATGTAACAGATTCTTCTACAGACACAAACATATTTTAGATATGTACACAACATTAAGTGATAACAAAAACAAACAAAACTCACCAAAAAAAGTATATCTTAAAAAAAAAAATCAGTGAGTGCATTTTAAGTCATAAAGATTGAAACTGATATAAGTTCTCTTCACTCTTACAGGATTGTACGTTATAAGAGCATGGATGGTCAAACTTTGGTTTACTCATTTTCCTTTAACTATCTGTAGAATAATATAATCAGCAACATTGATTTAAGAAAGCAAATAAAAACAAATAAAGAAAAAAAACAACAAAAGACGGTTAGTGAAGACTGACTGGTAGTAGTAAA
Organism: Stramonita haemastoma; assembly: GCA_030674155.1. Taxonomy (NCBI): domain Eukaryota; kingdom Metazoa; phylum Mollusca; class Gastropoda; order Neogastropoda; family Muricidae; genus Stramonita; species Stramonita haemastoma. The sequence goes on from CM060320.1 coordinate 29,558,573, forward strand.
CACATCAGAATCCCAACGACCAAGAAACATGACTAGGAATCAAATCAGAACGCTGGTAACTAACGATAGCATTTTCGTCGTCGTACATTGGAATTTTTTCTTTATTTGAGCGAAAATGAGTTGCACTGTGATTTCGCGCTGAGAAAGGGGTCCAGTGCATTCAATATTCAGCATGGGAGACTGTTGTCTATCTTTTAGATTTTTTTTAAGGCAGGAGAAAGGACCAAGAAAGCAGAAGTAGGCCAGAACTTGGTCAAAGGGAGGAAACAAAAAGGGCAGCAGCAAAAAGAGGGATCATTTTATACATTTGAAGTCACAGCAGATTTCTCTGCTGTGTGAATTTCAGGCTGGTCTCCCCTGC
>CM060320.1:29573933-29591433 GCA_030674155.1 Stramonita haemastoma
TAGCAAGATCATGCTGCAGGTAGTCCTCAACAGACTGAAAAACCAAGCGGAAAAAAACTCCTGGCAGAAGAACAAGCGGGCTTTAGACCAAAACGCAGCACAATGGAACACATTTTCAATCTGAGAATTCTGATAGAGAAGCATCTCCAACACCAAAAAGACCTGTACCACAATTTCATAGACTTCAAAAAGGCCTTTGACAGGGTATGGCATGACGGCCTCTGGCAAGTACTCAGGCACTTCAACATTGACAGCTGTCTAATTGAAGTCATCAAAGCTCTGTACGAGAACGCAGAAAGTGCAGTTTTTATGAATAATCACGTGGGCGAGTTCTTCAAGACCACGGTTGGGGTTCGCCAGGGCTGCCTTCTCTCACCTGTACTCTTCAACCTCTTCCTCGAAAACATCATGACAGAGACACTGCAAAACCACCACACTTCCATCTCCATTGGTGGAAGACCCTTTGCAACCTCAGATTTGCAGATGACATTGACCTCATGGGCAGCAGCAAACAAGAACTGCAAATCCTCACAGACAATCTAACAGATCGAGCGAGCGCATACGGCATGGAGGTCAGTACAGAGAAATCAAAGATCATGGTCAACAGCGCGAGTAATGACATCACGGAAATAAAGATGAATGGAGAAACACTAGAAGAGGTGAGCCAATTCAAATACTTAGGCTCCATCCTAACAAAAGATGGCACATCAAATAATGAAGTGAAAGCTCGCATTGCAACAGCAACATCTGCTCTAGTCAGACTCGAGAAGATCATCAGAAGCAACAACATCAGCTTCTGCACCAAATACCACCTTTACAAATCCCTCGTGATATCTATCCTCCTATATGGCTGTGAATCATGGACTCTGACAGCAGAGTTAGAGAGGAGAATCCAAGCATTCGAGAACAAGTGCCACAGAAGACTCCTCAAAATATCATACAAAGAACACAAGACCAATAACTATGTGAAAGAAGAAATCAAAAAGCGTGTGGGCCCCAAGAGCCTTTGCTCTCCACCATAAAGAGGAGAAAGCTGATGTGGTTTGGTCACACCACAAGACACAACACCCTAGCAAAAACCATCCTGCAAGGAACAGTCGAGGGCAAGAGAAGAAGAGGCCGCCAAAAGAAATCATGGGTTGACAACATCAAAGACTGGGACCGCCCAACCCCTGCAACACCTCCTACTAGCCACACAGGATCGTGAAGCATGGAAAAAGATCTCTGTTGCATCTTCTCTCATGTCCCCCTACGTCCTTTGGGACATGGGACTGAGTGAGTGAGTGAGTGTGAGTATGTGTATGTGTATGTGTGTGCGTGTGTGTGCGTGTGTGTGCATGTGTTTCAGTGTGTGCTTGTATATGTGCGCGCACGTGTGTATGTGTGTGTGTGTGTGTGAACGTGAGTGTTGTGTTTGTTGGAGGGGGGGGGGGGGGGTCGAGTACTGTTTTTATTATGTCAGTTGTTAATAGATAAGTCCAAAAATTATTTTATTTTGAGGATAATAAGGAAGCAAACAAGCATGAAAAAGTCACACTCACAATCACATTCACCCACCCACCCACTCACCCCCCACCCACTCACACACACACACACCCACACGCGCGCACACACAAACGCACACATACATCCATCAAGATCAGGCAAGCCACTCCACAAGACTTGCTGCTGAAAGCACAATCCCCCAAAGGGCCTCAACGTGATTTCCAAAACTAAATCCTGTTACAGCTAAAAGAGATTCTGCAGCTGTCCAATGAAAAAAGATGATAAAGTGGTGAGGAGCAAAAGGTCGAGTTCGATGCGCAGTTATTTCCCCTCACTTCCATAACCTGATGGAGTTATCTTCATATCCTTGCTATGGGGGTGGAGGAGAGGACAGAGGGGTTGATAAGTGGTGTGTTGGAATATTGTCAATGAGGGGGGGGGGGGGGGATGGTAAAGATTCATGCCTAGGAATTCATTCAAAGCTACTGTCTTTTTTTCATTCATGACCCTATGGTAGCAACGGTGATGGTGGTGGTGGCGGTGGCAATGTGTGTGTGTGTGTGTGTGTGTGTGTGTGTGTGTGTGTGTGTGTGTGTGTGTCTGTGTGTCTGTGTGTCCGTGTGTCTGTGTGTCGTTGTGTGTTGTGTGTTGTGTATGTGTATGTGGTATGTGTGTGCTGTGTGTGTGCGTGTGTGTGCGTGTGTGTGGTGTGTGTGTGTGTTCAGTGTGTGCTTGTATATGTGCGTGACACGTGTGTATGTGTGTGTGGTGTGTGTGTGTGGTGTGGTGTGTGGTTGTGTGTTTGTGGGATGGGGGGAGGGGGGGGGGGGGGGTAGTACTGTTTTTGTTATGTCAGTGTTAATAGATAAGTCCAAAAATTATTTTTTTGAGGATAATAAGGAAGCAAACAAGCATGAAAAAGTCACACTCACAATCACATTCACCCACCCACCCACTCACCCCCCCCCACACACACACGCTCGCACACACAAACGCACAGATACATCCATCAAGATCAGGCAAGCCACTCCACAAGACTTGCTGCTGAAAGCACAGTCCCCCAAAGGGCCTCAACGTGATTTCCAAAACTGAATCCCGTTACAACTAAAGAGATTGTGCAGCTGTCCAATGAAAAAAGATGATAAAGTGGTGAGGAGCAAAAGGTCGAGTTCGATGCGCAGTTATTTCCCTCACTTCCATAACCTGATGGAGTTATCTTCATATCCTTGCTATGGGGGTGGAGGAGAGGACAGAGGGGTTGATAAGTGGTGTGTTGGAATTTGTCATGAGGGGAGGAGGGTAAACATTTATGCTAGCATTATTTAAGTTTACTGTCTTTTTTTCATTCATGACCCTATGGTAGCAACGGTGATGGTTGGATGGTGGGGTGGCATGTGGTGTGGTGTGTGGGTGTGTGTGTGTGTGTTGTGTGTGTGTGTTTTTGTCGTGTGTGTTGATTGGTGTCTGTGTTTGTGTGTTGTGTTGTTTATGTGTAGGGTGTGGTTGTGTATGGTGTGTGTGTATGTGTGTGGGTGTGTGCATGTGTTTAGTGTGTGTGTGGTTTGTGGGTGAGTGTGTTTTGTGTGTGTGTGTGAGTGGGGTTGTGTGGTTGTTTGGTTAGTGTGGGGGGGGGGGGTGGTGTGGAGGGGGGGGGGGTATGGAAGGTTAAATGTTTTTTTTATATTGTGTTGAATTCAGATAGAGGTCAAAAAATTTTTTATTTCGAGGAAAGAATAAGGAAGCGAAACAAGCAAAAAGCACAACACAACACAACAACCCACCACCATCACCCCCACACTCACACACACACGCACACACACTCGACGCGCATGCACCACATCACAACCATCAAGATCAGAAAGCCACTTCACAAGACTTGCTGCTGAAAGCAAATCCCCCAAAGGGCCTCAACGTGATTTCCAAACTGAATCCCGTTACAGCAAAAGAGATTCTGCAGCTGTCCAATGAAAAAAGATGATGAAGTGGTGAGGGGCAGAAGGTTGAGATCGATGTGCAGTTATATCCCTGGCTTTCATAATCTGATCGAGAGAGAGAGAGAGAGAGGAGAGAGAGAGAGAGAGAGAGAGGAGAGAGAGAGAGAGAGAGAGAGAGAGAGAGAGAGAAGAGAGAGAGGGAGAGAGAAGAGAGAGAGAGAAGAGAGAGAGAGAGATGGAGAGAGAGAGATGAGAGAGAGAGAGAGAGAGAGAGAGGCAGAGACAGAGAGAGAGAGACAGAGAGATTGGTTAGAAGAGACATGCAACGGGCAAGCAAATATAGGGACACACTAAACTATTCGGACAAAAGAAAATTATGGTCAGACAGAGAAAATGAAGACAAAAAATACAAGTATTGTAGATGAAAACTATGATATACTAGAATAGCCCCCCCCCCCCCCCCCCCCCGAAAAAAAAAAAAAAACAACCTCAACAAAAACAAAAACAGCAACAAAACAGCAAACAAACAAAAGGAAACAAACACCACCTCCCCTCCAAAAAGAATCAAACCAATCAACCTAACAAAAAACAAAAATCTAAGGCAAAATAAAGAGAAGCAATAAAACCACCACACCACCACACACACACACAACACACACACAACACACACACACACACACACAGTCATCAAGATCAGGCAAGCCACTCCACAAGGCTTGCTGCTGAAAGCACTATCCCCAAAGGGCCTCAACGTGATTTCCAAAACTGAATCCCGTTACAGCTAAACGAGATTCTGCAGCTGTCCAATGAAAAAAAGATGATAAATGGTGAGGAGCAAAAGGTCGAGTTCGATGCGCAGTTATATCCCCTCACTTCCATAATCTGATTGAGTTATCTTCCCTTCCTGCTACACCAGAAGAGAGAAGTGACGAGAAGAAGGCTGAGATGAGAGAGAGAGAGGAAGAGAAGAAGAGAGGAGAAGAGAGGCGAAGACAGAGAAGAGACCTCAACAGAGAAAGAGAGAACAGGTAGAAAGAGAGAGCGAGAGGAGAGAGGAGAGGAGAGAGAGAGAGAGGAAGGAGAGAGAGGAAGAGAGAGAGAGAGAGGAGAGAGGAGAGAGAAGAGAAGAAGAAGACAGACAGACAGACAGACAGACAGACAGACAGAAAGCAGACAGACAGACAGACAGAGATAGACAAACAACCAACCAAACAAACAAACAAAAACACAGACGATCAGACAAGGACAAAGCATGGCCATTCTGGGTGTGACAAAGATCAGACTTGATGAAAAGGAAGACAAAAAAATTGAGACAGACAAACAGTTAAAGAAACAGAGCAAAGACACGGACAGATAGACACAACATATATGTTTAGCGAGGCAAAGAAATAGGCAGATTACTGCAGTGACAAATGCACTATTCGACACACTTGAAATTACGCTTTCAAAACGAAACCCTCCATAGAGGGTTTTGCAAGATTCTCAGCCTTATTTCATCATTTATCCTTCCTTTCGCTTTATTGTATTGCTTATCTTGTTTTCTTTGTGTGCAGCCTTGAATACACCCACGAACAAATGTTGTATTATTTTATATAGCTGTTAATCTTGCATGTTATGAATGAAATGATATAGAGCAGTGGTATTGTATGTGTATCTGTCAAGTGTGATGTGTGATGTTATTTGCTTTTGTGCTCGGCGCTTGATGTCATGTGTAATGTACAGCGCATGGATGTGTGTGTGTGTGTGTGTGTGTGTGTGGGTGTGGTGTGTGTGTGTGTGTGTGTGTGTGTGTTGTGTGTGTGGTGGTGTGTGTGGTTGTGTGTGTGTGTGTGTGTTTGTGTGTGTGTGTGTGTGTGTGTGCGTGCGTGCATTTCTCAGAATCCATGCTATTGTGTGATTGCATCGTTTGTGTTTTTGTACTTTTTTGTCCTATTTCACTCTCTGTTCGTCTGCCTGTTTGATAATCATGTGTGTTATCACACACAGACACGCTCTTCTTCCACACATTCCCCCCCCCCCCAGAAACAGACACAGACACAGACACACACAAACACACACACATTACACACATACACACACACGCACTCACGCACACACGCACACGCACACACAACACGCACTCACGCACGCACGCACGCATGCACACACGCACACACATACGCTGACACACACAAACACGCGTTTGTGCACGCATGAACGCATTCACGCATAAACATACACACACAAACGCGCGCGCACACGCACATACAAAGGCACACAAATAAAAGTTAGACCTTGATTTTGAATCTGACAAATGCGTGCACGCACACATTTACGCTCAGTCATGTGCACACATTTTCCAACTTGCATTAGAATTCAAAAGCAAATAAATAAATAAACAAACGAGTAGGCAAACAAGCAAATAAATAAATAAATCCATTAAGGACGAAAGAAAGAAAGAAACATATGGGATTGGATGAGTAGCAAAAAAACGGCATTCACAGAAATAAACATTGAAAAGTTAAAGAGTGATTTGGAGAAAGTTCAAAGTGGAAGAGAAAGGAAATGGCAAATATACGGAGGAAATTAAAAAAACAGATATGTGCCGGTTGAGAGATCAAAGGACCACAAGAAAATTGACGAACAAACAGACACCAAAAACAAATAAGCACGTAGACAAGCAAACAAGTAAACAAACAAAACTGTAGAGATACAAATAAACGAAGACAATATTTACTGAAAAGCAAACAAAAAAGAAAAAAGTTGATAAAAGTGTCAGTAATGATTGAATAAAGTAAGGAAGAAAATAAAGAGTATCCAAAACAGAGACAAAACAAAGAAAGACAACAGAGAAAAAAAAAAAACACAACAAAGGAAAGAAAGGACAGAAAACAGAAGAAAAAGAAAGACTGAAAGAAAGACGGATATAAGTACAACAAGAAATAAAAAGAAAAAAAAAAAAAAAGAAAGAAAAACAAAAACGAGAGAGAGAGAGAGAGAGAGAGAGAGAGAGAGAGAGAGAGAGAGAGAGAGAAGAGAGAGAGAGAGAGAGAGAGAGAGAGAGAGAGAGAGAGAAAGTGGCATGGGTTGACTAAACTGATGACTGAACGATGACTGACTAACCAAACAAACATGACTGACCAACTAACGAATTATTTTTTTTTAATGACTGACAGAATGACCAGTCGCTTGACTCACTGATTCACTGACTCACTGACTCACTGACAACACTTTTCGTTGATGATACGCCGTGAGTGGGCAACGGGATAGGATGGTTTTCCAACTTGTCTCAGCATCAGGAGTGTGATGCCAACTTGTATACACTGCTGTCAGACAAGGACAGCGTAGCTGCCAGAACAGACGCAGTAGCTTACCTAGACACCAAACTATTTTTTTGACTGAAGTGTGAATTTCCCAAAAGACTATTCGAATTGTAGAAGTGAAGACGGGAGTGTCTTCTTTGTCGTCGAACGCTTAGACAATAACTATTGTTGTCTGTCATCTGAGCGAAAATCCTTGCGCTGCCGTTAAGCGCCTGACAAGTCAGGCCCATTGCATCTGACTTTGCAATTTTGGTGTGGGAGAGAATTGTTATTTTTTCAGTCTTTCTGGAAGAAAAGCGGTTGATTGGACCAACACGGCAGAGGGTAGACAAGAAGGAGGTGGCAGGAAGAAAACACAAACAAACAAGGAAGAAACAAAGAGAGGGATAGAAAAGTCGAAATTCTTAGCACAGAATTTCCGGAAGGTGGGGATGCTATCTATAGCCTACTAACAGGCTCCCGACACACCACAACGGAACAGAAGGGATTTTCAATACTTGCTGATAACAATGATGCAAATTAAGCCACAAATATTTCATCATTAAGATTTAAAATGGTATGTTGAGATTGGCTCCATCTATGAAAAACAACTTCCATTCTCATTTAAAAAGATTCGATTTGTAAATGTTTGGTTAAAAAAGGAACATCAGGAGATACAAACAGTCATACTCGCTACCTACTCACACAATGTATACCTACAATCTCACAAATTACCCAGGTGGGATGAACGACTCAAAGTATATTTTCTGAATGATCTCCAGGGTATTAAGCGGGTGATCACACCGCAATACCAACAAACCAACAGTGAATTGGGAAGCAAAAAATGTATCATAGAAAAAATAGACTAACAGATAAGAAAAGCTTTGAATCTTTAACAGGTAAAGAACTATTGGATACTGAAAAGTCAGGAAGCAATCCTTAATGTTGTACAATGAGCCAGAGGTTTGGCTTTGTTGCACATAAAGGGCGTCTGGGAAGCTATTAGGATTGATGTGGGTTTTTTTTTAGTCATACACATAGCACAAGGCGCTTCTTTTATTTCTACCAGTCATCCTCTGACATTGTTCCAGTACCTGCAAAACTGAAATCCAAGGTCAACATAAGAATCTGTGTGATGAATTACTGGATAATGATTTATAATGTTATGACTATGACTAATCATATGAACATATCAGCAGCAGTAGCAACAACACACTAGTGATTTGCCCACCAGGTAATCTCAAAACTTTCCCAGTTTATCCAATATGGTAGTTATACCAGTTCTTAAAACATCACAAATTCAACCTTGTAAAAACAAAACCCATAGGACAGAGAACCCACAAAACGCACCGGTCCTTTAAACAGCCCGCTGACAGACCCCAAGTAAACGTGTCTAGTCGCGTTACAAGGAAGATCTGTCTCTTTGTCATGGCAGCGTCCATTTTGTTGGCAGGGGAGGTAAATACGCTATCGATTTCCCCGCCAATCACGTGACAAGGGCCAAGGGAAACCACTTGCTCGCTAGACTGACCCAGGGTAAAGCTGAAAGACCTTTTCACCTCAAGCTCTTGTTAGAAGACCTCGTATACAGGCGCTGGTTATTAAGGAAAGGGAAGAAGAAAAAAAGGATATGATAAAAAAAGAAAGAAGGTGGGAAAGATACTGGCAGGGGGAGGATGGGAGTCTTTCAGTTAGAAAGGGGCACAACACAGGGCCTTGTCAATTTTGTGGGTCAGTGTGTTCTAGTGGGTAAACAAGTTTGGACAAGGGAGATAGGAAGATAGATGAGAAAGGTGGAACATTTCATATCAAGTTTCTCTCTCTCTCTCTCTCTCTCTCTCTCTCTCTCTCTTCTCTCTCTCTCTCTCTCTCTCTCTCTCTCTCTCTCTCTCTCTTCTGTCTGTCTGTCTGTCTGTCTGTCTGTCTCTGTCTGTCTGTCTGTCTCTATCTCTCTGATGTGTGTACCAGTGTCTTCTTTGTCTGTCAGAGAGAACAAAAACGGAGACAAAGGCAGAGCTAGAAAAAAATTAACAAAAACAGAGAGAGAGAGAGAGAGAGAGAGAGAGAGAGAGAGAGAGAGAGAGAGAGAGAGAGAGAGAGAGAGAGAGAGAGAGAGAGAGAGAGAGAAACATTTAATTTCAACCCCCCACATTTGACTGCCATGATCCCGTTTATTACAAAATTAATCTAATTCCTAAACTCTTACTTTACTTTTCACTTTCCTCATTCACTTACCTATCTTCCCAGCGTTTGTTATTATACTTCCTAGCTTGTCATGTGTTACTCTTGAAGTGTTCTTTGGAACCAATATTGAACTATCCCATCCATCATAGAAAAAAAGTTTATTGGAAACTTGATAAACATGCATCGGCACATTACGTGTCCTTCCAACAGACCAGAGCAAACTTGTTTTGTTGAACTTGCAAAAAAAGAAAGTTGTCCCCTTGTCATTGCATTGTCCATCTTGCTGGCAAGGGGAGATTAACACGCTATCGATTGCACCGCCAATCACGTGACAATGGCCAAGGGAAATCATTTTGTTCTCAAGAATGATCTAGGCCTGTAAAGAAGTACCTTTTTTTGCTATCAGGAAGACCTGATGTTGAAACGCTTGACGGAAGTGGGGTGGATGGGTGAAGGAACTTTGAGGAAGAAAAGTTTAGATCTATATAATGCAACAAAGGGCATGTTAATTTTGTGGATCAATGAGTTTCGATAGGCAAGCAAGCTAGGGTATGAAAGGTGAAGAGAGAGATGGGGGTCTGCCTGATTTCCTGTATGTGTATTCTCTCTGTAGATCTCTTTCCCTACTCTCCTTTGTCTCTTTTTAACCCCCCCCCCCCCACACACACACACACACATACACACATCATTTATTTGATTGGCTCCCTTTGAGGTATAAGAGAAAAAACAAACACCAGGTAATAAATGGAAGAATCACAATAATGCAAAATAAAAATTCAATAAACAAACACACACACACTTTTATGTGCACATATATATATAACATAATATAATATATAAAGAGAGATGAGAGAGAGAGAGAGAGAGAGAGAGAGAGAGAGAGAGAGAGAGAGAAGAGAGAGAGAGAGAGAGAGAGAGAGAGAGAGAGAAGACAGACAGACAGACAGACAGACAGACAGACAGACAGACAGACAGACAGACAGACAGACGACAGACAGAGAGGGAACGCCACCTACATTATAGTGAAACATTTAATGCTCTCAATATTTTTTTTCCAAACTTTCACATTATCTCTCAATTCAACCCTCTGCCTCGCTACTCTTCAAGTGCCCCTTCCTAAACTTTCCCAAGTTCATCCCAATATCTCTGTTGTGATTGTCTTGTGGCAGTGTCAAATCTCAAGTCCAAGAGGAGGCAAACTTATTGGAGAGACTTGCACACACACAAAAACCAAAACCTTGGCTCTTTAAATGGCTTAGTGACAGACAGGAGTAAAGCTGTCTTGTCCGCGTAGCAGGGAGATCTGTCTGGTTGTCAGTGTGCCGTCCATCTTGATGGCAGGGGAGGTAAACACGCTATCGATTGTCCCGCCAATCACGTGACAATGGCCAAGGGAAACCACTCACTCGCCAGGATGACCCGGAGCTGCCTGAAAGACCTTTGTACGTCAAGCTTTTAGTTTGCAGAATGAGGCGTGAATAGGCAGCGGTTATTAATTTTGAAAATTTAAAAAAAAATCAGATTCTGAGGGCATATATATGCACAAGCACCTCCCTCATTAGACACAGACAACACCTCATAGATTGCAGGGGGCAAGACTGGGACTGTTATGTGCAAGGTTTTCACTAGACTGCCTTGTAGAATCTTATTTCTCCTATAACATGTGTAGCTTTGTTAGAAATGCTTTGATAAAATTTCGACTTGGAATGTCAAGTATTATTGTACATTCTCATAGATACAAGTCAAGCCAAAAAAATTCAGAAAACAATTATGGTGTGTCCTCTTTGCCAATCATCGATAGAAGACGAACTTCATTTCGTGTCTATGACCTGAGATGCAGATTTATTCCTTCTAAGTATTACAATAGACCCTCAGCCTTTAGATTGGTTTTACTTTTGTCAGCAAGAAAGGAAAGAGTAATTCGTAATTTAGCACTGTATTTTTTATAAGTCATCCAAATGACTTAGCGCATATCCATGATATTATTCATTGTACCAGCGGCTGAGCAAGAATGGCATCTGTTCCCACCGGCACACGGTGGCCTACTCTTACGAAAAGCGGAACAGGATTAACGTGTACGCAATATGCTCTGCGTGCGTTCACACACGGAGCTTCGGTTTATAGTCTCATCCGAAGGACTTTGGGGGAGAGTGGAGTCAGCACTGATGTTAACTCCAGGAGAAAAATCTCCTCGAACGGGGATCAAACCCAGGTCGTCAAAGTGCGAGCGCAATGTTCTGACCACTAGGCTATCCCGTCCCCCTTGTGTGTGTGTGTGTGTGTGTGTGTGTGTGTGTGTGTGTGTGTGTGTGTGTGTGTGTGTGTGTGTGTTCCCGCACGCGCGCGTGCGTGTACTCGCGCGCTCGCACTTTTGTTTAATGACTATAAACCACAGATTTAAAAAGCTTTTATCCCTCGTTTATAGCGCCATCTTTCGGGCTGAAGATCATGAAATGTAGCCATCAATCAGGCTCAGATTATCATCTCAGGTTTGTTTCTGACACTGAGCTACAATTTAGTTTTTTAAACCAAATTTTAGGGATATCGGTCAAGCTACTCTAGTTAATTAATTATGTTTATGAGGTTTTGTGATGACAAATGAGTCACCATTAGTTTAGAGTAAAACCAATTTGTGATTTAGATTTTTTTGTTCCATGCCTAGCGCTAAGAAACTCACTAATGGACACGCTTTGTGTATGAAACCATATTATTCACCACTAAGGCAGCCGCATTCCAACTTAGGGTATGGTGACAAGAGTCTGTTGCCACCTGCGTGTATACATTTTGAAACAAACAAACAAACAAACAAACAAACAAACAAACAAACAAACATTGTTATCTGTTTTTGCCTGCTCGAAATGGACTCTCTGCTGAAAGGCAGAATAGGCTTTAAATGAGTGTGTTTTGTGTACGTTCGCATTCAAAAGGTCCGTTTAGTTTCGTCCGGGAGACATTGGGGTAGTGGAATCAGTTACTGTCGTTAACTCTTGGGGAAAAAATCCCGTAGAACTGGGCCTCAAATGTGGCATGCTTCCGAGCCATCAGATCACGTGTGCAACACTCTAACCACTAGGCTAGCTCACTCCATTGTGATGGATGTTGAATATGAAATGTTAATCCAGTATATGTCATCTCACTTCTTTTGTTTTATTGCCATAACTGACAGTAGAACTATCATTTTCTCGATTGTTAGTTGTTATTACCACTTCAATCTCTGTATTTACCTCCAGATATATATTTTTAATAATTGAAGGCATTAAACGACAGGAACCGTAAAGGATCAGAATGTCAACAACCACTCTTCTTTTTCCTTTCCCATGTTCCAGGTTACGATATACGGTGGAAAACTGAGAACCGCAAGAAATGAAGAAAGCTGGCAGCAAAAAAATGCTAATGATACGACAACGGTCAACCAGTCTACAGGACAGATGAAGGTTCACGAAAAGAAACAGGGCACTGCTAGGTTTGACCAAATTAATAGTTCTCTGCAGAGGCAGAATAAGCGAATCCACTCTCAAGCCATTGGAAGCCGCTAAGATTGGAATCCGCAGTTCATAGCTTCATAAACATTCGAACTACAAGTCTGTCACGTAATCCACCCAGCTCCAGCGCAAACTAACATTACACAAAATAAATAAGAAACACGTCTGACGGCCTTAGATTTATAACTTGTTCATCACATTTTATAACACAACTGCTGGCTTTGTTAACTTGTTTGTTTGTTTAGTTCTTATTAACAGGAGAGCCTTAAGCACAGGGATCATGCTGGATCGGCGTATTCTTTTCATCAAATACGTTTCCTTTCCATCCCACAAACCCATGAAATTTGGACATGAAGTTGTGTGTGATTTGAAATTGGGGGCAACACTGGTCATAGGAATGAAACTTGTTGTTGTTGTTGTTGTGTTGTTGTTGTTGTTGTTGTTGTTGTTGTTGTTTGTTGTTGTTGTCATTGTCGACGTTGTTGATGTTCTAGTTGTTGTTGTTCAGATTGCTTGTTTGTTGTTTGTCTGTTTGTTTATCTAGCTGAGTCGTTGACTAATCTATCTTTTTTTTAAAAAATTGTCTGTTTGTTAAGAACGGCACATCGCAAGTGCAGAACATTTGTTTTTCACATTTGGCAAGGCATAAAGCACTGGTACGAATCACGAGGTCTTATTGAGGATAGCTCATCTTCTGCATGTAAGTGTATCTCTTCTCTCTTCTCCGTTTTCTTTTACCGGGTTGGATGCATAGTACCTGATCTTTTCCTTAGCTTTCAGCTCTGCAGGAGATCTGTGACCTGTTTTATCCAATACATTCTGACTTTAGAGAAGTTCATTTCTTACATTATGCATGCTAGGTTTGTTTGTGTTTCTATAATCCACTGAATGCTGACATGAGATACATGATCTTTAACGTGTGTATCTGGCCTTATGCATGTGTAGATACAAAAAGGAAATTCAGGCAAAGAAAGATCTCCGAGGGATCCTAGAAATCTCCACCCGTAATTTTCCAGACGTCATTGCTGAGATTCGAACCCACGAGAACCTCAAGATTGAAATTAAACGGCCTTAGCCACACGGCTATTGAGTCCATCATAGAGAACAAGGCACTGCTTAGGTTGTGACCTAATGGTGACCGAGTAGAGCACTTTTAAGCCAGTAGCCTTAAAGCCGCTGTGACTGGAATCGACACTCCATAAATTCATGGCCATTAGTATTAGTAGCTCGTCACTTCATTTATCCGGGTCTTGCCCCAGCTAGCCCCACCCCAACACACACACACACACACACACACACACACACACACACACACACACACACACACACACACACACACACACACACACACACACACACACACACACACACACACACACACACACAACACACACACACACACACACACACACACACACACACACACACATCATGATGTACGTTTGTACGTCTCAATGCACCGGATTTACAGCTTTTTCCTCACGTTTAATTACTTTGTTTATGAGGATGGGGAGTATTAAGCCTAGGGGTTTTCCTTTAATCCCCCAAAACCAGTGAGTAAGGAATTTGGATCTCTGTGCACTTTAGAACTGGGAACAGGAATTTATAATTTATAGCTGGAATCGCGTTGTTGTTGGTCCTTGTTGTAGTTGTCTCTGTTGTCACTATACTTGACATGCTTTTTGCGTGTCTGCTTATGTGTTTGTTAGTCTGAATAGCAGAATAGTCTGTCAATAAGTTGATTGGGGGGTTAATTGGCTGATGAGAAAAGTACGTAACGCATGCAGATTATTTGCATGGTTCTGAAACCACCAAATGCTGGCCTGAATTAAAAGATGTTTAACCGGCATAGCTGATCTTCTGCATTGGTGTATGTATACACAAAGCAGAAACAAAGCACTGCTGGGTTTGCACTTAATGTTACTTGGACTGACATAAAAAAATGCACTCAAGCCGGCAAAAATCTGCCGCAACTGTACTCCATGATCATTAGCTTTATGTTTCTCAGGATTAAGATTCCATCATGTTATTTGAATGACTTGAGCATCAACGATAATACACACAAAAACGAACAAAAAATGGAACTAGTATTTCCGTTGCATAGCCTCGGATTTATAGCTTTTTCATAATAATGTATGGCTCCATCTTTAACGATGGGGAGCATTATGAGACACGGATCATATAGGGTCAACGTGTAAACAGCTTTTCATCATCCTGCCTTCTCGTGTCTTTGCTATTGGTTTGGCTTGAAAAGGTTTCCTCGTATTCCTTGCAGCCAATAAGCTTGAAATCTGATGCTGGATGAGGTATAAAACTGGGGTCCAAAAGGTCATGGGTGCTGAACCGCTATTGGCGCTGTTGTTGTTGCTGTTGTTTTTGTTGTTGCTGCTGCTGCTGGTCTAGTCTTCGTTCGATTGTTTGTTTTGTTGGTTGATAAGTTGGCTATTTGGTTGATTAGTTGACTGACTAGTTGGTTGGTTGATTGAAAAAAAAACTGATTATGCATATATATATATAATATATATATATATTATATATATATATATATATATATATATATATATATATATATATATATATATGATAAAAACACGACTGTGTTCAGCTTTCTCTCTTTATTTAACAGCAAATTTTCTGTTAAATAAAGAGATGAAACTGAACACAGTCGTGTTTTTATCGTTATTTTACTATTTTACCTCAACTGTGTGCTTGGAGGGAGCGGTGCCCAGCAGAACCATGGGTTTTAATGAAGTCAACTATAAATAGATAAATAAATAAATAATATATATATATATATATATATATATATATATATATATATATATATTATATATATATATATATATATATATTGTTTGTACAAACCATCAACGCTGACATTAATTACTAGATCTTTAATGGCTACGACTGAGTTTTGCTTGTGTGTGTATATGAGAAAAGACACAAGGTGATATAAAATATAAAATATAAAGTGTATATGTGGTGAAAAACTTTCCAGTGTTCATGTTTTGTATCATTGTCAAGGTTTAAAACAGCTCCTACCACCATTTCAAGATAAGTCTCTGCAAGAAGTGTTAATCAATCCAAAGTTACTGTGCGAGATAGCATTGTCTCTGATGCGATCCCCAGTATTCTCTTTTTTATAAAGTACTACTGTGAAGACTGTGAAATCATAACACCCTACTGTGGCAATGTACTTTTTGCTTTATTTACGGCAGCCATCACACGTGGTTTGCAATTGTTCATCTTACAGTTTTAGATTTTAAAGTTTTTTGTTGTTCGATGTTTTTGTTATTATTTGTGTCTCTTATGCCATGTTTAGCGACATTCTAGTTATAGATCTATAGATTTGTAGTCAGTCTTTTTATGCACATAATTACCAACACACCTTTTTTTTCTTTTTTTTTAAACCCTCATCTCCTTTTTGCCCCCCCCCCCCCTCATCCTTCCTTCGTCTAATATCACTTTAAGTGTACATACGTAAAATCAAAGACACACAAGGTGATGAAAGGCCTGTCCACGAGGCTACCAACACAAACAAAAAAATAATTCACGCACAAATTGTTAGAAGCTAAAAAGATTCACACTCACAATCTTTAAAAAATTTATGATCACTGATGCACAAAGTGCATCACCTTGTTCACCCAGCGTCAACGCAAACTACCCAAACACACAAGTTAAATAGAAGCATGTCTTTATGTCTCAAAGCCCTGGGTTGATTACTTTTTTTCATCACCATTTCATGGCTTCATTTCATGTCAGAGGGTATTAACCACAAAGTTCATTCGGATCAACGTGTAAACAGACTCTGGTCATCTTTCTTCCTCATGTTTACAGCTGTAATATATTGGGTCTTTTTTATTATTAAGATTGTTAATCCTCTACAACGAACTAGCTCAGTGTTCAGAGCACTTGCGTTACCCCAGCCAATGTTGAGCAGCATCGAGCGTGGTTACCGATCGGATGGGTGACCATTTGAGTGTCTTGGCTTCAGTATAGTCCCCAAGTTCACCCAGCTGTAAATGGGTCAGGGAAGGTAAAGCAGCGAGGGAGAGGAGATAGGCGTCGCCCTCAATACTCTGGCGCCTAGAGAAACAGGTCTCTGATGCCTCGCTCCCCTACGACCACATTGTCTATGGGAAATATTTACCTTTTCTTACCTTTATATAACAAGCTTGTTTTGATTCTGGACTTGCGTGGGGTTTATTATCAAGGAAGAGAAATGTTTAGACATTATTATGTTCTTTTTGCTATATTTGGTTTTGTTTGTTGTTGTTGTTGTTGTCGTTGTTATTGCTTTCGCTGCTACTGCTGCTGGATCAACTATAACACTAAGTGAATCCTGATTGTGTATTCTCATTTTGAATACTGAACATGGGCAAGCCGGCTGTTGAAGTCCCAATGACTTCTATATAAGTCTATCATGACTGGATTTGCCTTCCGCTTCCTTTTGTAACACACCCTGTCAAAATTGCTTAGCAAGGCTCAAAGACTACTTCATGAACATGACATATGTCACATGATTTCCTATCGGCAACTGTGGATCGCTTCCAGCTTATTCCAGTCGATAGAATAATGGAATGTCGATATTCTCTCAAACAGCTAACACGTCAATCAGCATACACTCTGTGGTGGAAATGGCTTTAGAAAACAACAACGAATGTCGACAGGAGGAAGTATAATATGAAAAGCGTTCTGGTCCACCAATTGCATCTGATTCTCTGCAGCTAACAAGCTAAGCAAAACTGGATTAAACCTTGATTCTCGTTTCTCTTTTTTTGCTTTTCTTTTCTTTTCTTTTCTTTTTTTCTTTTTTTACTGTTTATAGCAATCTACGCAACTATATACACAGAGATAGATGACAAGTGGGGTCGTACAGCATGCATTAATTTTATTAGTGTTTTTTTTTCGTTTATTATAGTTTAGAAAGAGTGTACATGGTCCTTTTTTACAATTACATTTTAGGAAAGAAAACAATCATGTATAATATGGCAATAGAAAAAAAAAAAAACCGGCACCTCAGTATTTGTCACAGATTTTTGTCTCACAGTCTCATAGAGTATTTAAGTTGTTATCTAAATATGATCTCCTTGGGGGCAGTGAAAACAATCATATGTGTTTGTTTGTTTTTTTT
>CM060320.1:29593933-29596433 GCA_030674155.1 Stramonita haemastoma
CAGTTATGTTGGGATGATTTTCATCTATACCAAGCTCCTAGTATAGCAGTCTATACTATTCAATGACAGAGGAAAATATCTATTGAAGTTGTCTTTTTGCTGCCTATATGGCGAGGATACGCAAAAATGCTATACTCGAGAAATTATCAGCCAGTGTATTTTTAAGGTCTCACAGAGATTCCCAGATCTCCAGTAAGACAGAGAAAGTTATAGGAAGTGGTACCCAGCGTTCTCAATTAAGCTGGGGAACGCCCAACAATAGCTATGCTTTTGCACATTGAGTTTTATAGACAGACATAAAACCCAATGAGCAAATTGTGTCGGTTTCTTTTGATAAGGTTGTGTATTATAGTGACTTTCCTAAATTAAAAAAAAAGAGACTAAATAGTGAACATTCTAGAATTACATTCAAACTTACATGTCTTTTTTTTATCAACAGCATTTAAACAACAAACGTGGGATGGAGGTGGGGGTTAGGAAGGGTGAGGAAAAGATTTCGGAACAAAAGGTGTATGTGGTGGGGACGGGAGGAGGGGGGTAGGAGCGGATATTACTTTATTGATTTTCGTTTTCATAATCCGAACTTGTCAGAAAACAAATCAGTCTATTTTCAAGGACTTATCCTTATAAAATCACTGAATTTATCTCCTTCCGTTGCTGTCAAATGTTTTTGTTAGTGTGCCAACAAAAACTGAATTATGATTATGATGATTGATCCGATTTGGCCATGCTGATCCCTCTTCCGGTGTCTCGAATGACGTCTTGTGTTATGATGTTGTGATACTGCTTTGTGCCGATTAGCGTTATATGTTTGGATGTGGCAGAAAACAGGTTGTGTGTGTGTTATAATCAATGTGGAAATGGAAAAATATTGGTAGAAAATATTGACATTTCGAAATGGAGTGAAATTCCATTGCCATCGTAAATGCCTTTATAAATCACAGTAGGTTTTTTTTCCCCCTAATTTGAAGTAGGTCTTTATCTCTCTGTCTGCCTCTCTTTAATTATTGTCCACCCAGTCTCTCTGCTTATCGTTTTTTCCTTGCCTCTTTTAACGGTTAAAAATTCTGAAATTTAAATCATCCTAAATCATAAAACTTCTGACATGTTCCATAAAACTTTGAGCTAAAACAAATACCCCCCCCCAAAAAAAAAACCAAAAAAAAAGAAAAGCTTTCCAAAATCTAAGTCTCTAAATCTACACATTGTTGGTCATTCTTCTTTGGTAAACCTTTGCTTTGGTAAACCAATGCTTCTATTAAGGGTTCAGAAGCCCATTGTGTGCCTGCAGAAGAAGAGCAAGTCTGCAAGGTTTAAAGGGATGTAGCCCTGGTTGTCGAATCATCAGATGATTGCATACCAGAGTGCGGAAATGGTCTTTGTATGATGAAGTTGTATGGTGATACTCCCTAATTCTGCTGGGATGTGGTAGCCTTTTGTCATGATCTGATTTTGTTCCCTGTTGATTATACTACGGGTTAAAGTCATCGTCAGATGCTTAATGGTGGTGCTGTTGTGTGTTGGGTTGTGTGGTGTGTTGTGTGTGTGTGTGTGTGTGTGTGTGTGTGTGTGTGTGTGTGTGTGTGTGTGTATGTGTGTGTGTTGTGTGTGTGTGTGTGTGTGTGTGTGTGTGTGTGTGTATGTGTGTGTGAGTGTGAGACACAGGCTAATAAATAGCTTTGATAGGTTAAAATTGTTATGATGCGTATGGCTTTGTATATTTTTTATGTTTAACACTGACATGTAGCGTACATGCATTTTTTTTATCGCTTTTACTACACAAAAGTAGTAACAATAATACCACAAATCATAGAAATCAGGGACATTTTAAAATATATGTTTTACTTAATTTCATTGATACAGTTATTCAAAGATTATAGAATATGTACCTATGCGCTTGATTTTGCTCCAGTCTCTTTGTGCATGCAGTTTAATAGAAATTGTCATCCGTTCCGACCGTAACACAAAAAAATAGGGAATGAATTTATAATTTAAATTGTTAGAAGACTGTCATATACATATTTTTTTTTAATTGAAAGGGGCATTAGTATCAGAGGTATTCAGAGGGCCTAGCTTCTCTATGGGCCAGCATATTGAGGGTGGCTCCGATCTCCTCTCCCTCGCTGCTTTACCTTACCTGACCCTCATGAGAGCAGGTACCCATTTACAGCTGGGTGAACTGGGGGACTGCACTGAAGCCAAGGCAAGCAAACCATCACTCATCCAATTGGTAACCACTCGATACTGCATAACCTTAGCTTGGGGAAAGCGAGTGCTCTGACTACTAAGCTATCCCGTCCCCACCCAAAACTTATCTACTGCTATCAGTATTCCAAAGTTGACCAGGAAAAGCAAAATAATCAGGTATCCTTTGATTCGATTCCGTCCTTTTGATAATATCCTTATAACTGAATAGCAGTGTGTGTAATGGGGCTGTGTTGCATTACTCTCTGTATTGATTGTCATCATTATGCTGTGATATTGCGGAAACATAGTTTTT
>CM060320.1:29606433-29608933 GCA_030674155.1 Stramonita haemastoma
GCACATAGAAACAGAGACAGAGACAGACACAAGTAAAACAAAATTTCAGAAAAAGACACACAGAAATAGAGACAAAAAAAATAGAATACACAAAAAAACTATGTCCAACCCCTTTCCTTAAAGAACGTAAATACATGGAAAGAGAAGAGCATAAGGGAACAGAAAAAAAATCAACAAGAAGAAAGCGTTGATCTGCGGACAGCCTACACGTCGGACATGCTGGTGTGAATAGAGGTCCAGATTGCAGAGTGTGGCCCCGTGACAACTGACCAGCATCCCATCTCCTTCCTTCCACCCTCTGCCTGGGATCTGGAACCATTTCACTTTTCTTTCATTTTCTTGCCCCCTACATGTTCTTTTTTATTGCATCCCCCGCTTCTTCCCCCACCACAGCACACCAAAACAGATACAGACTAAAACACACACGATACAGACACACACACACCACACACACACACACGCGCCGCGCACACACGCACCACACAATCACACACAGACCATTATCCTCGATATAAAATAATAAAATAAAACAAATAAATAACACACACACACACGCACACACACACACACACACACAACACAACACACACACACACACACACACACACACCACACACACACACACACACCACACACACACACACACACACACACACGCACGTCACACACACACACCAACATTCCGCTTCTTCATTCTCCCGATATTATCTTTTTTTATTCCACGAGGTCTTGGTTTCATGACAAATGTGAGAATCATCCGTATTTAGCCATCTCCTTGGAAACTTTGTTTCAATGCTAAACTAACCTGTAGAATTCCAATACATGTCCATGCACAGTTGTTGGTCTTGTTTTGTTTGGTTTTCTGTCGTTGTTTTATGAGAAATAACGATTGATGCGTAGTAGTAGTAGTAGTAGTAGTAGTAGTAGTAGTAGTAGTAGTAGTAGTAGTAGTAGTAGTAGTAGTAGTATGTAGTGTAGTGTAGTGTCCTAGAATGCTCAAAAACCACCACCAATGGAGGTCCTGGGCTGATACTTGTTCTTCCAAAAGGCATATTAAGAGTATGCTGTAGTTTGTACCATACAATACAGTTCAATACAGATTGTTTGCAGACTTGTGAAAAGGAAAGTTAATCTCTGAAATTAAGTAAATGATGAGTGACTTCTGAAGAGAGATGACAATGGTTTCTTTTCAACCATGATCCTCAGGAACCTGCTGGAACTGGATATCCGCTGATGTACTTTTAAAATAATGTTTTATGTGTGTTTTATTAATTCTTGAATCATAAGTCTTACTGTTAGAGTGTTTCTAAGTCGCAGACAAATTCCTATAGATTCTTCTAGCCTTGTCTTTCACTCTTAAAATTCATTAGTCCCTACCTTTTCTCTTAATTGCTCATTCTATTTTTCTCTTTAAAACGACACCCTCACCCCCCCCCCGTCCTTGCTTTCTCTTGTATTCTCTAGACTTGGCACACTAACAAAAAGTACAAATATTCTTTTACAAAAAACAAACAAAAACAAACATCTGTTTTCTTCGTGCCCACTTCATTCCATATTGGGGCAAGGGTGGGGATAAGAAGAAAAAGAGTACAAAACAAGGAGACAGAGCACTTGGCCGCAATGAGTGTTTTACAATAGGGAGGCACGTAGTTTCCAGAGCCCCGACAATAGAGTCCCAGACCTCGGCCCTTGGTCTGTTCAAAGAGTACATGTCCCTGTGGCATGTTTTCTGGGGGGTGATCAGAGTCTGTACACTGGAATTTAGGGGAGAGAAACGGGTGTCATATGTTGGAAACGTGCCTCCGAGAACTTGGCTTCTATTTTATGTTTCTTTT
The DNA here is from genome assembly GCA_030674155.1 of Stramonita haemastoma. Classification (NCBI taxonomy): domain Eukaryota; kingdom Metazoa; phylum Mollusca; class Gastropoda; order Neogastropoda; family Muricidae; genus Stramonita; species Stramonita haemastoma. The sequence goes on from CM060320.1 coordinate 29,608,269, forward strand.
TTTTTTTGGGGGGATGGGGTTTTTAGGGGGGATGTTTTGATGAGTGTTGTATGTTTATTAGTAATTATATTATGTTTATATTATATATATATTAGTATATATTTATATATATGTTGTGTTGTGTGTGTGTGTGTGTGTGTGTGTGTGTGAGTGGTGTGTGTGTGTGTGTGTGTGTGTGTGTGTGTGTGTGTGTGTGTGTGTGTATGTGTGTGTATGTGTGTGTATGTGTGTGTGTATGCAAATAAAGCGACTGTGGATTTTTTCTGCAAAAGGATTTGCATTGTACTTGTATGCATACAAGAAAAATCATATAATCATTAACAAACCAAAAGTATATCTTTTTCAGAACACAAAACAATACTAAAAAAACAAATCTTTTGACAAATAGCAACTGTTTTAAAACTACACAAGGAAAGTTCATAGGGCATAACGTTTCTTCTGGTATAGAAAACCCAGCTTTCTTGCATTCTGATTCTTTTTCTTTCATCTTGTTGTTCTTTTTTGTTCTTCTTTAGATAGGACATCACTTTTAAAATCATTGGGGAAAGTTCTACATACATGATATTTTCCTTATCACAAGAGTTGAAATGTACAAATTTTTTGTCGGTGACATCGAAGCACAAAAGCAATGTAAGAGTGTATTCCCTTTTAAAAACTTTTAAAAC
>CM060320.1:29618933-29641433 GCA_030674155.1 Stramonita haemastoma
GCGTAAACACCGGGGAGAAAAAAAATATCTGCCATCACTGCCAGCTACAGAAGCTGCTTCTTCTTCAAAGCACTGGTCACATTATCTGAAAATGGAAAAGCATAATTCTGTGAGCCAGAACCTTATAACTAGCAGTGACCCTAGTACTGGGTCTTCACAGAGGCCATGATGCTGTTAGAGTGACGAACAACGACAAGTTATGGGCTCTACAGGGATTGTGTGTCACACTATGCAACCCTCTTACTAAAAATATCCTCAATCGAGTTTATATTTGCTTTGGTATAGCTGGTGAGTTTTTTGTTCGACTCGTATTATGGGGGTGTTGTTGTTGCTGTTGCGTACATTAAGAAGAAACATGTAGAAAAATCGACATACATCCTTGTTTTATATGAGATTTTGGACAGGTTTGATCGCTGCTAAGATTGACTCAAAGGAGTGTGCAAAAAGCGATTAAGGTCTTCTTTTATAATCATGGTGTGTGTGGGTGTGTAGAGGGGGGAGGGCTGACTAGATAGCCTAGATGATGGGGCCTTGAGCTACTGATCTTACGGCACAGGTTCGAGCCACCACCAATGCTGTTGTAGGGGATTTCTCCCCTGAAATGACATCAGTACCTGTTTACACCGGTAACTTCACCACACACACTCTCTCTATGAATGCAAACATCTCATAATAATTTCATTTAAAAAAGTAAAACTCGGACAGTTTTAGATGAAACCCTAGTCTACTGTTTAAGTCAGCATCGAAACTGGTCACGACCCTCTTTTACATTTTGTAACTTTTCTCTCTGTTTTCCTATATCATTCTTCATTTAGACTGCCCATTACTTTGATTCACATTTCATATGAATTTGCTCAGCTTTTGGTAGATTGAATCTTTTAAGATTTGTTTGCAAACACACCAAAATCCCTCAGTCTTTTGTCCTCCTAGCTGCCTAATCACAATATACATGGACCAGGCCAACACTGAAAGAAAGTAAGCGATCCTCGATTGATAATGATTTTTATCTGTCCCATGGCTACCTGGCACTGTTGTTTGTCCTCAATCTCGCTTGAAAATATATAAAAATGTACACAGTGCAATTTTTAAAGCTCTGAAAAGATTCTACGAAAATGAACATTTTGTTTTCTGTCTAGCACTCTGTTAAAAAAAAAAGACACGACTTGACCCGGAAGCTCAACTGGAAGTGTAGTCAAAGGGCCATCAGTCATGAAGCAATACAAGCCAGGCAGCCATGATGGCTTGATACATGGGAGGTCACTCTCACTTCCTTGCTCTTTTTGTCACTCCCTGCTCGCGCGTCTCGCGCCTTTGGCCTGGCTGATTCCCCATTCACATTTAATTAGCCTTCCATTGTTCTGCACGCCACCTCTGCATGTCTAATGAACATTCTGGAAGAACTCTGATTTTCTAGTCTTTAGTTTTTTTCTTCAAGGGGGTAATGCCACTCTTGTGCGTGCATGTGGGTGTTGATGACATAGTTTGTTAGCTTTTTGAAATTATATTTTTTAGGGTGGATATTGATTTTGTTCTAAAGAGATGCTGTGTTTTGATTTGTGTGAGGTTTGAAAAAATTCTAAAGAAAACATCTTTTACATGGTTGATATTGTTGTCTTTTTTTTTTTTTTGGGGGGGGGGGGCTTTAAGAAGGATTTTTATGGTCTCGAAATATTGTTTTGTTTTGTTTTCATGCTTATGTCTTCAAAAGAAAAACGATTTTTATTTTTGTGCTAAAATTAAATCTTCAAAGCTGTCAAAATCTTTCTTTTTGTCAAACTTTCTTCGTTTCTTAACTTATCCTTCCCTGTCTCAATCCTTTTTCATCATTTTTCAATTAGCCAGCAAATCCGACCAAATGATGGATCAACTAGCAAATCAACCAACCAACTCATACATGAATCAACCAATCGATCATCAAAAAATGTACAGAACACAACGCCATTCTAAACATAAACACATCACAAAAACAAATCCAAACCAAAGCAAATTAAACAACATGGACCCATCTTACAAAAGAGTTTCTATTAAAAGATGAGATATTTTTGTTTATTTCATTATTGCTCTTTTATTTTGAGGATAATGGAATAAACAAGCATGTGTTGTCGGGTCTTTTTTTTTTTTTTTTCTTACATCAAATCCCTGTGTGTATAAAACGTAATTTTTGTCAACCCTATGCGTAAGGAGTGAGGGATATGGGAAGTGTCAACTCAGTAAACTCTACAACATTAGCTACGTTATCTTCTCTCCATGTACAATGTAACTTGCACTTGTCTGATTTTTTAAACACAATCACTTCCCAGAGATTTTATATGTGCCAGTAGTCCAACTAATAAGTACACTCGGGAACTGGATTTGAAAATAAAGCATAAGACTGTTCACGTGCGTTCGTGTGTAATATATAATTATGTGTGCGTAGTGTACGTGTATTAGTAATAGCACCAGCGCTAGTGCTTTGCGTGTGTATCTGATAGATAAGGTTGCGTTTTTGCCTGCTTGGCATTTTATCCACAATGTCTTTGAAAAAAGATATGCTTTTTACTGATATAGCAGGTATCAGCCACTACACCAGAAGACATCAGCATTTTTACTTTGTCTCTGAAATATAAGCCTCTAAGATCAATAATGCAGACTCCTCATAGTGCAGTCTTTGTGTTTTCACTCGACATTTTATACTTTCCCTTGTCTCTATCTCTCTGTCTCTGAGTCTGTACCTGTCTGTCTCTGTCTTTCCGTATGTCTTTGTCTATGTCCCTTGTTCTATCTGTCTGTTTGTATGACTTTGTCTGTCTGTCTGTCTGTCTGTCTGTCTGTCTGTCTGTCTGTCTGTCTCTGTCTCTGTCTCTGTCTCTGTCTCTCTGTCTCTGTCTCTCTCTCTCTCTCTTCTCTCTCTCTCTCTCTCTCTCTCTTCTCTCTCTCTCTCTCTCTCTCTCTCTCTCTCTGTGTGTGTGTGTGTGTGTGTGTGTGTGTGTGTGTGTGTGTGTGTGTGTGTGTGTGTGTGTGTGTGTGTGTGAGTTTGTGTGTGTGTGAATGTGTGTGTGTGTGAGTGAGTGTGTGTGTGTGTGTGTGTGTGTGTGTGTGTGTGTGTGTGTTGTGTGTGTGTGTGTGTGTGTGTGTGTGTGTGTGTGTGTGTGCGTGCTTTTTCCCCCTCCAATTTTTCGCTCCTCTTCACCATAGGCATCAACATAAGAGACCACCACAAAAAATGCTATTTCCGTGTGACTTAACTTGTCCATTTACGTGAAATGAGACAAAAGACCTCCCCCCCCCCCCCCACACACTTCTCCTGGTTTATAAGACATCCCTCACGTGCCACACTACAGTAGGGGGGGAATTATCCCAACCCTAGCCCTCAGGGGAGCAGTAGCCCTTTTTAGAGTGACATTTTTTGCCCAGGTGAGGCGAGGAAACTACGTTTTCGGTTATTTCAACGCTGTGAGTCAAAAGAAGATTAGATCAGGAGAAAAGTGCACTGCACTAAGAGATGAAAACTGGAGAGGAGTTACTATTTAAGAGAGAGAGAGAGAGGGAGAGAGAGAGGGGAGAGAGGAGAGAGAGAGAGAGAGGGGAGAGAGAGAGAGAGAGAGAGAGAGAGAGAGAGAGAGAGAGATAAAGAGACAGACAGACAGACAGACAGACAGACAGATAAGTAACTTTACCAGTAGAAAAAATACTTTACACAAAAATCAAACCTTTTGCGAACATTCTTTGTCAGAAAACCCACAAGCTGGCATAAGTATATGTTTTTAATGTTAAGAAACCTCGCTAACCTAAAAACAGACCAAACAACAGCAGCACCAAAACAAATGCTAAACAAAACAATACCTCCCCCGCCCCTAAGCCAACGAAAAAAATCAACCAACCAATAACACAATCCTCAACACATTATTACATATCACCATGACCCCCTTGTCCATCATGTGCGAAAAATAGACGTTGAAATGAAATCAATCCATGGTCACTGCCCCACTCGGCACTAACGCACCATCGATCATGAAGCAATACGAGCAGCGCCGCCATCACAGCTTGATAGATGGGAGGTCACTCGTGCTCCTTTGCTCTTTCTGTCATCCTCCTACACTCGCGTCTCCCTAACCTTCGGTCTGGCTGTTTTCTCCTATTCGCTTTTAATCAGCTTTCGATTCTTCTGTGTGACAACCCTTGCATGTCTAATGAAAGTGTGAGAAGAGTTGATTTTTCTCTTTTTTTAATCTATTTTTTTTTATAGAAAGTGTTGGTGTTATCCAGGGGGAATAATTGATTAATGATTTCCCTTTTATTTTAGAAAATAAAGTTTTATTAGTAATATCTTTTAAAGATTTATTTTCGTTGAAGGAAGTGTTATTTTGGGGCAGTTTATTATAGAGGATATGTGGTTTTTACCTAAAACAGACAAAACATAGGCCTGCTTAGGTTTTGTGTTTGTCTTGTTGTCGCGTGAATTGTGGTTGCCAATTGGATCGGTGACAGTTTGCGCGCCTTGGCCAAGTACAGATCCCCCAGTTCACCTAGCTGTAAATGGGTACCTACCCTCTGTAGGGTCAGGGAAGGTAAAGCAAAGACGGAGAGGAGATGGGTGCCGCACTCAATATGCTGGCCCCTAGAGAAGCTGAGGTCTCTGACGACTCGCTCCCCTACGACCACACAGGTTATGGGACACCTTTACCTTTTACATTTACCTTGTTGTTGTGGGTAAATTGTTGTGTTTAAAAGTATGTTGATGTCTTTGTTTTCCTAGAAAAAAGCTGCGTTTTTATCTTCTTTGATATCCGACTTACATTCACATGCCTGGTCTTTTTCGTACTCGTGTTTCTTTCTCTACCAGCATCATCATGAGAGGCAATCAAAATTAGATTTCTACGTGATTTTAGTGGCCCCTTTAATAGAAACGAGACGTATTGGTCCCACTGTTCCTACCATCGTGGCTCCTGATGCTATTTGTCCAGGTTTAATGCAAGATACATTGACTACAAACTTTGACAAATTAGTCCTAAAATGTCTTTTTTCGGGGTAAAAACAAAACTAAAGGGAAAATGTGATAGAACAAAATCAACATCTCTGGGGTGAAGTCTAGAATATAGAGTTGGACAAAGTCTAAAAGAAAAGTTATCAGGGGTCAGGAGCAAAAAAGAAAGATTCTCAAATCTGAAAGAAGAGAGAGAGAGAGAGAGAGAGAGAGAGAAGAGAGAGAGAGAGAGAGAGAGAGGAGAGGGGGGGGGGGGTACTAATGACAGAAAATAGGCAGGAATAGATATAAATAATGTTTTGTTCCATTCAGGCAAAGGGCCGACATAATGTTGGCCTGTTCTGTTTCTACTGTTTTGTAACCTCCTCAATGTAGCATTTTCTTAGAAAAAAATAACAATATAGATAGAACTCATGACAGTAATGATAATAATGATAGTAATAATCAACACCCCAGTATCAATATCATAGCAATAACAACAACAACAAGAAAAACAACATCACAATATCTTGAGTCAAGAAACAAGACTGTCGAGATATTATCAATCACTTGCACCTCCTCGGCTAGTGTCAACCTCTCTCGCCAGATAGAGAAGGAGAGCAATCAATTCTTTTCCCCGCCGCTGTCATTAGACATGCAGAGGTGGCGTGCAGAACAATTGAAGGCTGATTAAAAGCGAAAGGAGGAACAGCCAGGCCAAAGGCATCGGACACACACTAGCAGGAATGGCGGCAAAAAGAGCAAAGGGGGCCAAGAGTGACTTCCCATCTATCAAGCTGTGATGGCGGTGCAGCTCGTGTGTTGCTGGCTGGCTTCAAGATCGATGATGGTGCGTTAGTATTGACTAAGATGTCGATCTGAGATCTTCATTTCAGAGTCTATTTCCACATGATAGGGCTTGCTCAGATCTGTTATCTGTTAACAGTGTATGGTTTTCTTTTCGTGCACTTTTGAACTTCGGTTATATTATAAGATGCTTTCTTTTGGAAATGAATATACTTTTAGACACAGTTTTCGATGGACATATACTTTTTTAATTAATTTGTTTTTTATTTGATTTCATTTTAATTTCTCTCTGTTTTTTTGTTTAAAGTCATGATTTTCTATAATGATTTTGTTTTATCTGCACATAAACTTATATTTTTGCTTTTAATCTGTTTGCACTTTCCGCAAGCTAAGGTGAAGCAGCATTAGGTGTGATTACCAAGTGGATATATGGCTGACTGTTAGAATGCCTTCGCTTCAGTGCAGTCCCCTAATTCACCAGCTGTAGATGGGTAACTGCCTCTTTAGGGTCAAGGTAGGTAAAACAGAGAGGAAGAGGAGATGGGCGTGGCCCTTTATACACTGGCATCTGGAGAAGCTGAGGTTTTGAAATCTTGCTACACAACTACTGCATTCGTTATGGGGACACCTTTACATTTTGTTTACCTTTGTTTGCACTGTTACTTCATTTTTTTGATATTCTTATTCAGTAAACTAACCACTGCACCATGATGCGAAATTTACCTGGTAATTTAGTTTTTATTTGTTTGTTTTTGTGTACTTTTGTGGGGAGGGTATTTCCTGATAGTCCACTTGATATCCTTAGTTGATGAGATCTGATAACTGGCTTTATGTTTGCTACCAGCTTCTGAGAAAGCAAAAATCAGCTAAATCGGAGGGAGCATTGTCAGATTTTAAAGATCTGATAATGCAATTACAATGTGCACACTAGAGAAAGAGAGAGACAGAGACAGAGAGGAGAGAGAGACAAGAGACAGGAGACAACAGAGACAGACGATAGACATCAGACAGACAAACAGACAGAAGATAGACAGCAGAACAAGACAAGAAGGTGAACATCAAAACATAAATGCAAATTTGTTCTCATTTTGTTTACTTCAGGAAAACATCACATATAAATTGGCCAAAACACGCTCTAAACTTTGTTGGTAATTCTAAGAGAAACAGGCGACTGTGCCATCATCAAAACATCATTCCCTTAGACAACCCCACCCCCTGCTCCTTCAAAAAAGTGAAAATGCACACATAAGAAAGCCACAAAATTCAAACACAAAACAAACAAACAAGCACACATAATGAAAACAAAACACTCACTGTCTAAAAGTTAAAAAGGGAACATGTCAAACTCTAGGACGCATGACTTCGCTTCAATCTTTCCCAGCAAGGATGAATCAAAGGAACAGCAGCCATCTATTGTTTACTCACTGTTTTCCTAACAGGCAGGGGGTGGCACGCAGAACAATGGCAAGCTGATTAAATGTGAATGGAGAAACGTTCCGGCCAAAAAGGCACAAGCCCAAGAGCAGGAAGGTGACAAAAAAAGAGCAAGGAAGTGAGACCGACCTCTCTTCTATCAAGCCCTGATAGTGGTGGCCTTGCTGGTATTGCTTCATCATCAATCAATGGCCTGTTAGTGCCGACTGGGGTATTGAGCTTGAGATTTCATTTCAAAGTCTATTTCCCCAAGATGGGTTTGGTGATAGTGATCTTTGATACTTGTGTTTATTTTTTTTTGTGTTTTGTTTTCTGACAGCTTTGAAATTTTGGACTTAAGATTCTTTTAAGTATGGGTATTCATGAAGTGAAAAGAAAAAAAAGTGTTTATGAATGGGAATGGTTTTATGTGTTTTAGAATGGTTTTATAATCTGGTTATTTCTTTTTTCATTTATGTAATGTTTGACTGAAGTTTTTAAATTCCATATAATTCTAGTTGAAGCACATTGTGTGATGGCAATATTTCTTTTTTTTTCTTTTCAAACCACACTAAACAAACTTCTGTTTCCAAAGCATTTCTGGCTGTAACTTAGAATATGCACCCTCCAAAATATGTTGAAGTCATCGTTCTTTTACCAAGTTTTTTTTGAACCAATATGCTTTCATGTTCTTCAATAGTGTGGGTTATTTCGTATTAATAGTTTACGGCTGGAATACGTTTGTACGTTATCAATGCTAAGTTAGATTTGTTAGCATTCACTCTATTCTTCTTTAGTCTTTCTGAGCAATGCTGAATTCTGGGTTTGTGTTTTTTTTATTCGTAAATTCTGAGTTTGCTTGTCCAATCTCAGTGTAAATACCTTAACAGGAACAAACAAGAGTGATGAAAGCAGCAAAAGCAAAATCAAGCACAGCAGCACTAGACAAGTTCTGTTACGATTGTCCTTACTTCCATCCTTAATATGGAATATTAGCAACAGTGGAAGATTGTAGAATTAGCAGTGGTAGTGGCATCAGCAACAACAAACAACAACAACAACAGCAACGACAACAATAATGATGCTATGCAGAAACATTTTAGACACAGCACCCTGCTTTGCTCATAATGCTATAAACACCCACAAAACTTTGAAAAAGTGGCATACACACATGCTTATAAAACACGTAACGAGCCATATGCCCATTCTCTAACACTCAAGAACAAAGAAAGAGGAACAAAACTGAATAATTAAGAAAAAAAAATTGTTTGGCTCCTGTGTACAGACACAAAATTTTCTTTTAAAAAACCCAGCTCAATAAAAATACAATGATATATAGGAGAGGAGAGAGAGAGAGAGAGAGAGAGAGAGAGAGAGAGAGAGAGAGAGAGAGAGAGAGGAGGAGAGAGAGAGAGAGAGAGAGAGACGAGAGGTGTTTACCACGTAAATCAGTCTTTTGATATTGTCACCAAAAAGTTAAGGGAACTTTTCTCCAGTTTTACTCTCCACTCAAAAACAGAGTTTCGGACAGACTGATAGAACAGATTTTAAGATCGACTTGAGTTATAGAGGTGTTTTTGTTTGTCTGTATAGGGGTGTGTGGTTGTTCAGATTTAGCATTATTTTTTGCTAACATTCGTGGTTTATTTTGTTTATTAAAAAAAAACCCAGCAATATCAGATCGCCAAGTCAAACAAATGTTTGCAGTTCAAGATTCTCTTCTTCCTTGTTGAACAATCATACAGTAGCTTTTGCTGTCTGTCAATGAGCGAAAATGCATTGCGCAGCCGTTAAGGCCGGACAAGTCCGGCCCATCACATCTAACTGCATGGGAGAGAAAATTAAAGTCTTTCTAGGAAAAAGGCAGCAGATACACCAAGAAAGCAGAAAATATAGAGAAGGAGGCGAAAGAGAAGAAAAGAACAGAATGGAGAAAGAAAAAAGAATGAAAAAGAGGGAATTTCCTAGCACAGAATTTCCAGAAGTGGGGTGGTATTTTTTACTGACAGTTCCTGGCATCCCCAGGGGAAAAATCCAAAATGAATTTAAATATCTTAACATCAAGAAATTCATCTGCCAGAAAAAGAAAAAAAACATTGCAAAGAAATATTCTATAAATTTTTTTCTGTTCTATTTACTATAACAATGCAGGTCCCCGCTCAACACTTCAACTTTTCTTTCATCGTGATTTGGCATAATTAAAATGCTGTAATCTTAGGCATCGACTAAGATATCGCATCAGTGTCAAAAATTTTACCTGAAAGTGAAAATCTCGACAGCGAATCCCTTTTCCCCCGAAAGCAGTCCTAAACATACGCTGAAAGTTTGAAAATATTGCATAGTAATTCTTGATAAAGGTGGTGGCAAGAAAACAAATCACACGTCAATTCTTATTCTGTGACACTAACCAATAATACAAACCAGTGACTTTTCTGATACATCATTGTTTTTGTGTGTTCTGGTTATTCCATTCGAGTTTTTTTTCTTTTTCTTTTGGTAAGCATTTGCAAATTTAACTGGTCAGATATAAAAAACATTTACTGTTTATGGACTATTTATTTTATTATTACTACCCTTTTTCTATACAAAAGAGCATTTTTCCCTCTTCCCGCAAAGACATCACATCTGTATGGCCTGAACTCTTTCTGTCCTATCCTGACTTTACCTACTTTTTTTTTTTTTTTCTTTTCTTCCTTAGCTAGCATCATCATAAGGGGCGATCAAAATGCGATTTCCGCCTGACTTCACTTGCCCATTTACTTGAAACGAGACAAATTGGCCCCACTTTTTACACTGCCCCTGCTCTTACCCACCTCCCTAGCTAGCCCTTTCAGCAGGGATGTATCAACCCCGCCAGCCTTGAAGCGAGCAGCCTTTATGAAGCCACTTTTGTGCAAAGAGGGCCAGAAAAAGAGATTAAAGTTCATTTTTTGTGTGGGACAGAGAAAAGTTAAAGAGCAGTGGGGATGAAGTGTAAAGTGTAAGTGGTTTTTTTCCTTAGCCACAGAAAAAAAAGTCATGGTAAAGTTGGAATCTTAGTGCTGTGAGAGAGAGAGAGAGAGAGAGAGAGAGAGAGAGGAGAGAGAGAGAGAGAGAGAGAGAGGGAGAGAGAGAGAGAGAGAGAGAGAGGAGAGAGAGAGCTCTCTCTGTCTGCTGTTTCGTTCTGCTATATTCTCTCCTCTTCCAGTTTCTTCTCTTCATATTTCTGTTCTTTTTTTCTCTTTCTTCTTCTTTCATATTTTCTTTTCTTATCTTCTCTTTTTTTCTTTCCTGTTCACTTCTTTCATATTTTCCTTTTTATTTTCTGTCTTCTCTTCTCTTTCAACTGGAATGGAGAAGCATGAGTTATCCAGTCTTGGGCCAGTCAACCAAAACGAAGGCTATAACCGAGGTGCAGATTGTAAGCTTAAATAAGTTCATGTCTTTCATTCTAGCGGCCATAAGCGTCGTGTTCCTCTAACCGATATTAAGGAATTTCAAAGTAAACAGAAGAGGGTATTAAACTGTGTGTTTACACGCTAAGCTGTAGTTTATGTTTTTATTTGTAGCGTATTAGAACATTGAGTCAAAACCGATGTCGATATCAGTCTGAGAACATCTCTCATAAAAGATATGGAAACTTCATGGCTGATTTCAACCTATGTCCATCCCCGAAATTGGGATGCCTCTACCTAAATGGTGAAGAAAACAAAAACGGACTCATACGCATGAATCTCACCGTTGGTGAACCTCGAAGTTCTGAGCGAGATATAATCAACAAAATCCCTACAAAACCTTGTATGTGCCTATCTTTTTGAATGAATCCTGGTTCAGGCAAAAGACACTACCAGTTATGAACTTAAACAGTGTACCAAGGCGTACAGAATATTGTTTTTTATGCTTTGAAAATGCTGTGCGGTGACTGTCTTCATTTTTGATAAGCTCTTGTCATAATGACCTGTATCATCATTAAAGAAGAGAACATAATGTATAAAGTCGGAGTAAGGCTTCAGATATGGTGAGGCACACAAAAACAGCCATACACCGAAATGTTTCATCCAATTTGCACTTTTAAAGTAAATGCCAGGTGAAAATGATATGGGAAGACATCACATTAAGTTTAACCTGGTGTGCTGAAATTGGGGAACGCTAACCATCACCACCACAACCACCATAACCATCACGCCACCACTACTACAACCATCACCACCACCAATACCTTCACAACATCATCAACAGCAGCAGCACTAGTAGTAGAATTGTCATCATCATCATCAGTAGCAGCACGAGTGGTAGCATCAGCAACATCATCCTCATCCTCATCATCAGCATCAACAACAACAACAACAACAACAACAACAACACAACAACAACAGCAACAACAACACATTTTTCCAGATCTGAAACCTGACACTGTATCCCGCTAAAAAATAAAATGTCTTCTTCTCAATGAGAAGTTCTGAGATCAGGTGGCTGTAAAGATTTCTGCTTATACGCTTTGAAAATGTGTACGCTTCATAAATCATTGATTCATTCATTCATAAGTTATTTCGCCTCCAATACAATCCTAGCAAAACTCCACACAGTGAGAAGTGTATCCTCTGTGTGCCTGTGGCCACAGTGTTATTACGATGGCTTTCTTTGAAGCTTGGGATTGGCTGGCTCCATTGCCACATCTTCCTTCAAACTAATAACTGCTCGTCTCCAGTTTCCAATATCGACTGGCCAGACCCAATAGATGGCTATGAGAGAAAAAAAAATCGATACTTACCTGAAGCTAAAAAGGTGCCAGAGTGGTAGCTAGGCACCAGTGCGATAAATGTGGGTATTGGCGGGATAAGGGTTTTTGGCGACAGAGAAAACAGGAAAATTCATGGGGGAAAAAAATCACCGTTGTTTGTTCCTGTCCTTTTTGTATGATTTAACGTGCGATTTTTATGTTTATTGTTTCTATTATGCTTTGTATAAGTCGGCTCTATTCAAATTTTTCTGTCATTACAAACTTTACCTGAATTAACTTGGGTTGAAAACTTGATACTGTTAAAGCGCTTTAAGGTCAGATCAAGGGAACTGGTAGTGCTGGACTCGTTTAAATGTTATTGCAATCTTCAAGAAGTGAATATACACTTCAACATTCCAATAAGTGAAAATTTCATACTCAGAACGTAACATATTTTGACAAATCCTTCTTCTAACTTGAGACCTAAATTGTTTTTGTTCCCTCATCAGATTGAAACACATTTTATTTGGCCCCTTGTTGACTTTTCCGATATGACACGTGACCAAACTGACCCCAATTTATTCATAGTCTGAAACATCGATTTTATTTTTTAATGACACATTTTCTGTGCATTTAATTTCAGGTCTTCTCAGTACATGCACTCTTCTCTTCCCTCAGATGGAAAAGTTCAACGAGTTCTTCATATAATTGCAGGCTATAGTAATTGAATGCGCCCACAAACCTGGTTGGGAGGGGGGAAGAAGGATAACGGAGAAATTTGGAAGATAATGTTTTTTTTTTAAACCAGATAATCAATAACTTCTGTACTTTTACCCAATGTAAAATAGATGTACAACGGGATAGAGTACGAGGAAATGGAGAGAGAGAGAGAGAGAGAGAGAGAGAGAGAGAGAGAGAGAGAGAGAGAGAGAGAGAGAGAGAGAGAGAGAGAGAGAGAGAGAGGAGAGAGAGGAGAGAGAGAGAGAGAGAGACAGACAGACAGACAGACAGACAGACAGACAGACAGACAGACAGACAGGACAGACAGACAGATAGACAGAGAAAACAAAGAAAAAAAAACACAACAGAAACAGAAACGGAACCCAGCGAAACCAACAATAATAGCAAACCCTTTCTTTCAACTTGTCCAATCTGTCCAGAAAAAGCAGGAAGCTCAATCTGTGCACTCATAGGATTAGCAGCCAGATTTGTCCATGAGTTGTCGGCCCCTTCCTTCCGCCATGGCTGTGACCAAATCGACGTCACGCAGACTGTCAGAATTGGTGCTACTTCCGCTCTTGCTCATGACAACTTAATTGCACGCATGGCTGGATGGTTTTGCCATCCTCACAGCTTTTTTTTTGTTTGTCTGTTTTTTTGGGGGGTATGGTTAGCTCTGATCGAATATGCCAATAATGTTATTGTTTTTTGTATGGAGTGTTATAAAACAATTGAAAGCAACTATCTGGAAATCCAGAGGGTCAATTTAAAGCACGCTATTGAAAAGGAACCGAAGTCGAACGCAAATGAGAAGTACTTGTAGGATGTGTCAAATAAATTACATACAATACAGCACCCTGCAACATAATATAGCACTAATCAACACCACACAATACATTTTACAATATAGTACTACCACTATTTTTGATCCTATCATCAAGCCAGTCTGCTGCACAGGGAACTTAAATCTCTGTGACCATGAGATTATGAGCCATATCCATAGCGAAATGTCGGGGCTTTTTGTGTCCTTAACCAGACTGTCACCAGACTGATGACACTTTTGCTTCCACTGTCTAACACCATTTTCTCTTTTCATTCTTGCACATGACAACTTTATTGCCTGCATGCCTGGGGGTCTGAGAATCCGGCACGCTTTTCTATCAGATCTGATCAAAAATATTACTAAAGATTTGTATGACAATTAGGGAAGAAAAGCCTTGAGATGGTCTGATTGGTTAGTTTAAGGGAGGGGGTGGGGGTGGGGGGTGGGGGGTGGCGAGAAAGTGATTTAATAAAATACAGAGCAAGACAGCGTGGCTCATTTGGCGCATTATGGGGCGAGGGAAAGAAAATGAAGGAATTCCCAAGAAAGAAAGAAAAAAAAAGTATAATTTATGTCTCTGCCAGTGTGCTAATTTCTGATTGGAAATGCTGCAATTCAGCAATTGTCTTTTGGAAGAGATGCATGATTTCCACATGCTATTTCATCATTTGTGTGAAGACGCTTGCACACACAATTTGTCTGCCTCTGGGTTTTTTTCTGTTTGTTTGTATGTCTGTCTTTCTGTATGGCTGCTTGTGTGGATTTTGATAGGCATGTCTTCCTCTGTCTGTTTCTGTAGACTATGTCATTTGTCTGCATTTTATTTTCTGTACTTTTTCCTTAGTGTTTCATATTTTTTTTTACAGTTTGCTTTTGTCCTGTCATTAGTTTTGTGTGTTCTTGTTTCCTTACATATGTATTTTTGTGCTTTTTTTCCTGTGTATCTTTCTGTCTATCTACCTGCCTGCTTCCCTTTGGCTTTCTGTCTATCTGTCTGTCAGCTTGTAGGTTTGTCTGACTGTCTGTCTGTCCTTCTGTCTGTCTGTCTGTCTGTCTCTTTCCCTCTCAAATTTAGCAGCTTAAAGAAATGCCTAGACCATCAATGTCGCTCACCAGACGGCCATGTGAATATACACTATTGCACCATCTTTAATCTATATTTAACATACATGCGATGTGTTACATAAGCCTCACATATTTTTTTTCCCTTTCAAAGCTACACAATCATTATATCTCCTTCACCAGGACACTTCAAGACACGTATTAATGTGCAACTAATTATCTTACAAAATGTTTCTTTAACTTTCCGATCAGAGCGAATAGAAGAGCACGTGGGTCAATGAAAGAGTTCACTCATGCATGCAATGAAGCTGCCATGTGGAAACATCACCCAATCCTGGCAGACATGAGTGGAGACGTTTGGGCCTCGTGTGTTGTGGAAGATGCTGAAAGCTAGTGAAAACATTTTGTCATGAATCCAACGAGTACAGAAGCTACAATTTCTACTTGCAAGGCAAGGGGCAGAAAAGAGGCAACTGAAACGATTATGCTTTGTATGCTTTGTTTCACTCGTTAAAAGCAGTTCATTCCTAACGCACCGCACTGGGCTGACCTTCCAACAAATTATCTCCACTGTCGACATTTTCTAAGGCCAGTAAGAAAATTATTGCCAAAAGTATACAAACTAAACCACATAAGGTAATGATTGAAAATATTGTTAAGAAGCCGTCGCATTCAATCGTTATAGTTAAATTTTACATTCTAACTTAATAGCTATATACATGATCTGCCAGCCAACAAACTAAGTTGCCTGGCAGTCAACGGTTCAATTAACTATCCCACCAGCCACCCAACCTTTCCACTAACCATCCCATGAACCTAAGCAAACAAAGAATTGTACAGACATACGACAAGATAGAAAGAAAGAAAGAAAAGAAAGAAGAAGAAAGAAAGAAAGAAAAAGAAAGAAAAGAAAGAAAGAAAGAAAAAAAAAAAGAAAAAAAGAAAAACAGAAAAAAGCAAAGAATAAAAGACAAGAATTTTTTTTTGAATACAAGAAAAAAAGAAAGAAAAAAAAAAAAAAGAACCCCTCCCCCACACACACAAAAAAAAGGAACAAGAAAAAAAAAAAAGAAATTAATCTCGTTTCCCTAGACAATCTGGGGAGGCTTCACTACAATTCACTATGACTCATGTTTCGTTTAAGCCTTCTCCAACCCGCAGAAGGCAGTGCGTTTGAAAAGAGGGCTCTTCTCTGCACCCAGTTCAAATTGATTGCAATGGGGGTGGTGGGAAGGGAACATAAGGGGGTGGGGGCGGGGGGTAGAGGGTGGAGTGGTGGTGGTGGTGGGGTGGGGTGGTGGGGTGAGTGAGAGAAGGAGGGGTGGGTGGGGGGGTGGGGGTGGGGGTGAAGGGGAAGAGAGAAAGAGAGAGAGATTTTCGTCCTCGGTGATTCTGAATATTCAAGTAGCATTTTGTGAAATTGGATTTTTTTTCTAATTTGTCTTTGTCCTTGTCTTTGTTTTTCGATCTGTCTTTCTGTCTGTTTCTCTGTGTGTCTCATCTTGGTTTTCTCTGTTTCTTCCTGCATACCTCTGCTTCTGTGTTGTGTTTTGGTTTGTACTGCTCTGTTTTTTCTGTTCTCTGTCTGTCTGTAGGTCTGTCTGTCTGTCTCTTTCTGTTTGTATCTCTCTCTCTGTCTCTGCCCCTCTCTATCTAGTGTCATAATGTATAATATCCTTATTATGCGCCATATCTGCCTGTTATTCTTTCTGAATTTATCTGTCTGCTCATCTATTTGCCTGTCCATTCGTCCATCCATCCATCTGTATGTCTGTCTGTCTGTCTGCCTGCCTGCCTGCCTGCCTGTCTGTCTGTCTGTCTGTCTGTCTGTCTGTCTGTCTGTCTGTCTGTCTGTCTGTCTGTCTGTCTGTCTGTCTTCTCTCTCTCTCTCTCTCTCTTCTCTCTCTCTCTCTCTCTCTCTCTCTCTCTCTCTCTCTCTCTCTCTCTCTCTCTCTCCTCTCTCTCTCTCTCTCTCTCCTCTCTCCCTGTTTTTTCGTGCAGTGACCATTTCCCTATTTGTGTAACTTGGTCAAGAAAAGGGATAAAAATCCCCAGGACAGGTCACAAAACAATACAATATAGATGCTTTAAACAGTTCAAAAAAGATGTTTTTCTTAGTGATTTAGCAAACTCCACTTTGTCTCATGTTTATCAGTACACTGATCCATGCAAAGCCATAGACTTCTGGATACACACCTTTTCTGAAATTTATAATAAACATGCTCCATTAAAAACAAAACGCGTGAAATCCAAGTCAAAACCTCCATGGATATCAGAAGAAATAGAGAACGAAATAAAAGTAAGAGACTTTTTAAAGTCTAAACATGATAAAGATTTTAAAAACCAAAGAAACAAGGTGACAAACATGAAGCGTGCAGCCAAACAAAAGTACTTTCAAGATCTTGTATCTGACAGAAAAAACTGCAGACACATTTGGAAAGCCATTAATCTACTTACAAACAAAACAAACAAAAAGGCACAAACTACAGTAAAAGATATTTCTTCCTTGACGCTGAATAACCATTTTGTTGGGATAGCCAACAACTTAATAAAGTGTGAAGACTGGAAAAATAATGATCTGGAACATTTAAGAGCATATTGTGAGTCTAAAAATATACACTCTAAATTATGCATTCCATTGATCTCTTTACCTGAAGTGTTGACATCCCTCTTGCAATTAAAGCAGTCAACCACAAAGGATTTTGATGGACTAGATGGTAAAATAATTAAAATTGCTGCACCTGTAATAGCAGATACCCTTACCTATATCTATAATCTTTGTATTGACAAAGCTTATTTTCCTTCTCATTTTAAAAAGGCTAAAGTAATTACTCTTTTTAAATCTGGCACATCAAATGATCCCTCAAACTACAGGCCGATATCAATTTTATCTATCTTATCAAAGCCTTTAGAAAAGCATGTACAAAAATTTTTACTTCTACATTTAGAAAAATATGACCTAATCAATCCAAGTCAATCAGGTTTCAGAAAAAAACATTCATGTCACACCGCTCTGATAAATATGGTAGACAAATGGCTTCTGAATATAAATAACAATATGTTTACTGGAGTTGTCTTTGCCGACTTTGCAAAGGCTTTCGACGTGATAAACCACACACTTTTGTTAAAGAAACTAAAGCTATATAGTATATCAAAGAATACATTTCAATTTTTTTAATCCTTTTTATCAAATAGACAACAGTCAGTCTTTGTTGGCAAGTCACAGTCTGATTTTCTCACAGTTACTAATGGTGTTCCCCAAGGTTCAGTTCTGGGCCCTATACTTTTCTCTCTATATATTAATGATTTACCCTTGTACGTGAACGCTTGTTGTGACTTGTTTGCAGACGACAATTCAATCCATGCTGAAAATCATTCCTTACACATTTTATCATCTAGTCTCCAAGACAATATACACCAGCTTACCAGATGGGCAGAACTAAATCACATGTCCCTTAATCCCAGCAAGACTAAGTGTATGTGGATAACAACCAGACAAAAGCGACAGAATCAGCTCTCTTCTATGTCCCCTATAAATGTTTATGGAGAAAAAATTGAAGAAGTAAATTTCCACAAAGTGCTAGGAATCACTATTGATCATAATCTTTCATGGCAAGACCACGCCGCCAATCTAAGTAAAATTGTATCTCAAAAAGTGTTTCAGTTGTCCAAAATAAAACATTTCCTTAATCTTAGCACTAGAAAACAGTTTTTCCATGCACACATCAATTCTGTTATAGAATATGCATCAACTTTGTGGGATTCTGCAAGTGCAAATACATTAAAATCTCTGACTAGATTATATAAGCGTGCCATTAAGCTTATTCTATTGAAATCAAGTTCATTAACTTCCTTGGATTATAAATCAGTTGGTATTTTACCATTTAATTTGCAATTGGAATACAACAAAGCTTTAATGATGCATAGGATAGTATATGGTAATGCACCGCCCACTCTGACGAAACGTTTTCAAATAAACACATATAGTCATTCGCACAAATTTACTGTGCCAAAACCAAGAATTGATTTGTTTAAAAGTAGTCTTATCTATAGCGGTGGCACTTACTGGAATAACCTGCCTGCATCCTTAAAAAGCATAACCTCTATGCAAAACTTTAAAAAATCATTGAAACATTTTCTTATGAATGAAAGGCTGCCAGTGATTTGCTGATGATCTTGTCATTTTTTTTTCTTTTTCTTTTTTTTTCTTTTTTTTTTCTTGTTGGTGAGACAAAATGTCAGTGATGTTTGCCATGACTTCATTCAATCATGTTTTTCATATGTCTCTCTCTTTGCTGTCTGTCATTCGCTGTCTGTCTGTCTGTCTGTCTGCCTGTGAAATTTATGTCTTTTGCCCGCCCACCTGTTTATATTCTATCTCTCCTCTGTCTGTCTATCCCTTCTCTGTCTCTACTCTACTCTAGTCTACTCTACTTTACTCTATTCTATTCTACTCTACTCTACTCTTCTCTCTAGTCAATCATCTTTTTTTTTCTTTTCTTTTTTTCTCTATTTTCTAATCTGATTTTGTGATTTTGTACTCTTGTTTTGTAAAAGATAACGATATAAGCGTAGAAAATGTTTCTTGCATTTGGATGATGTCATGGATACTATATTAGTAGTAGTAGTAGTAGTAGTAGTAGTAGTAGTAGTAGTAGTAGTAGTAGTAGTAGTAGTAGTAGTAGTAGTAGTGGTAGTAGTAGTAGTAGTAGTAGTGGTAGTAGTAGTGGTAGTAGTATCATCATCATCATCATCATTATTATTATTATTATTATTATTATTATTATTATTATTATTATTATTATTATTATTATTATTATTATTGTTGTTGTTTTTGTTTTTGTTTTTCTTTTTCTTTTGTCTTCACTCATATAATGTATATGTGCAGTTTGTTCGCTATTGCTATGCCTTTTTTTTTTTTTTTTTTAAATTTATTCAGTTTGTTGTTTTTTGTGTTTTCTTTCTCTTCTTTTTTCTTGGCCCAGAGGGCTGGTTGTAAAAAAGCATGTTTGCTTATGCCATTACCCTCTTTAAATAAAATTTGTTCATTTGTTCATTTGTTCTCTCTCTCTCTCTTTCTCTCTCTCTCTCTCATTTTTATTCTCTTCTTGTCGTTTCCTTTACTGTTTTTCTTTCCATTTATTCTTTTGTGTCTTTTTTCAAACATATTGCTTGTGCTTTGGTGTTTCTACTTATTCCCTTTAAGAGGGCTGGTTGAAAAAAAGTCATTGTACTTAATCTATTACCCTCTGTAAATAAAATTTCGTATTCGTATTCGTATTCGTATTCTCTCTCTCTCTCTCTCTTCTCTCTCTCTCTCTCTCTCTCTCTCTCTCTCTCTCTCTCTCTCTCTCTCTCTCTCTCTCTTCTCTCTCTCTCCTCTCTCTCTCTCTCTCTCTCTCTCTCTCTCTCCTACTTCTCCCCCCCTCTCTCTGTTTTGTTTCCCCTCCCTCTCTCTCTCCCCATCATCCTTTCCCTCTAGCACCCCCCCCCCCCCCACTCCCCTTCTCACCTCCCTTTCTCTTCCTGTTTCCAAACTGTTCTCCCAAACTTTTTTTTTTTCTACAAGCAAATTCTTTTTTTTTTCTTCTTGTCTCTCTTTCTCCTTACCACATCAGTCGAAAATGAAATGTCACATCTGTTTGCCAGGGGTCATCTTCTGTTTCGCTGCCAAGACATTGGCACTGACCTCATCTCTCAAATCTGGACAATTTTTGATACTGAGATTGAAATGGAGGGGAAAATGCATGGATTTCTTCTCTCAAGTTGGCATGGAAATGGCCAAAATGAGAGGCCTGGTTTTTGAGGGTTTTTTTTTTGGGGGGCCAGAGCCGGAGAGAGAGAGAGGAGGAAGAGTTTGTGTGTGTGTGTGTGTGTGTGTGTGTGTGTGTGTGTGTGTGTGTGTGTGTGTGTGTGGTGTGTGTGTGTGTGTGGTGTGTGTGTGTGTGTGTGTGTGTGTGTGTGTGTGTGTGTGTGTGTGTGTGTGTGTGTGTGTGTGTGTGTGTGTGGTGTGTGTGTGTGGTTGTGTGTGTGTGTGTGTTTTGTGTGTGTGTGTGTGTGTGTGTGTTGTGTTGTGTGTTGTGTGTTGTGAGCTCCTGTAATATAATTTTAAGAGCAAAACCGTGGAATTAATGTGATAAGCTGATGGTGTTTTCTTTTTTTATTATTATTGTTTTTTTGTTTGTGTTCTTATTCTTTTTTTCTTTTCATCACATGTGGACGGTTGTTGTTTTTGTTGTTTGTTTGTTTGTTTGTTTGTTGTTATTTTGTTCCAGCCATGAATTTAATTCAACGATAAATGGACACAAGAAAGAATACAAGAAAAACAGAAGAGTGAATATTTAATCGAATGAATGAAATATAAAAGAAAAAAGTGAGGCAAGCAAATGAATGAATGAATAAAGGAAGGAAGGAAGGAAGGAAGGAAGGAAGGAAGGAAGGAAGGAAGGAAGGAAGGAAGGAAGGAAGGAAGGAACGAACGAAGGAACGAAGGAAGGAAGGGAGGAAGGGAGGAAGGAAAGAAGGAATGATGCAGAAATCTATTGTTGATAAAGCCCTTGTCACTATTCTTAATATGGTGTTCACTATTCATTATTTTCTTAGAAAGTTTTGAATCAAGATTGTCGATTTATGCTGGCAATATTTGCGTTAATCGTTCACTGGAACAACTTTTTGTTAATTAACTGAAAGGAATCAGAATTTAGAAGAAAAAAAAGAAAAAAGAGTGAAAAAGAATCTAAGAGTAAGGAGAAAAGCTGAAGCAAAATGTGACATTGGGTAAAGATGTAGTGATATATTGAAACAATCTTACCATTGGTGAACCGTGGAGATCTAGTCGAGAAACGGAAAAACAGAATCAAATGGTCGTATAGTCAGTTTAAAGTTCATGAAGCAAACTTCCTATTTCGTTTCATACTCTGTTACAGATATTTCAGTTCTATACCCCCCCCCCTCCTTCATCTCCTTCCCAACTCCCCCCTCCCCCTCGGCTTACCTCCCCCCTCCCCCTCGGCTTACCTTGCCCCTCCCCCTCGGCTTGTAAAAGTTTCCATCAATAGAGTACCCTCTCTTAGCCTTTCCTGGACAAAACCAGAAATGCAAATATAGTCCCTCGCAACCTTATTTATGAAGGCAGTAACCGTCCAAATGGTATTCATACTCCTGAGGCTTGACATGATCTGACCTAGCCTGACCTAGACTGACATGACCTGACCTAGACTTGTTGTTGCCCGTTGGCATCGGGAAAGAGCGGGATCCATATATGCATGGTAGAGGAATAGTTAATCCGGGTGTCACTGTTTTTAATCTCCATCTTTTCTGTAGCGTAATCAAGAGGATGGAGGACTGCGCATAAGACTCATGTATGTATGGATGAATGTGTGTATGAGTGTATGTAATATTTCATACCATTACGATAATAAATATGCGAGGAACTAAACAAAACAAGAAGCATATTGTCAGAGGAATACACAAGGAGATAGGTAAATCATAAAAACACAATGAACAAAATATGAATGAAACAATGGATCAATTAACGACAATATAAACAATAGGCAAAATACTTAAGATAATTTTGATCAACTGAATGTATGAAACTGTTACAATAAGTAAGTAAATCAGTAACTGATTAAGTAAGTCAATCAGGAATCAAACAAGCAAGCAAGTGACCAATCAAGCAATCAATTATAAATGATTGCATTGTATTGTATTTGATTGAATACCATTTTTAGCAACCAAGCATGCAGCTGACTAATGCCTCAATCATGCACCATCTCCTTAAGATATCCAACAATCATCCTCACTGAAAAAAAACACACACTATTTTTTTTCAAAGCCTCAGCAGAAGACAAACGTGGGTAGCCAGCTGGCAGTTAAACATCTTTCCTGCCTATCTGGGTATGCAAACGGCAAGCAGACTGCAAGTGTTCCTGTTTCATGGCCGCGTTAATGGATTAGCCAGTACTCCATTAGAAACCTTTTATAAGGTACTTTTACTCCTACTCCCCTCCCTCCCCCGATGCTGAAAGGGGTATA
>CM060320.1:29646433-29653933 GCA_030674155.1 Stramonita haemastoma
CCCATCCCAGTAACAGTTCGATTCTTGTTTGATCTATCTTGTCCATTTTTTCCTTTGCTCTTCGTTTCCTTTTTAATCAATACTGTCGTTTCGGTCTATGATTAACCATTTGAAAGGCTACAACAAAATAATTGTTAAAACTTATCTACTGAAAACATTTTAAAGATTAATGAGGCTTTCTATCACATTGCTTTATAGTAAACAGCTATGATCATTCTAGAATTTCCTGCAATAACATTGAGCTATTGTCTATGCTTTATCGTATAACTATAGTGACATAAGATGCTGCTCCTTGTTTTGCTTGTATATCTGCCTCATAGATAGTTGTGCTTTTTCTAATGCCTTCAGAAATATTAAAACTCTCTTGATGCTTTTTGCATGTTATCAGTATAATATTGGAATGACACATACTGCCTTGACTTGTTTAAAGACTAGCATCTATCACACTGACGGCCTGCTCTTTTTGTCATCATCGCAATCCAAAGCAGGCCCGTGGACTCATGGAAGGAAAGAAGTAATACAATGTTATTGATCGACCCTTTGCAAGAGGCCAGACATTTTGATTCTTCGGGTATTTCACAGGAACCCAATACTTTCAGACTCTGCCTCAAGCTATGACAAGATGGCTTGTTTAATCTATGCCTCTATTCTTTGCTCTTTCCTCTCCGATTTTTCCAGGAGTATCTGGATTACTCAATGAATTTATGGATTAAGAAATTAATCAATGTAGGAAAAGAGTACTTTTTCTATTATTCTTTTATCTCTGATAAATGTTCTCATTATGATCTTATTAAAATTTTTTATGATAAAATTAATGTTATTCATGTACATATTAATTATTGTCAATTTGCTTATCTTTATGATTTTCTACATTTAGCTATTCTTCTTAAGACTTGGATTACAAACATTTTTTTGATTGAAATTCATACGGTTTACACTCTTAATTCATTACTTGTATTGCAAAAAAATAGTAAACATTAAATGATGACAGTCTATACCATACATGTTGAAAAAATAAGACGCCCTCTATCAGTTGACAGTCACTGATGCGACAGACAAAGTGAAATAAGGAGACGTAGTACCTTTTATGATGATTTGCCCTATTTGTTTCTATTTGAATTGACATGTTTACTCATTTTGTACATGTTTTGACTACTTTATCCAGCAGATTTATGTGCGTGAAATTCGGGCTGCTCTCCCCGGGGAGAGCACATCACCACAAGTGCAGCGCCTACCCATTTGTTTTCTTTATTTCCTGTATGCAACTGTATTGTTTCCCTATCAGTAACAGAGACAGACCTCTCTTCTCTGAACTTAGTAGTTACTGGTGCTGTGTTTGATCGATCTCTTTTATTTTCTTCTGTTCGTTTGTCTCTCTTTATCATTGTATTTCCAAGAGTATGGTTTATATCTATATAAAAAAAATTACAGATTACAACAGATTATACCTAAAAAATAATTGATGAAAAATATGTTTTAGATGCATTCTGTGATTTTGTATGACATCGATTTTTTTTCTGATTTTCTACATACATCTGAACTGTTTTCTATGCATTCGGCAACATCTTGCTCTTCCCACTGTAGTAAAAATACGCAGCATCAGCAAGAACTGAACCACGCACCTTGTGTTTTTCTTCAAAGAAGGGATTTATATCTTAAGACCGGCAAAGATATTCTTTTCTCTTTCTTGCGTTTCGTGCTTGTTTGTCTTTCGTCCATTTTCTTAGGATCTTCCTTCTAATTCAATTAATGGAAAACCATAAAGAACGTAGTATTTGTCTTTTGCTGGTTTCTCATTTCTTTGTCACCCTAAGTTTGTTTAATTTCGGATATTGACCTGTTTTATTTCTTCAATGGCATCCATACGTCAAGTTTAAGAAGGAAAAAACTCTTTAAGCCAGAACTGCAAGAAAAATGGCTTCTCTTGCCCTTAAAGGACAGCCATGTTGTGCATAGACATGACAGCAAGGATACTTTTTATTATGTTTGGATTAGCTTGTTTTGGATCTTTCTCCTTTGTTGTTTTGTTTTGCTTTGCTTAAGCTTTGTTTATCATGTACCATCGGATGTTGCACTTACAAGCCAGCCGCCCTGGCACTGTTATTTAGTGTATTGACTTACCGACTGGAAGGTCATGGGTTTAAATCCCATAATTGACGCTCCACCACGAAATGAGTCGTTAGCACATTACCCAATTTTACGCTAGGAGCCATTAAAGACAGGTGGGGGTTAAGTTGTCAATTTTGATATTTTGATTGATTATTAAACTACATCCATTATTCTACCTTGTAATGAAATATCAAGGCATAATGTTTATTCTTTTTGCTTTTAAATGTGTTTTGAAAATACCCAAACCCTCATTCTGACAATCTGTTACGTAAAACTAGCCCGTTTCTCATTTTGTCACATCCTGCAGTATGTCATTTCAATTTGTAATATTTTTTGATAGAATTGTCCGAATTTTCAATCTGTTTTTTTGTATTGTATAGCCCTGTTATTGCAAATTGATAGCATGTCGATAACTAAAAATTGATCTCTGGTGCAATGCGACTCCTTATGTGGTGGAGCGTCACATAAGAGCCAAACGGACTTTTTGAACTCAGGCTGGCTCCTACCCAGAGTAAGTGTGTTATGGGCACACTGGGAAGACAGGAACCATACAGTTAGGGTATCACTCACTGTATGGGTGTGATTTTGAGAGTGCTTCTCAAATCACCTGCAAGTGTCTGCCTCTCTCAGGCCCGTTTGAGGGTAGGATAATTATAGTATTACGAAAAAAGTAGAGTAGGCGTGTGTGTGTGTGTGTGTGTGTGTGTGTGTTGTGTGTGTGTGTGTGTGTGTGTGTGTGTGTGTGTGTGTACGTGCGTGTGTGCATGTGTCTGTATGTGTATGTGTGTGTGTGTGCGTGTGTGTGTGTGTGGTATGTGTGTGTGCGCGCGTGCACTGGTGTGTGTGTGTGTGTTCAGAACTGATGGACATTCATGATCATATGTGTGCATGTGAAATAAACCGGCATTGGTGTGAATGAGGAAACTTCATTAAACGAAATATGACGCATAGAGAAGGGTGTTAAAATGGCAAAGCCTTTTCAGTGTTTGCTTGCATTTGCACATAATGACAGCACTGATGGAAAGGGGCAGGGAGAGGGAGAGAGAAGAATGAGGCAAACAAGGACTCCAAAGAAAGTGAAGGAGCTATTAGGGAAAATATGTTTGCATGTGTGTGTGTGTGTGTATAGTGTGTGTGTACGTGTACGTGTGGGTTGTGTGTGTGTGTGCCTCTGTGTGTGTGTTGTGTGTATGTGTATGTGTGTATGTATGTGCGTGTGTGTATGTTTTCGCGCATGTGTGCATGCGTGTATGTGTATGTGTGTGTGCATGTGTTATGTGTGTGTGCGTGTGTGTGTATGTATGTGTGTGCGTTCCTACTGTGTGTGCATGCATACGTGTGTGTTGTGTACACGCGCACAAATGTAGTGTGGGGCTGTGTAACTGTACAAGTACACATTCCCTTGAAATAAAGAAATCTCAAGGATGAAAATGAGGCACCAAGGGTCTGTGAGAATGACAAAGCCTTTGAAGTGTTTGCTCCCCTCCCAATTGATGACAGCACTGACTGGGGCAGTTCTCTCCATCCTTTTCATGTTGATGGGTTTGATAAATTAATGTGGAAGGTGTGTGAATGAGGAGCATGGGGTTGAGAGGGCTGGGGGGATTGAGGGGTGTGGGTGGGGGACAAAGAGAGATGGAAAGAGGTTGATAATAGAGAGTGGAGGAGATACACCACAAATCCAGTGCATGTTTATTATATTTATTTATTTATTTATTTATATTTATTTATTTATTTATTTATTCTTTCATATCGAGGATAATGGAATAAGCATTCATGTACTTTTTTCATCCAGTCCCTGTGTGCAGTTTTGTAAATATTGTCATCTGTTCCCACCGGCAAACAATGGCCAATGTGTGTGTGTGTGTGCGTGCGTGCGTGCGTGCGTGTCGTGCGTGTGTGTGTGTGTGTGCGTGCGTGTGGTGTGTGTGTGTGTACGCATGTTTGTGAGTGTGTGTGAGTGTATGTCTTTGTGTGTGTTTGTGTGTGTATGTAAATGTCCATGCACGTGTGTTTGTGTGCATGTGTGTGGGGGGGGGGTTGTGATGTGTGGGGATTGGAGGTGTGCAGTAATGAGGGTGGGGGCTGTTGTCACATTCACATTTTTTGTGTCCTTGAACCTTAAAATGAAGAAACCTGAAAGGATAAAAATGACGTGTTGGGAGAGTGTGAAGATGGCAAAGCCTTTAAAGTGTTTTATTCTCTTTCAAAAAAAAGACAGTAGGGGCTGGTATGATCTAAAACCCCACCCCTCTCTTGCCTCTTTTGATAAGTGTGTCAAATGTGAAAGGGGTGTAAAAGGAGGGGACTTGAGAGAAGAAAGAAAGTGGATGACCCAAGAGGGTGAAGGACAGATAGTTATTGGAAATACAGTTGTGTGTGCGTGCATGCGTGCGTGCATGTGCGCGCACGTGCATGTGTGTGTGTGTTTCTGTGAGTGTGTGTATGTGTGTGTGTGCATGCGTGTGTGCAAAAATATAATGTTGACATCTGTGTTGAAATGGGCAGGCGTTCATTTAAGATGAAGAAACCTCAATGGACGAGCATGATGACGCATAGAGAGGCTTGGAAATGACAAAGCCTTTAAAGTGTTTGCCTCTGCTCACAAAGAATGATAACACTAACTGGTACTGTTCTTCCCCTTTCTCTTTTAATTAATGTATGTGATTAACATAGAAGGTGTTAGAAGGGGGACGAGGAAAAGAGGGGGACAGAAGGGTGTGAAGTTGAGATGAAGGAAAATGTGTGGGGGTATGTGTGTGTGTGTACGTGTGTAGTGTGTGTGTGTTGTGTGTGTGCGTGTGTGTGTGTGTGTGTAGTGTGTATGTGTGTATGTGGTGTGTGTGTGTGTGTGTGTGTGTGTGTGTGTGTGTGAGTTTGTGTGTGCGTGTGCATGTGTGTGTGTGTGTGGTGTGCTTGTGTGTGCTTGTGTGTGTGAGTTTGTGTGTGTAATGTTGTGTTGTGTGTGTGTGTGGGGTGGGGGGTTGGGGGGTGTGTTGTGTGTGGTGTGTGAGAGTTTATATTGCACACTCTGTGTTGGAATGAACAGACATTCCCTTGAAATGAAGAAACCTCAAGGGATGAAAATGACGCATAGAGAAGCTGTGAAGATGACAAAGCCTTTAAAGTGTTTGCCTCCCCTCACAAATAATGACAGCACTGACTGGCACAGCTCTCTCTCCCCCTTGTCTGTTGTGATGAGTGGCATGAATATAGCAGGCGTTAGAAGAGGGAGGAGAGCAGTGGGAGAAGAGAAAGGAGGTGGACAGAAGAGTGTGAAATAGAGATACTGGGAAATTGTGTTTGTGCGCGTGTGCATGCGTGTGTGTGTGTGTGTGCGTGTGTGTGTGTGTGTGTGTGTGTGTGTGTGTGTGTGTGTGTGTGTGTGTGTGTGTGTGTGTGGTGTGTGTGTGTGTGTGTGTGTGTGTGTGTACGTGCGCGCGTGTTTGTGCATGTATACCTCGTGCATACGCGCGTGCGTGTGTGTGTAGGGGTGTGGGTCTGTTTGTGTGTTTGTGTCTCTGTTGTATGCATAATGCAATGTGAAGTGTTTTTTTGTTTGTGAGATAGATTTAGTGTTTGTATATACATTGCTCTAATCTTCAATGCCATTATTCCAGTCACATGAAATATATGATTTATTGGAGGTAACCTCATTGAAACAACTGACAAATAGATCATTTGGGCTCACTACACCATACAAGCAATGAATACTGCCGAATATGTACCGATTCATCTAACACCCTCACCACTCCCTTCTACCACTACCACCATCTCCATCCCCTCCCCAAACTCCATCACTATTTGATACTTGATGACTCTTGCTCTGCCAAACAACCAATCTGCTCCAAGTATAAAACGATACCAAAAGATCTGAAACGTCCTCCTTTCCTGGATGAATGAAACTCTCCCTTGCATAGGTCCTCCGGGTAATGCTTTTCTCTAGGCCATCATTATTGTAGGGGTTGGGTTGGTGGAGAGGTCTACAGATCCAAGCTTCTCTTTTTTCCAACCTAACATAAATCTGTTTTATCCAATACTAGGCATATCTTTTTTATCTTTCCATTCCACACATTTCCTTTTTTCCGCCATTACTGGTCTCTTTCTTTCATAACGATGGCCTCTATGACTGTTATGAGAACTTCACAGAA
This sequence comes from Stramonita haemastoma, assembly GCA_030674155.1. Lineage (NCBI taxonomy): Eukaryota > Metazoa > Mollusca > Gastropoda > Neogastropoda > Muricidae > Stramonita > Stramonita haemastoma. The sequence continues at coordinate 29,652,694 of CM060320.1, forward strand.
AGACAACAAAATGGAAGCACAAGTGCTATTGTAAAATCACCTCAGAACGAGTTTTACGGAAGAAAAATCTGAACTTATGGGGATAGGATATTAATAATGTGGATAGTAGTAGTAATAGTAGTGTAGTAGTAGTAGTAGTAGTAGTAGTAGTAGTAGTAGTAGTAGTATAGTAGTAGTAGTAGTAGTAGTAGTTTGTGGGTAACGCAGCAACAGTAGTGGTTAGTGTGGTGGGAAAGAAATATGAAATACAGGTAAGGAAATGTCTCTTAAAGCACCATCATCTTTTAGTCATTAGCATACAGCCACATTGGATGGAAATACGTAGTACTTCTGCTTCTTAAATATTCTGCGTCTATACTTGGTGTATGGATTTTTGCAGTATAATGCAATCATTAGTCACTTAATGCTGTTTTAGTATGAATTAGTGTCATATTTGGTGACTCGTATAAATAAAGTATACACTCAGCTTATGCTTAGCTGTACATGTGCACGCACTAAATAGCGTGAAAATTCCTATTTCAAAAGCAAGAGCGTGTGCGCGCGTGCGCGCGCGCACACACACATATACACACACGTACACATACAAGCGCGCACGCACGCACGTACGCACGTAGGCGGGTAGTCAAGCACGCACACACACATACACCCACACGCGCTCGCGCACGCGCTCGAGCACACACATACACGCATGCACACTGAGAAGGATGATCTGACCACATTGAGCTCTCACAGATACAGTGCACTTTATTTAGAATAACACTGTTCCCAACGGAGAGAAACAAATTTTTCAAAACTAAGACTCTTATTATAAAATTACATATAACCAACACATTTACATAGCCTAACTTAAACATTCTCTCAGCAATTAAGGTTTGTACAGTTAGTTAAAAAATAGTCAGAACTTGTGGCGAAGGATTCCTGAGAGACTGTTATATGTGTGTGAAACAGTCCTCCTCACGTCAGACTACTATAGTCAGCCAAACACTCACAATTTAGTGGCGAAAGATTTCTGAGAGACTGGTAATGTGTGTGAAACAGTCCTCATCACGTCAGACTACTATCAGTCTCCAGGGTGCAAACGGCCTTAAGCACCCCAGAAACTGCACACTTTAGTGAATCAACAATGCCCCCTCTCCACTTGGCACCTTCCTGACATGTCTTGTCTTGAGGCCATCCTCACTGGGGAGAGAGACAGACACAGACGTCTGGTCTCCTGAGATTCCAGTCCTGCATCGCCCTG
>CM060320.1:29658933-29678933 GCA_030674155.1 Stramonita haemastoma
CAGAACATGCTTGCTTGCTATTACTTATTCCACTGAAATAAAATTATAAACGTTTAGGGTACACAATTGCTTTTAGGACTTTGAACATGTATCTATATGTAATAGCTGGCCAGCCTCTCTCTCTCTCTCTCTCTCTCTCTCTCTGTCTCTCTCTCTCTCTCTGTCTCTCTCTCTCTCTCTCTCTCTCTCTCTCCTCTCGAGAGAGAGAGAGAGAGAGAGAGAGAGAGAACTTTCTGCACGCATACCTGTGACGGAATATCACGAGCCATGGGCATAAAGGACAGATGGCAGAGTGACATGGACACCTTGCCACGGACTTCATCGTTTGTGCTGTGTTGTCAATGACTGTATGTCTAGTGCATCTCTACCGTCTCCATTGCCGTCCCTTTGCAAAGGGCGAAAGCTTTATGCAATAAATGTTGTGAATCGGGAATTATGAACTGTAACAAAGATAGCACGAGCCGGTATCTGTGTACCATGACGTGGAAACCATGCCATGAAGATCATTTGGGCTGTAACCATACTTTGCTTCTTGTTTTTGTTCAATATGGTTATTTGTGTTGTGCCCAATCCCCTTCCCACTGTCCCCTTGTGAATGGGCTAAAAAAAAAAGCTTAATCATAATAAACAATTGTCATTGTCATTCTCTCTCTCTCTCTCTCTCTCTCTCTCTCTCTCTCTCTCTCTCTCTCTCTCTCTCTCTCTCTCTCTCTCTCTCTCTCTCTCTCTCTCTCTCTCTCTCTCTCGGATAGCCTAGTGGTCAGAACATTGCGCTGGCAATTTGAAGACCCGGGTTCGAGTCCGGTCGAGGAAATTTTCTTCCTGGAGTTAACATCAGTGCTGACTCCACTCTCCCCAAAAGTCCTTCGGATGAGACTTTAAACCGAGGCCCCGTGTGCGAACGCACGCAGAACATCTTGCGCACACGTTAAATCCTGTTCCGCTTTTCGTAAGAGTAGGCCATCGTGTGCCGGTGGGAACAGATGACAATATTTACAAAACTGCATACACACGGGGACCGGATGAAAAAAAGCACATGATTGCTTATTCTGTTATCCTCGATATAAAAGAATAAATAAATAAATAAATAAATAAAATAAATAAATAAATAAATAAATAAATAAATAACATTGCGCTGGCAATTTGACGACCCGGGTTCGAGTCCGGTCGAGGAGATTTTTCTCCTGGAGTTACCATCAGTGCTGACTCCACTCTCCCCAAAAGTCCTTCGGATGAGACTTTAAACCGAGGCCCCGTGTGCAAACGCATGCAGAACATCTTGCGCACACGTTAAATCCTGTTCCGCTTTTCGTAAGAGTAGGCCATCGTGTGCCGGTGGGAACAGATGACATTTACAAAACTGCATACACACGGGGACTGGACGTTAAAAAGCACAAGAGTGCTTATTCCATTATTCTCGATATAAAAGAATCAATTAATCAATCAAATCAATCAATCTCTTGTATCTGAAGCCAATGCTGTTTCTATTCCAATGACTACAATCCAAATATGCCCATATTCTGAACTCGCCAGTCTTGAACACTTTCGAAAAAGTACACACTGATTTACTCAGTGCTTGGTTTCTGTACAAAGTTACCAGCCGTGTTAGAAAAAAACCCTAAAACTGACAGCTAGAATTGCTTAAAACAACACAAGTCTTACATCGCTGCCATGAAGTATATGAAACTTGGCTACTCCTCTTAACTCCTACAACCTTTAGTATGCCTTTGAGACACAGGCTTAAAACCATGAAGAAATGAGGCGATATCTTACTGTCCTCTAGGAAAACAGTCTGGATCCATTCGACAGTCGTGCAATACATAATATATACTTTAACCCGAGTATGCACAGATGACAGACGAGTAGTCAGTGGTCTTGTTTTTTGTTTTGTTTTTTTAATTAGTTTGGTGGTATAAATTCCTCTACATCTATCGTACCCTCCCCCTATACACTCCACGAACACAAGGAGGAAAAGAAACATCCAATTAAACAAATAAAGCAAAAAGAAACACAAAGCTAAATACAAAGTTGGTAAAAACTCACGAACCAATCATAACCAAGTCCAACTTATAGCAATAGACAATATTCTAATGCTAACTCTTTAAAGAAGAATATGAGGAGAAAACTAACAAACGGTAAAGCACCTTCAGCTTTCAAAGTAGGTTGTGTGCAATGAAGAACTATGCATCCTCTCAGTCTGGTTAAAAAAAATCTAACTCTCATCTTCCAGTAAATTATCAAATTTAAGGAAATTTTTCATTAACGAAAGAGTGAGGTATGCACAAAAAATGGAAACAGGTTTTTGACCATGATAGAATGCATAGTATTGGAAATTGCTGCACGCAACTATATGTACAGATTTCTCAGTACATAGAAATAAAGCACGTCAGGCAATCGTTTGACCTTCACGAGTAACTATGATTTCAAAAGAAAATCTAGCACACTAAATAGTGACCAGTGGTCTGTGGGTTTCACAGCCGTCACACGCAATTATACCATTTACCAGAAATCTTGACAAAAGATGCCACTCGTACTCTTGTTATCTCTGACGCGTTACATCCCTTGGGGGGTGTCGGTGTATTAGTCATTCATTTACTTCCAATGTGCTCAGCCACCATTGCCTGCTGAGTGGAGAAATGGGTCTGATCTTGTTAGTCAGATTGCTGGCTTTGATTTGTGTGGGGTTGATCGACTGGAAGAAACTATTAGCTGGAGGTACTAGGTCCTCCGTTCTTGCTGTCTGAATATGTCCTTGACAGGGCCGGTCATTTTTTTTCCCCATCCATTCATCAATGCTGAAGCCGGTCTATTTCGCTTTGTTCAAGACATTACTGCTGTTCTGCCTCCAGTTTTATGAGTAAATGTTTCGCGTTGATCAAAGTATAGTAAACGTAATCCCACCAACTTCTGTACCTCTGATTGGCATAATCTGTTATTAGGGACAAATAAGTAGAATAGCACGGATATTTCTTTTCAGTATCATGCATGAATCTACTGAAGGTTTAATCTCATGACATCAGTCGGAATATAGTCCGTAATCAGTGAACCAGAAAATCAGGAAATCTGACGATTTGGGACAATTATCTGTAAAGGCTTTAGACATCCGCCTTCAGTGATTACTGAGCCTCACGGCTCTCAGGAGCCATGACCCATCTAATAGACATTTTGGCAGAAGACGCTACTTCGACTCTACCAGACCATCATTGTTTTTCCCGTGGCATGATGGCGTTTACCAGTCATTTGCTTTAAGTGTGATTCGTCTTTGTTTGTTTGGTTCTTGGTGGAAGAGCTTAGGCCAGTCCTGTTTAGCTAGGGTGTCAATCTGGTCTGTGAAGGATTGATGATTTGGCAAAGAGAAAAGTCAGCTGGAATGAGACTTTCTTGCCTGCTCAGAAGCAGATCTCTGGCCATGGCATCTTTTGCCTCTTACGTTTTCTGACGTTCGCTCTTGATGTTGAATGTATTTGGAGTTGGCTTAATGTTGGAAAACAATGACAATCTCTTCTCTGACCCTCTGGATCTAATACTATGACTCTTTCCTTTGATTTCATTATCTCTCTCTCTCTCTCCTCTCCTCTCTCTCTCTCTCTCTCTCTCTCTCTCTCTCTCTCTCTCTCTCTCTCTCTCTCTCTCTCTCTCTCTCTCTCTCTCTCTCTCCTCTCTCCTCTCTTCTCTCTCTTTCTTTCTCTCTCTCTCTCTCTTCTCCATCTCTCTTCTTCTCATCTCTCACCTCACTCTGTCTGTCTGTCTGACTGTCTGTCTCTGTATGTTTCTCTCCCTCTCCTTCTCTGTCTCTTTCTATCTATCTCTCTCGACCACTATTACTCTCCCCCCCCCCCTCCCCTTACTATTATCTCTCTGTCCCCATTTTCTATTCTCAATTTTCAAAAAGAGTAGGAAAGCACAAACCGATATACCTCAACGGTTAACATGTGCAAAATTCTCCCAGCAACGCTGGAAAATACCAAAGGCTAACAGCACGATCTGCTGAAAGCAGTTAAGTTTAAAATCTGCCATAAAGGTTATGGACGAAGCTTCTGTTACTTTCTTCTCTGTCGTAGAATGCCTGTGAGGCAGTGGTTTCAAAGAGAAAGAAAAAATTGCTCTGCCAATTATATTGAAGAAAATATTCTTGGATCTTTTCAGATGATTCACCTGATTGTCGACTTTGACAGTCTTAAGACACAGAAAGGCCTTGAACTAGATTTACAAAGACTATTGTTCAAAGTGCATGTTTTAAATTGGTACAGGTTTATATGCATATGAAAATCCTTCAAGAGCAAAACAATTTTTTAAAATCAACCTTGGAAAAAATTAACATTGTTAGTTGCGATGACAATAATTTCCTGTATTCCATAATTTGTAGTCTAATTCATTGCATCAAAATATTGTAATTTTTCATGAGATTCATGGAAAAAAATGTATATTAATGACCTCACAAAACTTCTGTGTTTACTTAATAACTTAATCACCAAACAACCCTATATCCTAGTTTTATTAACTCAAATACAAATTAAAGCATATTTTCTTTCAGTCACAACCTAGATAATGCAGGAGAAGTAAACAACTGTCTTTTCCCAGTTCAAACAAAAGCATGTAAGAATATAAAATGACATTATTAGATGATACCAGAATGCACATACTGATTTTCTTTTTACATAACAATATGCAAACGATACTCAATAGTCAATGAGAAGGCAGATCAGACAATCGCTCAACCTCGAAGATTTAACTCTTAAAATAAATTGGTCCCAAAGTGATCAGCAGTTACTGGATCCCTGAGCTCTCACAAGTCATGGACCCTCTAATGGACTTCTTGACAGGAGAGATGGTATTGTGGTTATTTAGGTGACGTTACATCCCTGAAGGCATGTGATAGCATTAGTCACTGGTTTACTCTCGGTGTGTGATTGGCCACAGTTACTTGGCGGAGGTTGGTGGAGAAACGGTCCTGATCCTATTAGTCAGGGCACGGGTTTGATGTGTGTGGTGCTGATCGACTGGAAGAAACTGTTAGCTGGAAGTGTTTCACTCTAGCTGCCTCACTGACAAGAGTGATATTCCATCATTTCCATGATCAAATGATAATTCTCGGTATTGGGCTTGGTTGAGGGCAGAGTTATCAGCTTACTTTCCATTTTGGAAATCCTTCTGTGTTAACAACAGTATGCTGAATATATGTCTTTAACTCTCCATCTTTGCAGGTTTTTTCCAGAAAAAACGGGCAAAAAACTGTGGGAACATTGAACTTTGCACTAACCTATCACTACAGGCTATGTGCTAAGACAACGCTGCAGAAAAAAAAATGCGACAGCAAATTGTTTCAGCTGCAGCCATTCTTGCAGATATATGGATGTTATAATACTCTTGTAAGCATTGCTTGTTTACACTTATTTCATGCATTGGTGCTGCGTTGCTTTTTAACTAATAAAATATTCTTTAAAAAAGCAAATTAGTAATAAAAAAAAGAAAAACACGGAAAGATATCTATGGGGGGACTTTTGGTAGTTAGACTCTGATATTCCATATCGATGTAGCCTCTCTCCTGTCTTCAGTTATCACACCTCCAATGGACTTATAGCAAGAGACAACATTGGATACTCACCACGGTACACTGGCCTTGATGGCATGCAGCATTAGTCGTTTGTGACTGGCAATCATCGCTTGGTGGCTTCTGCTGAATAAGCTAAAGCCAACTGCCTACCCTGAACAGTAGTATGATCTGTAAATGGTTCATGATAAAAGAAGTAGAATGTAAAATGACTGCATTCATGCTTACCGTTTGTTTCTTCCTTCCTTCGATGAGACTATAAACCGAGGCACCGAGTGCAAACGCACGCAAAACATCTTGCGCAAACGTTAAATCCTGTTCCGATTTTCGAACGAGTTGGCCATTGTGAGCAAGTGGGAACAGATGACAAATTTACAAAACTCACACACACACACACCACAACACACACACACAACACACACACACACACACACACACACGGGAACTGGATCACAGAAAGCACACGAGAGCTTATTCCATTATCCTCGATGTAAAAGAATAAGTAAATAAAATAGTACATATAACACCAACTTCTACCATGTTCAAATTGATTTTTGTTTTCAAATAATTATGCAAAGGGAGACGCAATTATGTACTATGCTAAAAATGTTTTAAGTGGTATAAATTTTGTCAAAACAGTATGTCATACCCATTGTTCTATTTCTGTTTCTTACCCATGTCAGTGCATTTTGTTTTTGCTATATCCTCCTTTATTCACTTCTTTCGCTTGTCAGACTTTGTTCCTGTATGTCTACCAATATGTCGTCTGTCTGTCTGTCTGTCTGTCTCTGTATCTCTCTCTCTAAAATGATTTTTTTTTCAATTTCTATAACCATATTTCATGTAATCCTTTACTGAAGACAGCTATGAACCAGTAGATTACAACTTTACTGTATAAAAAGGCCGATCACTAGCTGGGGTAAGGAGCGAGAACTTAACTGTTAAAGTTTTAGACATCAGTGCTCATTCATTATCGACCCCCACACTGTCATGAGACATTGACTTATCTAATAGATGTTTTGGCAAGAGATGTTGCTATGGGTTTTTTCTTCACCACACGGCACTCCCACATGCTAGTGTTTAAAATAAGCGTATTTTAGCTAGTATGCTGTCTGATTTACAGGGTGTTGACCGACTGAAGGAAACCTTTTATTTATTAAAATGCTCGCAGTGGACAATCTCCCAGTTAGGTGGAACAGACCTCTAGTTTGAGTCATTTTATTTCAGGCCTACCTTCATGTGCTCTTCAGCACTGCTATCCGTCAATATTATTCATGTGGATAATCATTTATGTAGATACAATTGTTAAATGAAGGCATGAATGTTGTTCTCTTTTCATCAAGGTTCTACATCCATATTATATGTTTAGTAAGGCATACCTGGTATATCCCCTGCTAACTTTTAAAATTTTTCAGATATGTCAGCAGTGGATATGTACAGTTGCACCATATCATGCAAGACTCTGTGTATCAGAGACCTACACCAGGATAAGTAAAACGGTAGGTACGGGGTCCCATAACCTATCTAGTCATAATTATGGGAGCAAGGTGCCGGACACCTCAGCTTCTTTAGGGGCCAGCATATTTGAGGGCGGTGCCCATCTCTACCTCGCTGCTTTACCTTCTCTGACCCTATAAAGCCAGGTACCTATTTACAGCTGGGTGAACTTGGGAACTGTGGTGAAACCAAGGCACGCAAACGGTCACCCATCTGACTGGTAACCAGGCCGATGCTGCTTAACATTGGCTGGGGAAAGCGGGTGCTCTGACCACTAAGCTATTTCGTTCTTAACATCGGGAAGGGTCTAGAAAATGTTTAGAGATTAGCTAGTGACAGGGCAGAGCAGCAAACCAGGGTCTTGAGGGTAGTTGACTGTAAACATGTTCATTCCTGGGTGGTTTTGAATCCCCACACTTTCCTTAAGCCACGGCCATCCAAATGGACTTCTTGGCAAATAGACGCTGGTTCCTCACCCCACGTTGTGTGTCCCTTGATAATGTCAGTGATGGCAATACGTCATTGGTTTAAGTGGGATAGTCCTCGTCGCTTGACTACTTTTTTGGTGACGTTAAAGCTGATCCTGTTTAACAGGAATTTGGTCTGAGCTGCTGTGTATGGTTGATTGGATAGACTGTTGGCTGGATGGCTTTGCTCTGATTGGCTGACTGACTCTCAGGCTCATAGACTATCCGCGTTTGCTCATTTCTATGACACACTCTTTTACGGCTAATGTATTTTAATTAATTTGATTCAATGCAAGCTTTCACAGAAAAAAAGCCTCTTTCCTTCCTTGTTTGTGTGTGTGTGTGTGTGTGTCTGCTTGTCTATGTCTGTCTCTGTCTGTCTGTCTGTCTCCTCCCTTTCTGTATGTCTCTTTCAATAATTCTTTGTTAAACTTTTGAATATTTATCGATAATTTTGTTTAGATCTGCCTCTTTCAATGGAATACATGTATGGCTTGCGTGCATATATACATTATATTATATATATATATATATATATATATTGTAACAGAGTGGACATTTTTGATGTCCCGTCTCTGCACAATCCTTGGGAACACGGCACAGTCAGACAGTTTAGGATATGACCTCGTAAAAGAGGATGCATAAATATCAATTCACAATGAAGGCAATGTGTATATGTAACGGAAGCTTTTGGACCACTACCCAAGGAAACAGAGCATCGAAAATTCACAGGTGTGTCTCTAAATAAAAACACGACGCTGCGATTGTCGCGCTCTGATCACATGGGACATAATCTACTTACCACCCCATCACATCCGCCACCGGCCAACTTGTATCGCGTCCCGAGGTAGCTACCTGGCCAGCATATTTGATGCTGAGAACCACAATAAAAAATATCCCTACTTGGGTCTGCCACCCTACCTATAGGTATGCTACCTCGCCAGCTTATTTGAAGCTGAAAAACTAGAAGCCCCTATCAACTGCTAACTGCAAAACAATAATCCTACTTGGGTCTACTTCTGAAACTATTTATACCATACCATACTGTACTATGCTCTTTGCTATTAATATTACTGTATAATATTGTATTGCACTGTAATCTACTGTACTATACTGTATTGTAACTGTACTGCACTGCACTGACTGACTGCACTGCACTGTACTGTACTGTACTGTACTGTAATACTGTACTGTTACTGTACTGTTACTGTACTGATACGGTACTGTACGTGTACTGTATGTACTGACTATACTGTACTGTTGACTTACTGTACTGTACTGTACTGTACTGCCACCGTGCAGTACTGTACTGTACTGTACTGTCCTGTACTGTCCGTACTGTCCCGTACTGTACTGTACAGCTTGCAGATTATACCCAACGGTTCGTAAGACGACAGACGAAGACACCAGGGAACTACGAGCAATGAGCTGTAAACATTTTCATTGCCTAGCGATAACGAAGCCCCACACCAGCCACAAGCCATGGCCCATCTAATGGACTCCTTGGCAGAGATCTCTGGCTCTTGGTATTACTGTTTGTCCCTTGGGGAGAGGATGGCGATGCTCCATGTATTTACAGTAAAGGGGATGGGTCATCATCAGCTGGCCAGTGTGTACTTGGGGAAGATCAGCCTGATCCTGATTGACAGAATGAGCGTCTGATTTGGCAAGGGTTTTTTTTTTTAGACTGTTTAGAATTGTTGTGCTGTTTGTTTGTTCCTGTGTGTGTGTGTGGTGTGTGTGTGTGTGTGTGTGTGTGTCTGTCTGATGTCTGTCTGTCCGTCTGTCTGTCTCTATCTTTTTGATTACACTATCAAGATTATCACAAATTGATCGAAAATCAATGATAAAGTTACAGTTGATGTAAAACGATGTTGTAATGAAAAAAAAATCTTTAGTTTTCAGGGAGAAATTTATGACATTAAAACATTTTACTCAGAATATTAAAGAATGTTACAATCTTTAAGATGTGCCTTTAAAGTGCTTGGTATCTAGCATTAAATATCAATAAACTATAACTAGTTCTGCATGGTAAAATAAGGACTGATGTATCATTCCTTATTATCAAAGGCCTAACAAGAACATGTTTCCTCTGAAATTATGATGATGTCATGAAATATGAACACAATTTATAACAGTAGCCTTTTTGTGGCTGGTTTTGCTGTTGGGTTAATTTCTTTAATAACATTTGACTGATTGGAAAGAAAGAGCAACCCCCCCCCTTCCCCTGATAGTCACGCATGAATTAAGCTCAGTGCTTCTGAGTTTACCCCCAAAATATAAAAGCAAACGAAATACAGAAAAAAAACGTTTCCAAAACGCAAAACACATTTAAAATCGCTTTTTATACCTACAACTTAACTTCTAGAAAAGAAAGCTTACACACATTCTAATAGTCTTTATATACTAAAAAAAAAAAAAAAGTCTGCTTGCGAAAACCTTTACTGGTGCCCCCCAAAACCATTTTCATTTTATGAACACACAAAATAATCAGTCTTTGAGTGTGATGTCAGTCGAGTTACAGGAGCATCCTTCAACCTTCCCTCCTTCGTCCCTCCCTCCTTCTATCAGCCGACACTTCCTCCCCCCCACCCCCACTCCTACCCCCAACCCTACCCACAACTCTACCACACTCATCCAGTGTGATGAGCTTAATCACTCATTTACCATCAGAGTAATTGGACAGCTTTGCTGAGACAAGTTGACTGGGTGTGATGTGTTTCTAAGCCAGGATAGTGATGTGATTAATGCGGGGTCTGATGGACTGGAAAACACTATTAGCTTAAAAAGCCCTTTTATCTGAACACCTCCTGACATGGTCGGTGTTTGATCAAGTACTTCTTGAGCCTGCTGGCTTGTTTGGGTTGGTTGAGTCAAAGTCCTTTGAGAAGAACCTTTCTGTCATTCTTGTTTTGGTTAAGCTCTCCGAACTGTCAATGAGCTCTCTCTCTCTCTGTCTCTCTCTCTGTCTCTCTGTCTCTGTCTCTCTGTCTCTGTGTCTGTCTGTCTGTTTGTCTGTCTGTCTGTCTGTCGGTCGGTCTGTCGGTCTGTCTGTCTGTCTGTCTGTCTGTCTGTCTGTCTGTCTCTGTCTCTGTCTCTGTCTCTGTCTCTCTCTCTCTCTTCTCTCTCTCTCTCTCTCTCCTCTCTCTCTCTCTCTCTCTCTCTCTCTCTCTCTTCTCTCTCTTCTTTCTTTCTTTCTTTCTTTCTCTCTCATATAAAATTATCTTAGTACTTTCTCACATAATATGTTTCTTTTCTGTGAATAAAATAAGAACCCTTTAATCATATGGCCAAAGAAAAGGGTAACACATATTTTATTGAATATGGCCATAATTGTGTTCTTTAAGGTGCTATGACTCAGAAGACAAAATCAATTTATCAGCGGCATTAAATTCAAGATATTGAACGCTTCATATAGAGTATAATTTTTTTTTAAAAAAGAGTAGCCTTCAGCCAGTTGCTTGAACTTAAAGGGACTAATCAATTAAAATTAATTGAACAGAATATTTTAGATGAGTGGAAAGAAGCGGCCTTTTCAGTCATTATTCTGTGTAGACCTGCAGTAGTTAGAATGATTATCTATATTTGTGGGAGATTTAATAAAAAACAAAAAACACCAAGTCATGGGTTAGAGTATTGTGTTTATCTTGACGTTTATCAGTGTATGATAAGATAGGAGCAAACCAGTGAGGATATTGGAACTCACATGCAAAAGAATATATTTGCTACATCACTAGTTTTGCAATACAGTAGAGTAAGAATATAAGCTTTGACTGCTGAGAAAGCAGAGAAGCAGCAAAATCATGTGATATGCAACCAATTGAGAGTAAAAAACGACAGCAATGAAAATAACATTTACCAACGATGGTGCTGAAGCTTACTGGCTTCAAAGTCCATCAGCTATATAGAATAGTGACCAACCCAATAGAGTGTTCTCTACTTCTTGGCTAGAACGTCAAGTCCTTGCAGATTTTTTTTCTTTCTAGCTCTCCTCATGACAGAACAGTTTTAGTTGTTCATTCACTACCAGTGAGACCATTTGTGGATAGGCCGCAATGGCAGGAGATAGGGCGTTGGGGAGCATTGGTCTGATTGTGTTTAGTCATGGTGTTGATCTGATTTGTGTAAGGCTGATCGACTTAGGGGAGAAATGTTAGCCTAGGTGTTTTGATCATGTCAGCGCTAGATTGTTCCTTTTTCTGCTTCTGGTTTCTTTGAATTTATAGGTTAGCCTAGAGAACACATTTTTAGTCAGTGGCTTGCCTGTTTTCTTTTTCTTCTGCATTGCCATGTCGTTTCCCGCTACATGTGTTTCTGGATTTTTGTTTGTTTAATTTGCCTGCTCCTCTCTCTCTCTCTCTCTCTCTCTCTCTCTCTCTCTCTCTCTCTCTCTCTCTCCTCCTCTCTCTCTCGTAGTGTCGAGACGTATTCGAGAGGGGCTCCAGTGTGCAGCCAAGCGGAACGTTTCACCTACGGTTTCAGTTGTGCTGTTTATTTCAGTGTTGCAGTTTATTTCAGTTTATTTCAGTGTTCCCGTTTCCCGTTTATTTCACATCAGTTTTGAGCTTTTATTTGTGCTTTATCTTGTGTTTTTATCTTCACATTTTCACATCACATCGCATAGTGGTTCATGTGCGGTTTTCTTCTGTACTGTTCCTGAGGTGTTGGAACATGTTATTGTGGTGTGGTGTATTACACCTGTGTTAAAGTGTCGAAGTGTCGAAGTGGTGATGTGATGAAGTGTTGAAGTGATCATGTGAAGTGGCTGTTCGCACCCAGTATGTGAGTGAGTGTCATCTGCTGTAGAATTCGTGTATCATATATCATATACATGTTACAGGTATGTAAATCAATTGAAAGGAAAATAGGTAATGTGAACATGAGCTAGACTGAATCTATGTGAGGGCCACATCAAACCTTCCCTCCAAATGAGGGCTGGTTGGTGGCTCTCCTTCTTCGCACTGCCGTGACTTCTTAATTTTTCTTCTACTGCCGTGACTTTTTTTTTTTTTTTTTTTTTTTTTTTTTTTAAATTATTATTATTATTTTTTTTTTTTTTTAAATCTGTGATGTGATTCTGTACCATCTCCAACACACCTTCCACAATGCGACCAACAACAAGATCAGAAAGTGCAAAACATTCTTTGTCATTAGAAAACATTCAATTCACTAAAGACAGTCGTCAAGTAAAATTCGTAGCAGCTCCCAAACACCTACCTACATGGAGAACAGTGCTGCACAACAGATATATAGACACTCTTAAGTCCCACACTGCAACAACCACATGGCAAGACTCAACACAATCAAAAGATATAATACCAGATATAGACATTTACTCAGCCACACTTCCACCACAACTTTTCAAAACATTCCTGCAGCTTTTCCTTGACGATACAAAACTACTGACGATCACAATATTTCACTCGACAGGGACAATATTGATACAAGGGAATACGTGTCAGGATTGGTTGGAGACAGAATTTGACATTTTAAAGAAAATAGTAAATAGTATTTGTGACTGTGCTGGTGATGCAAATCGCACTGATCCCTCTTCCTCCCCTGTGTATCTGTCTGTGCCTGGAACTTTGTTAGCCATTACTGCACCTTCACCTGACATTACCCTCCCCCCAGTAATGGACAGTTCTCCCACCATGTTGCCAGGAGACAATCGGTTGTCTGTGCCGTCTCCTCATTCTTCCCCTCCTTCCTCTCCACTTCCAAGCCCACTTTCTCAGTGTTCAGCTGATGCCATTCCCATTGAACCATCTCCCCAGCAACCCCAGCTCTCCTCTGCCCCTCCAACTGACTCTCTGTGTATTGACACAACCCCCCTATCCCACCCCCTGGACGACACAACCCCATCCATCCCCACTGCCATCCCCACTGAATCATCTGCCGAGCAACCCCAGCTCTCTTCTACCCCTCCAGCTGACTCTCCATATGGTGACAATATCCACAAAAAATCTCCACCTAGCCTCCACAGCTTGGCCACATCAGCCCTACCCACACTCACACAAGTTCACTGCCAGCTGTCTGCAGCCATCTCCACCATCACTGCCCTCAAAGCACAGGTCGATGCCTTACAGACAGAGAACAAACACTTACACCAACAGATAGAGATAACAGCCAGCACCAGCAAAGACAGCACAGTCCAAACAAAAAACCACATAAAAGCCACCGAACAAGTACTGAAGTCAACCATTGCTGACCTTACTCAGCAAAACACTCAATTACAGAAAACAGTTGACAGTCAAGCCAAAAGCCTCTCTGCCTTCGACAACTGGCAAAAACACATTAATAAAGAAATCAATCAATTAAAGAAAGCCCTGCCATCAACTACTACATCATACCTACCAACCCACTCCAACAACCATACAGTCACTTCCACTCCAAAGACTCATACCAAAAAACTAACAACCACTTCCAAAATTCTCTTAAGTGACTCCCTCTCTGACATATCAGATACTCCAATAGATGAAGAAATGATCCCCACAATCCCCATTAAGAACAAGTTTTCACCCCTTGATCCTGACCAAAACCCAAAACCCAAACCACCCCCTCCACCAACCCCTTCCTCACTTCCAAAAGATAAAAGCACAAAAAGTTCTGTTCCCACTGACAACTCCAAGGCACCCCCTCCACCACCACCTCCCCCAACACCTTTAGAAGCACTACTGAGAAAGTCTGTCCCTACTGCCAGCCAAGAGCTACTTATTGGTGACTCTGTCCTAAATGCAGTTGGAGACAGAACTTCTCCCCATGGCAGACCAGCGAGAAACCTGTCAGTGCCAGGCCTGACCGTCCAACACCTGCTGAAGTGGCTATCCACCCTTCCTCCTTCTCCACACATCACAGGTGTCACCTTCCATGTAGGCATCAACAGCTGCTTACAAAGTGGCCCAGTTGATTGTGCTACATGGCAACGTGTAATCAGAGGACTAGGCCAGGTCTTCCCCCAGGCTATCATAAAAGCCTCTTCAATCCTCCCTCCATATGGCCGACACCATTCCTCCAAATCGGTGAGGGACTCTAACACCAGCCTCTCCAAAGTCTGTGCTGAAGAGGGGGTGAGTTTTATCAACCACACCTCCTCTTTTCAGACTGAAAGTGGGGCGCCCAAGAAGTCCCTATACAAGTACCTAGACCCCTTTCACCCAAGTCCCTATGGTATTGCGGTCCTTACCAACAACTTGTACCGCATACCAAACTCAAAACCTCTGCTCCCCACTCCAACCCACTCCACCAACCAGAGGCACAAGACTTGGGCCTCACAGTCCATCCAAAGATCTGTAGCCAACATCAAAGGACAGCCCCATCCTATGAACGGCCCATGGTCTCCCCCAACACCTAAGGCCCTTCAGCATGCAGACAGCGTGCCCGAGCACAAAGCCTCTCCACGCCACCACCACTACGATAAGCAGTCCGGCCTGCCGCACGGTGTGCCCCAGTACAAAGCCCGTCCACGCCTCAGCGATTACGATAAAAACTTCGGGCTGTCGCATGGCGTGCCTGAGTACTGTGGCGACTACGATAAGCACTTCCCACCCCTTCCTTCAGCCAGAAAAGTCAATGCCTGGGGACACTCCAGGAGCCCTCAGGCACAGGACAAACAAAAACTCCTGGAGGTCCTGCTAACCACTATCCAACAGGCCTTTCTATAACCCTTCCTTTAGAAAGTCTATTGACAACAAACTAGCAAGAAAGAGAGAGAGAGAGGGAGAGAGAGAGAGGGAGAGAGAGAGAGAGAGAGAGAGAGAGAGAGAGAGAGAGAGAGAGAGAAGAGAGAGAGAGAGTTGTTATTGACACCCCTTCCCACCAAGTCGCCTCTTTGGAAGTGTGAAACCTGTGTTCATTCCTCTTTGTTTGATTCCTGCCAAATTGATTCTCTTATTCTTTATTCAATTTCTTATTTGGTTTGGTTTGGTTTTTGCTTTCTTCTCTCTAGTTTCATACATATTTTTTATTTTTTATTTTTTTTTAATTTTATTCTTCCTTCATTTGTTCGGATCTTTTTTTTTTTTTTTTTTTTTTTTTTTTTTTCCCCCCTAAATCTATTTATTTATTTATTACTATTATTTTTATTTTTCATTTTTTTTTTTTTTTTTTCTTGGCTTGTCTGGGCCTGGTGTTTGGTTCTTGTTACCGTGTTGTTTGCCTGGGCCTCTTCAGGCTCCTGTGGAAATTCCATTCTGCTATTTGTGTGTGTGTATGTGTGTGTGTTGTTTGCTTCCCCCCCCCCCCATGGCGCCCTGTGTGTGTGTGTGTGTGTGTGTGTGTGTTGTGTGTGTGTGTGTGTTCCTTCTGAGTGTTGATTGATGCTAGCTTATGGATTGATGCATTTTCGGACTTATAATGATGAAAGATGCATATCAAAGACATTACAGTGTGCATCCCAGGAGGGACCAAAACTCTAGTTGTGAGTGTTGTGCCAGTTAAGGCTAACTAAAAGCTTTTTTCAGGCTGTGACAGTGAACACTGGGCTATTACAAGTCGCTGTGGAAGTGTGGATATATCACCTCATTTTTTTTCTACTTAATCTAACCCTTGATTTCATTATAAGTTATATAACATAACTGGGGTGTACTTCTGTGTACTGTGTACTTGGTAAAAAAAACCAACCCTCTTTTATTACATTATACTGTTCTAGTTTTGTGGTTTCATTTGCTTATTCTGTCATTCACTGAACTTGTACTGCGAAAAGTGCCCATAGTCAGAGACATTGAATGCTGTATAGCAGAAGAACTCACACCAGGATTTTCCCCTCTTCCTACCTGTGTAAACACCTGACCAACACTACAGATCTCGTCATTATTGTGACAAAAGCGCTGACAGTGAAGTGTGTCAGTGAAGTGTGACAGTGAAGTGTACGTCTTCCTACCTGTGTAAACACCTGACCAACACTACAGATCTGTCATTATTGTGACAAAAGCGCTGACAGTGAAGTGTGTGACCACTGAGTAGTGAGTGGACTGTTTCCTGAATTGCCTAACTGCTGACGTCATCAGACACGCCTCAGTAATTATTGTAGGCAGTTGCAATACTGCCTCTCTTTGGACACCTGCCAGCCTTCAAGTGGCCTTTAGAAGCACATCGCTAAGAGACTCTAAAAGTGACGCGACTGTGTTGAAACTTCTAATTCTACTGAGGAGTGTGTTTGACTTTGAAGCAGCTGTTGTGATTCATACCAGCTCAGACTTCTGAGTCTGTATTGTTTCTCAGTTTTGCTTATTTTTAATCAATTTCCCCATTATTCTTTTCTGGTGTCTTCCAATTTGTTTGCTTCATTTTGTTTTCTTTTTACTCATTGAAGTGTGTTGATACTTCCAATTTTACTGTCAAATTTGTTTGACTTGAAGTAGCTGTTGCCATCCATATCAGCTCAGACTTGATTTCTGTATTGTCAATTTTGAGTAGTTGAATCACTTTACCTATCTATATTTGGGGGGGTTATTTCCAGTTGCTGTTTTGATTGTTTTTTCTTACTTATTATCTCCCCCCCCTCTCTCTAACACACACATTTACAGCTAAAACCAACACACATTGATGCATTCAAGACACAACATGTGGCCCTCTAAGGAAGGTCTACGAATTTGCCACTTAAACGTAAATCACGCAGTTAATAAAATTGACGACATATCAACACTTATTAGAAACCATGGCAAACCATTTCACATACTAGGGTTATCCGAATCAAGACTTTCGAAGCACATAGTTGACACTGATTTATATATCCCTGGATACAAATTCATACGAAAGGATCCACAAAAGCAAAACGAAACAGGAATCATCATATACATCAGTGAATCTATAACATTCAAGCGTCTCATCCATCTAGAACATTATGATGTAGAATCTGTCTGGTTTGAAGTGTCAATAAAAGGTTCACCACCTATTGCAATGGGATTCTGCTATAGGAATCCAGCAGAAAGAAAAAATTGGATTGACAAGTTTGATGCAATGATGAACGCAGTCTTATTAGAATCCAGGGAAGTTATACTACTAGGTGATTTTAATATTGATCTAACAAAAGTAAATAATGCATGGACGCAAATTACTAATTCATTCAACCTTCACCAACTAGTTAGTTTACCCACGAGAGTCACACACAATACTCAAGCACAATAATTGATCACATCTATGTATCAAATCCTAAAAACATCATAGAAAATGTGTCCCTGTCTATAACTGCAGTGATCACTACCCAGTATGTACTACATGGTCAAAAAAAGGAACAAAAATTCCCAAACCTGGCCATAAAAACATAACATATCGTTCCTTTGCAAAATTTAATGAAAAGCTTTTCCTTCTTGAACTAAGTAACTCGATGCTCTCAGAAACATTCAACATTACTGATCCAGACTCGGCCATCGAGTTTTGGATAAAAACTTTCACTGAAATTTACAATAAACATGCTCCACTTAAAACCATAAGGGTCAAACATGTCCCCAAACCGCCTTGGCTCACAAAAGAACTAGAAGAAGCATGCTATCTTAGAGATTTCTTAAAAAAACATAAATACCATGAAGAGTCAAAAAGATTACGAAACGCCATAAACTCACAGAAACGTCGAGAAAAAAAAGAAATATTTCCAAGATTTACTATCTTCCAAACAAAACTCAAAAATCATTTGGAGGGCCATTAATCAAATAACAAACAAACAATCATCTTCCAAATCAAATGTAATCAAAGATGTTACTGCTGAACAACTCAACAATCACTTCATAAACGTTTCTACTAATGTTGTTAGCAATGACAATTCAAAATCCAATAACCTAAACACATTAAAACAATACTGCCAAGAAAAGCATATTCCCTCAAAACTCCACATACCATTTATCTCTGTTTTTGAGGTCCATAATTACATGATTCACCTCAAACAGTCAAGGACACGAGGTCTTGATGGAATAGACAGCAGAATTCTAAAACTTTCAGCTCCAGTTATCACAGACACTCTCACATATATATATAACCAATGTCTTGAAAAGAACTATTTTCCCAATGCCTTCAAAACTACTAAAGTGATCCCCATCTACAAATCTGGTGACACTTCAGATCCCTCAAATTATAGGCCAATCTCTATTATATCCCTTCTTTCAAAACCCCTGGAAAAACATATAAATAAACACTTAGTCAGTCATATAGAAACTAACAACCTACTCCACCCTAATCAGTCAGGATTCAGACAAAATCACTCGTGTCATACTGCACTGACTTGTCTCATAGACAATTGGCTAACAAACATTAATGAAAATAAATTTTGTGGAGTATTATTTGTAGATTTCAAAAAAGCATTTGATACAATTGACCACACACTTCTCATCAGAAAGCTAGACCTGTACAATATATCGTCAAATAGTCTAGAACTACTTGCTTCTTATCTCAAGAACAGACAACAGTGTGTTTCAACAACTACATCCACATCCAATCTAAAAACCCATTCATTATGGAGTACCACAGGGATCTATACTAGGACCAATTCTCTTTTCTTTATACATAAATGACCTTCCTCTACATATTGCATCCAAATGTGAACTATTTGCTGATGACACAACCATACATACAAGCCATAATGACATTGACTCTCTTGCAACCATATTACAACAAAGCTGTAATGATCTTGTCAAATGGACAGATCTGAACCACATGTCCATTCACCCCCAAAAAACAAAATGCATGCTTATCACCACCAGACAAAAGCGACAAAATTTACCTCATAATCAGTTTCCAATACATATAAAAAAGGAAGCAATCGAACAAACCTCTCATCACAAAGTTCTAGGAGTGACAATTGATGAAAATCTCAGCTGGATCTACCACATATCTCACCTATGCAAATACTTGTCCCAAAGAGTATACCAATTGACTAAAATTAAACACTTCCTTGACTACCATTCAAGGAAATTATTCTTTCAAGCTTATATACAATCCTCAATAGACTATGCCTCAACCCTATGGGATTCTGCCAGTGCAAACACTATGAAACCCTTATCAAGTCTGTATAAACGTGCTCTCAAACTTATCCTCCTGAAGAAAACAACATTACTTGACGTGGATTATACTCAGTTAAGTATTCTCCCCCTACAACAAAGACTAAAATATAACAAGGGCATCCTGATGTTTAAGATAATGGCAGGAGCTGTCCCCCACATCCTTAAGAGATAAATTCCCAATGAATCGTTCCAGAAAATACTGAAAAGCCAAGTATCCCAATCCCAAGAATAGACTTGTTCAAGTCCATTTACTATACTCAGGCCCTGTACTGTGGAACTCCCTTCCCGATTCAATTAAACAGCACCAATCATTGTCGACCTTCAAAAATCACCTAATGCACTTGATGCATCAAAACTAATGAACCAGTACTCATCCTGTTGGATATATATAATTCTCCCCCTTTCTCTCTCTTCTTCTCTGTGTGTGTGTGTGTGTGTGTGGTGTGTGTGTGTGTGTGTGTGTGTGTGTGTGTGTGTTTAAATGTATCTTATATG
>CM060320.1:29683933-29686433 GCA_030674155.1 Stramonita haemastoma
AATAGTATTAGTCACTCGTTGACTGCTAGTGTTATCAACCCATCAGTGTTTTTGTTTTTCGGTTTGAGAGAGTGATGGGGGTGGCAATAGCCTGATTACGTTTGGCCAAGTTGTTGATTGGATTTACTTAGGCTGATCAACTAGATAAAGAAACCGTTACTTTGAGTGTTTTGTACCAGTCTACCAGATACTCTTGGTGTTTAGATTGTATGCTCCCATTCTGAAACCTGATGGCTTTGGATTGGGTAACAGTTTTTCAGCTTAATCTATGCTTTTTGTTTTCCATCTTTTTGTTGCATACCTTTTCTGTTTGCATTTTCAACTTAGTTCAGCATGCCTTTGTTTCTTTCACATTTGTCTGTGTCTGTCTCTAATTGTCTGGCTGTCCGTCTCTCTCTCTCTGTTGTTGTCTCTGTCTCCCGCTCTATCTGTCTCTCTTTCTCTATGTCTGTCTCTCTATCTCTCAAACATAGATGACAAAAAATATCAAACAAAATAATCAGAACAAACATTTAAGTCTATATTAACATGATCAGTTTCTTTAAGAAATATCTTGAACAAAATTCAAAAGACAAGTCTGTTAAAAACAGTAGCCTATGACTTAAAACGTCAACATAAGCACATACAAAAGGAAAAAAACCACAGCATCCCAGACAGAACCACTTAACTGTAATGAAGCTAATTACTATGCATGATCAGGAAAACGAAGAGAGGGTTTAGTTGAGTGGGGAACAAAGAGTGGCCTCATCAGTCGCTCTCTCTCGTGGACAGGCAAAAGTTAAATGAATTCTTTGTTAAATGAACAAACATGACATTTAACAAATGTTTTATAGGAAAACAAGGTCTTTTCCTTTTTGGGCACGGGTAACAACCAGAAAAAGGATGGTAAATTTGCTTTGTCACGAAAAACGTTAATATTTATAATTCCACATAAAAACTAAAAACTTTCGGAGGTTCATGGTAATGAAAAAAAAAATCATGTGGGAGACTTCGTAGGAACAAATAAATTTCCTTTAATATAAAATATATACAGAATATTTTAAAATGTTAAAAGACCGTGTTTTGTACAAAAATAAATAATATCACAATTCAATAAATATGTATACTGCAGCTGCTCAATAAGCTGGAAGCTAGTAAAATAGCCGTCAATTTGTGAGCAAAGAAATTGACATCAATGCCTCGTGTTTATTGGTTTGAGAGTCTTAAGGTCTTAGGAATAAACACCCCTCTGACAGACCTGTTGGTCATCAGTGACACTAATTCTACGTGATGGTTCATCTCCCTTGGTGAAGGTTTAGTACAAAATTATTCGTTTTCTCTCAGTACGACTGGTCATCAGTGGTTGGCAGGCTTGTCCATAAAGGCTTTGCATGATTCTGTTTATCCAGGATGTTGGGCTAGTTTGCGTTGTGATGATTGACTTGAAGAAACTGCTAAAAAAAGGTACTTCTTTTTTCCATTACGCCATTTAACTGTCCGATTGCTAAGTATGATGAAATTAAGTTATGCTTTTCTACAAGCTTGAGAGAGGTGAGCCATGATAGACTTAACTGATCCTAATTGTAATCCATGCAAATGTCAGTGAAATGTTCCAATGTACCCTAAGAGAAGCAATGGAAAAATCAGGTAAACTTTCATTGCCATCTTCAACTTTTATCCCAAATAGTTTCTTTTCTTTTCTGATTTCATGTATGTTTAAATTAAATCAAAATACTCGATTATCTCAAAACAGAAACATTTATTTAGAATGTATTCTTCTTTATTGGATACTAAATTGTGTGGTATTTAGAATTTAAAATATTTGTTAAAAACTTTCAGGACTATCCCTGACATGATCTGAAAATTTTCATTATCTGTTACTGGCAGAAATAGTGTTTATAGCAGAGGTAGTAGTATTAGAAGCAGCAGCGGGAGCAGCGGCAGCAGCAGAGGCAGAAGCAGCGGCAGAGGCGAGCAGCAGCAGCAGCAGCAGCAGCAGCAGCAGTAGTAGTAGTAGTAGTTAGTAGTAGTAGTAGTAGTAGCAGCAGCAGCAGCAGCAGCAGCAGCAGCAGCAGCAGCAGCAGCACCACCACCACCACCACCACCACCACCACCACCACCACCACCACCACCACCACCATCAGAACCAGTGACAGCAACAGCAGCAGCGGTAGAGTACATGTTATCTCTTCCACTGATAGGTTGTCAGAAGTGCTTTGGGCAGACTGACAGACAGGCCAGATACCAGACCAAAGAGGTCAGCCGTCCTCTGTCCTTTCCCTTGACCCATCAAATGAAAGGTCTGCACTCACTGACTCCAGACACTGAGCTGTCATTAGAACCGACTTTGTATGGTCACTCCATCTGCGGTGGCCAAGGACGTTTTGCTACATGCAATCGGTCAGTCGGTCAGCCAGCCAGCCAGCCAACCAGTCCTTCAGTCAGTCTGTCAGTCAGTTAGCTAGACAGAGGCAGATTTGCAGGCATGCAGGTAGGCAGGCAGGCAAACACATGTAAATGT
>CM060320.1:29691433-29713933 GCA_030674155.1 Stramonita haemastoma
CTCAGTGTGACTAATCTTGAAGGGTTGGCAGATTGGTCCACGAGACGTTTGCAGGATTCTGTTCAACCAGAATTAGTAGTAGTAGTAGTAGTAGCAGCTAGTAGTAGTAGTAGTAGTAGTAGTAGTAGTAGTAGTAGTAGTAGTAGTAGTAGTAGTAGTAGTAGTAGTAGTAGTAGTATAGTAGTAGTAGTAGTAGTAGTAGCAGTAGTAGTAGTAGTAGTAGTAGTGATAGTAGTAGTAGTAGTAGTAGTAGTAGTAGTAGTAGTAGTAGTAGTAGTAGTAGTAGTAGTAGTAGTAGTAGTAGTGTAGTAGTAGTGCCACCACCACCTCCATAGCCACCAATAGCAACAACAGCAGCAGTAGCAGTGGTGGCAGTAGTAACATTCGTAATCTCTTCCACTGATAAGGGATGTCAGAAGTGCTTTGGGGCGGACTGACAGACAGGCCAGATACCAGACCCAGAGGTCAGCCATCCCCTTGTCCCTTTCTCTGACCCATCAAATGAAAGGTCTGCACTCACTGACTCCAGACACTGAGCTGTTGCTAGACCGGACTTTGTATGGTCACTCCATCTGCGATGGCCAAGGATGTTTGCTACATACAAGCAGTCAGTCAGTCAACCAGCCAGTTAATCATCTAGGCAGAACATAATAGGCAGGCAAGCATGCGGGAAAATTCTTGCACTAGTTAAGTATGAGTAAGTGATAAAGAACAGGATTGAGTGGGTTACTTTTGTTTTTGTTAGTTTTTTTGTTCTCTTGTTGGTTCATTTGTTAGTTGATTGGATGGTTGGTTGATATGATGTTAGCATGCATTCCCAGTATCAGAATTCCCAGACGGAAGGATAGTACGTTTAGTGTTTGGTATATGGTAAGTTGGTTGGATAGCTCCTTAGCTGATTCTGATTTATTACGTAATTGGTTTTCATACAGTTTCATTGATAGGAAAATACAATTCTGCAATGCGTTTGATGGAAGTAAGTTGAATGTTAAAATAGGCTTAGTAGTTTTCTTATACTGATATTTCACTTGCAGAGACACACAGATACAAACACACACACACACACACACACACACACACACACACACACACAAACACACATACACACAAACACAAATGCATACACACACGCAAGCGCACACACATATATACAGACACACACACACACACACACACACACACAAACACACACACACACACACACACACACACACACACACACACACACACACACACACACACACACAAAGTTGTCAATGGAAATGCCCCTCCCAAGATCACCAATAGATTCAAAATTAATGAGCACAGGCATAACCATCTACTAACATTTCCCAGACCCAGAAACAATCTTTACAAAACAAGCTTCCTATATTCAGGTAGTGATTTATGGAACAAGCTCCCAAAACATTTAAAATGTATCAAAAATAAAAATCAGTTCAAAAATCAGTTGAAAAATCACTTAATGCGCTTATGCAAAAATGTTTAAGAACTACACATCAATCCAATAACCATACTTAGAACAGACTAAAGATATTGATACTCTCTGCTAACCCCGAAAAATCTTTCACGTGTGGCTCACTGTGACTGAAAAAGCTACACTTTGCTTGCTATATATGTATGTGGAAGGGGGAAAAGGTGGAGAAAGGGTTGTTGTTTTTTTTTGTTTTTTTTTATAATTTTATTTTGAACAGGATAGGGAATAAGTGATGTATGTAAACACGTGTATATTCTGCAAATTCACAAGGAGAAAACCAAACCACTGATTTGACGACTAGATTGGATTTTTTTTTTTTTTTTTTCACTTACCCAGTTTAATAGTTTCAGGATAAATATTTAATTTTTATTTTATTTTATTATACTAATGAGACTATTAGCACTATTATATTTATATTATTTTGATAAGTGGAAAGGCCTTACTTTTTTGTTCTGGTTGTTGTTGTGTATGTTTTTTGTTGTGTTTTGTTTGTTTTTTGTTTGTTTGTTTGAATGTTTGTTTGTTTGTTTTTGTTCATATGTGTAGGGTTTTTTATTTATGAAATATAATCATAAATCATTATCATAATTCTTCTGGTTGCTGTTTGTGTTTTCCCCCTTCCTCTTGATACCCCCTCCCCACCCGTTCCCACCCCCCCTCCAAATTTTTTTCTTTTTTGAGTGTGTGGGGTTTTTTGTGTGTGTTTTTTTGGGGGGGTTGTGTTTGTTTGCTTGTTTTTTTTGTTTGTTTTTTGCTTTAGTTTTGTTTTGCTTGGTGTTTTTTTTCGTTCATTATGTTTGTTTGGTTCTCTGTTGCTTTTGTTTGCTTATTAGTTTTTTGGTTAGTTTGAATGTTTGTTAGTGTATATGTTATTTCCTCTCAGTGGAGATTGGTATTATCATATGCAATGTTGCGTTTGTTTTTCGGGGTTTTATTTTTGTTTTTTGTTTGTTTGTTTTGTTTTGTTTTGTTTTTTCTTTTCTTCCTCATAACATAAGTATGAATTGAAGTGTGGAGATAATGTAATCTGACATAAGTTGCTTATTGACATTTCATGGATTTATTTATTTTTTTTTTTTTTTAATTTTTTTTTTTTTTTTTTTTAAGTCTTAAATAATGGTTGGTGACATTGTATTGATATAAGCTGTTGACCCCATATGATTTAAAAAAAAAAAAAAATTTTAAATGTGTGCATGCCCATATGTTTGTTATGTTATTCCACTCAGTGGTGATGGGTATTATCATATGGTATTGTTGCTTTAGTTGTTTTTTCTTTTCTTTCCTTCTATTATATAATCCGTGTGGATTGGTTTTTTGATGTTTGGTCTGATTGTTTGTTAATAATGGTTGGTGACATTGTATTGATATAAGCTGTTTGACACCATATGATTAAAATTTTTTTTTTTTTTTTTTAAATGTGTGCATGCCCATATGTTTGTTATGTTATTCCACTCAGTGGTGATGGGTATTATCATATGGTATTGTTGCTTTAGTTGTTTTTTCTTTTCTTCCTTCTATATATAATCTGTGTGGATTGGTTCTTTGATGTTTTGGTTTGATTGTTTGTTTTTTGGTGTGTTTTTATGTGTTTTTTGTTTGTTTGTTTGTTTTTGTTTTTCTTTTGTGTTGATTGTATGTTTGTTAGCGTATATGTTATTTCCTCTCAGTGATGATGGGTATTATCATAAGGTATCGTTGTGTTTGTTGTTTTTTCCTTATCTTCTTTTAAAAATATAAAGTATGAATTGAAGTATAGAGATATTGTAATTTGACATTAATTGCTTATAGATTTTTTATTATTTTACTTATTTATTTTGAAATTTTGTTGTTGTTGTTGTTGTATTTATTCATTTTTTTTAAAATTTGTTTTTTTATTATTATTATTATTATTATTATTATTATTATTATTATTATTATTATTATTATTATTATTATTATTAAGTCTTAATGTTTTTTGGTTACATTGTAATTGATATAAGCTGGTGTGTGTGTGTGTGTGTGTGTGTGTGTGTGTGTGTGTGTGTGTGTGTGTGTGTGTGTGTGTGTGTGTGTGTGTGTTTTTATTGGGTTTTTTTTTGACACTATATGATTTTTTAAAAAAGACTTTAAATGTGTGCATGTACCTACGAGTATACGAGCTGAGTGGAAGAGCGCAAACCGTGTGTGTGTGTGTGTGTGTGTGTGGTGTGTGTGTGTGTGTGTGTGTGTGTGTGTGTGTGTGTGTGTGTGTGTGTGTGTGTGTGTGTGTGTGTAGATGCACGGGTGTGTGTGTGTGTGTGTGTGTGTGTGTGTGTGTGTGTGTGTGTGTGTGTGTGTGTATGGGTGTGTGGGTGTATGTGCATATGTGTGTATGGCTTTCGAGTAGATTTTTAAAAGATTTTTTTATTTTTATTTATTTATTTTATTTATTTATTTTATTTATTTTATTTTCTCTTTTGGTTGTTGTTATAGTAGTTGCTTGTATTATTTATAGGCATAGTTTATTTTAAAGTTGTTGAAATCATGTTAGCAAGTTAATGTTGGTGAAATGTTTGTTGTTGTTGTTTTAATTGTTTGTTTGCTTTTCCCCCTTTTCTTTCTTTCGTTGGTTTTTTTTGTTTGCTAGGGATTTTCTACTTTGTCTTTTGTTGGTTTTTGTTTTGTTTAGGATTTGATTTTTGCTATTATTTTGATTTTTTTTCTTTTCTTTTCTTTAGATAGATGGCTTGATGGAAAAAAGCAGATCGCTGCTTACTCAATGTACCATCTGGAAATAAAAATTTGATTGATTGATTGATTGATTGACACACACACACACAATCACACAATCACACACATCAAACAATGGAAACAACTAATTCCTGTCCAAAACATCACATGCCCAAGTAACCTTTATGACAAGGGCAAAATAAAAATGTGCAAAAACTTTGTAAACAAATTCTTTGTGATTTTGACTTTAAATACACTGACAACCATAACCTTTGGGAAGCCAAAATTGCATTTTCTTTATCATTAATTATTCTCCACAAAAAGTCAGAATCTTTAATGAAACGTGGAGGTTGATTGGCAAATCCATAGTAAAAAAACCCGTTAACATTTGAAGTTTTAATGCCCTCTAGTTCTGAAGTTTAAATGACTAATTTCTTATGACCTTTGTTACATCATGCAAAAATAGATTGAAGCAAAAGCAGATAGAATTGCAAATTTGCAATGTGTGAGTGCTATAGTTGTGAGTGTATGAACAGACAAGCTGACAAATGGATAGAATGATCATCAAAGTTTGTTGTAGTGTATGTAATTGCAACTAGAAAACATTTTAGTCCCTAAAGAATTCTTTTCGTGTGATCATTTTGTGGATCAATAGCAAGAGATTCAAGGGTCACTAATAGTTTGTAAACAAACATTTTGCCCATCATTAAGGTAGCCACACTTAGACTTCTGGAAGAACATGTTAAAACTCTCCTCACACCTCTCATGCTTTTCTTTATTAATTAAGAGAGTTAGAGATTAAGTGAGTAAATAAACAAGCGAGTAAATGATTGAGTGTGTCTATGAGTGAGAGACTCAAAAAGTCAGCCAAAGGTTAAGACACTTATCAGTCAGTCAGTGAGTAAGTGCTAGTGACGAGGCCATTAAGCCAGTTCCTCACACTGTCAATGAGTAAGCCAGTAAATGAATTAGGAAATAAGAAATGTATGTTGTTTTTTGTGATGTTTGTTTGATCGACTGCAAACGAGTTATTTCTGTTAACTAGTCGGTTATCTATGTAACTTGTTGATTATGTAAATGGCTGGCTGCATGAAGCAAAGGTGTTTGGTGTTAAGCTGGTTGTTGTGTGTGCGGTAATGGTTGAGTAGTAAGTCAGTTTAAATGCACCCTAAAGCCTCCAGAGGATATCATGACATGTTCCTTTGCCTTGCAGATCTACGCTCGTGTAATTCATTTTCCAAAACCCTCTTTTTGCACTTAAAATGTAGTCAAAGCATCACATATTATCTATAAAGCTAATCAAATTATCATAAAATTTCTGCCTTTGTCTCACTGTATTGTCAGTGATTTTGCTCAGTTTCGTTTCATCTCTCTCTGACTCTCTGTCTCTCTGTCTCTCTGTCTCTGTCTCTGTCTCTGTCTCTCTCTCTCTCTCTCTCTCTCTCTCTCTCTCTCTCTCTCTCTCTCTCTCTCTCTCTCTCTCTCTCTCTCTCTCTCTCTCTCTCTCTCTCTCTCTCTCTCATTTCTTTCAGATTTTCAAGGCCTGTGTTATTCTATCCTCTTGATTTTCTGTGGTTCTGCTTATTTATCTGTCACTCAAATCGACCTCCTTTTTTCATCTGTCCTTCTTCTCTCCTCTCCTCTCCATGTTTCCCTTCCTCTTTCACAGCACATGCAAAACTTTCTTCATTTCTACAGGGTACATACAATTCATTTGCAAGTCAAGTCAACAATATTGTGGAACAACTTGACATTAACAAATCCTTGAGGATCGACAGCTCATTCAGTGTCCAAATCATCCACTAAACCTCCTCCATCTCCAACATGTCTTGTTGGTGATCAAGATGATTTTGAAGAGGCGAAGTATCCATTAGCTCGCTGCGTTTTCGTCACATTGGAAACGTGCAGATAACGAGTTTGCATAGCAACATAATGCTTTTACATTTCACTTCTATATATGCACAAAATAAACTTTTCCAAGTCCTTGCGTGTTTGTTTTGTGTAACTTGCGAAACCTCACGTCGAAGTTTGATTTTCATTACTGTAGGGATAAAGTGGACTCTGTGTTTAGATGCTGAAAAAGCTGAACATGTTTGGGAAGCTTTTTTGCTTAAAATGCTAAAAATGAAATTGGAATGAATCTGTATGAATAGTGACAGCAAGAATAATACATATATATATATATATATATTTATATACATATAGATAGATAGATAGATAGATAGATAGATAGATAGATAGATAGATAGATAGATAGATAGATAGATAGATAGATAGATAGACAGATGGATAGATGGATATATGTATATGTATATGGAGAGAGAGAGAGAGAGAGAGAGAGAGAGAGAGAGAGAGAGAGAGAGAGAGAGAGAGAGAGAGAGAGAGAGAGAGAGAGAGAGAGAGAGAGAGAGAGAGAGAGAGAAGAGAGAGAGAGAGAGAAAGGCAAGGCAAGGCAAGGCAAGGCAAGGCAAGGCAAGGCAAGGCAAGGCAAGGAAAGGCAAGGCAAGGCAAGGCAAGGCAAAATTCTTTTATTCGAGGATAGTAGATAAACACTCGTGTGCTTTTTACATCCAGTCCCCGCCCTTTTCAGGGATAGCATTAAGATAAAAAAAAATAATAGCCACAACTACACAACAACAATTATAATGATCCAAATACCAAAAGTAAGGAACCATACCAAGTATCAAACAACAGGCAAGAAATAACACAGAGATACAATTTTAAGGTAATGTTATAAAAAGTCACTCATTCAGAAACGAAAATAGGAAGTAAGAATCAATGATAATTTTGATTTGAATAAAGGAAAACAAACAAAAACAAAACAAAGAAAAAACAAAACAAAACAAAACAAAAAAAGCGCAATAATTAAAGATCAAACATGAGAATATGATGAGGTTAAATGACTGAAAACATCAATCCACCACCATCTATCATCAAAATAAGTCCCATAAAACATAAGATTTTGATAAAAGGGGAGAAAGAACAACAACAACAGGTAAGGAATAAGACAGAGATACAATATTGAGGTAATGTTACAAAAAGGCACTCATTCTGAAACAAAAATATGAAGTAAGAATCAATGATGATTTTGATTTGAAACACACACACACACACACACACACACACACACACACACACACACACACACACACACACACACACACACCACACACACACACACACACACACACACACACACACAAACAAACAAACAAACAAAAAAAACAAATAAGCAAACAGAACAGCAACAACAACAAAAAAAAAAGGGGGCGCAATAATTAAGGAGCAAACATGAGAATACGATGAGCTTAAATGACTGAAAACATCAATCCACCACCATCTATCATCAAAATAGTCCCATAAAACATAAGTTTTGATAAAAGGGGAGAAGCACAAAAAAAACAGGTAAGGAACAAGACAGAAATACAATATTAAGGTAATGTTATAAAAAATGCACTCATTCAGAAACAAAAGTATGAAGTAAGAATCAATGATGATTTTGATTTGAAGAAGAAAAAAACACACCAAATAAACAAACAAAAAGAAAACAAAGCAACAAAACAAAAAAACAAAAAACCAAACCAAACAAACAAACAAACAAACAAACAAACAAACAGAAAAAAAAGAAAAGAAAGAGGGCGCAATAATCAAAGAGCAACATGAGAATACGATGAGGTTAAATGACTGAAAACATCAACCCACCACCATCTATCATCAAAATAGTTTTGATAAAAGGGGAGAAAGAACAGCAACAACAACAAAAAACCCAACTCACACACACACACACACACACACACACACACACACACACACACACACACACACACACACACACACACACACACACCACACACACACACAGGGAGGGAGAAAAAAGAGAGAGAGAGAGAGAGAGAGAGAGAGAGAGAGAGAGAGAGAGAGAGAGAGAAGAGGAGAGAGAGAGAGAGAGAGAGAGAGGAGAGAGAGAGAGTTAAAATCAAGTTTAAGTCATAGAGTTTTGTCTTCTTTATTCTCTGGTCAGTTCCTCCAAGTCTCACCTTTTACAGACAATTGAATGCTTTTGCCCCTGTTCTTTCTGTTTTTTGTTACAAAGGTATCTCTCATATGACAGGTGCTTAACATTGGCTTGGTGAAAATGATTGCACCCCCTTTTGAATTTAACTTCCTCTTTCCCTATGACTGATTATACTCTGTACTAAATTAAAAGAATATTCTCTGAAGTCAGAGTGTGGCGACTGATATGATGAAGTGCATAACGTTAGCCAGAGATGCACTCTTTCACTTCTTGTCTCACATTCACTCTAGGGTGTGATAAGCAAGACAGTGCTAGGGCAGTGTGTAGTTCGTTTTCAGTCACTCTGTCTGTCCCTGTCTGTCTGTCTGTCTCTCCCTCTATCTCTCTGTCTCTTCGGATGAGACTTTAAACCGAGGCCCTTTGTGCTAATGCACGCAGACCATATTGCGCACACGTTAAATCCTGTTCCGCTTTTTCGTAAGAGTAGGCCATCGTGTTCCAGTGGGAACAGATGACATTTACAAAACTGCATACACACGGGGACTGGATGCACAAAAGCACATGAGTGCTTATTCCATTATCCTCGATGTAAAAGAATAAATCAAATCTTTCTCTCTGTCTCTCTGACTTGTTTTTGTGTGTGTCTGTGTGTATGCCTGTGTGTCTGCGTGTCTGTCTCTCTCTCTGTGTTTCTGTCTCTGTCTCTTTCTGTCTTTGTCTCTGTCTCTCTCTATTCCTCCCTCCCTGCCTCTCTTTCTTTCTACCCCCCCCCCCCCCCCTTTTTCCCCAACCAATCCGTTTTTGTCTGCTCTCTCTCTCTCTTAAACAAGAGTACAAATCTCTTCCCCTAAGGCTGCAGGACAGCGCATCATTGCAAGCTAAACCAAAGACTGGGTAACTCGATTGCTGTAATGAGTTCTGGTAGCGACCAGTTCATTCACTGCTGTCTTCCCTCTCTGCCGTTTGTTTTCTCTCCCGACTTGTCTGTTGCTTCCCTCAACATCAAGGTCCTCCAACTGTTCGTGCTGAGGTCACTGGGGCCTGTGTTGAGGGCTAACAGAATGTTGTAACTCGGTGTGTGAAAGATGCTTGGTTCACGTTTTGTAGTTTTCTTTTCTTTAAATGTTTTGCTATGATATTTTTTAAAATTTCCATCTCGATGTGTGTGTGTTTTGTGGAGAGAGAGAGAGAGAGAGAGAGAGAGAGAGAGAGAGAGAGAGAGAGAGAGAGAGAAGAGAGAAGAGAGGAGAGAGAGAGAGAGAGAGAGAGAGAGAGAGTATGTGTGTGTGTTCATAGGTCATATTTTTTTTCTTGTTTTTTGTCCGTCTCTTTTTGTTTGTTTGTTTGGGTGTTCCTATAGAAGTCTAATTAGTTATCTGTTTATTTAAACACTCATTCTTTCATTCATTCATTCTTCCGATCTTTTTATAAAATACATATTGCTTGACTGAGTGACTGACTTATTGATTAAGAAATGGATAGGGTGATTGGTTGTTTGAATGATAGATTGATTTTAAAAAAAATCATTTATTTATCTATATATTCTTTTACATCGAGGACAATGAAATAAGCACTGGCTGCTTTTTAATATTTAGACCCCATGTGTATGGAGTTTTGTAAATCTTGTCTTCTGTTTCCACCGGCACACAATGACCTACTCTTACGAAAAGCGGAACGTGCTTTAAAGCAACAAAATTTATAGTGTGCGCAAGATGTTCTGCGTGCGTTCGCACACGGTCCTGGTTTATAGTCTCGAATGAGGGAGGAAGTGAGGGAGAGAGGAAGGAAGGGAAGAAGCCATTCCTTCTGTACTTTATTTCTTCATATACTCGTTTATCTTTGTCTGTTGTTGTTGTAGATATTCGAAAACACTTTTTTTTTTCTTTGTTGACAGTTAGAACATGTCTAGCACTCATCGCCTATGTCCCTCTCTGTTTTACTCTCTCTGCCTTCATCTCTTTGTGTGTATCAGTTAGAACATGTCTAGCACTCATCGCCTATGTCCCTCTCTGTTTTACTCTCTCTGCCTTCATCTCTTTGTGTGTATCAGTTAGAACATGTCTAGCACTCATCGCCTATGTCCCTCTCTGTTTTACTCTCTCTGCCTTCATCTCTTTGTGTGTATATATGTCTGCATGTTTTTACCACTTTATCTTTCTTTGCTCCATCTTTCTGAGTATATTATGTCTGTTTGACTGCCTATCTGTGTGTTTGCCTTCCTGCCTGCCTACCTTGCTGCCTGTCTGCCTGTCTACCTGCCTGCCTGTCTGTCTTTCTGTCAGTTTGTTTGTCTGCATGTCTGTCTCATCCTCCTCTCTCTCTCTCTCTCTCTCTCTCTCCTCTCTCTCTCTCTCTCTCTCTCTCTCTCTCTCTCTCTCTCTCTCTCTCTCTCTCTCTCTCTCTCTCTCCCCCTCTCTCTCTGTGTCTCTGACTCTGTCTCTCTGTCTATGTCTCTGTTTCTCTGTCTTTCTGTCTCTTCCCTCCCTCCCTCCCTCTCTCTCTCTCTCTCTCTAGCTCTATCTCTGGCTCTCTCCTTTCTCTCTTTCTCTCTTTCTCTCTCTTCTCTCTCTCTCTCTCCTCTCTCTCTCTCTCTCTCTCTCTTCTCTCTCTCTCTCTCCTCTCTCTCCCTCTCTCTCTCTCTCTCTCTCTCTCTCTCCTCTCTCTCTCTCTCTCTCTCTCTCTCTCTCTCTTCTCTCTCTCTCTCTCCCTCCCTCCCTCTCTCTCTCTCTCTCTCTCTCTCTCTCTCTCTCTCTCTCTCATCTCTCTCTCTCTCTCTCTCTCTCTCTCTCTCTCTCTCTCTCTCCTCTCTCTCTCTCTCTCTCTCTCTTCTTACAAGCCTTCCACTGCAGACCAAACTACCTCAGCAACACACGGCAAGAAAAGTATAACAGGCTGGATGACCAGTACTATGGCCGTTACTATCAACCTGCCAATTCATACAGTGACCAAAGCTTTAGAGGCAGACCCTTTTTCCCCTCCCAAAGAGACCACTCCACCACGACTAGTGAAGACCCCCGTCTGTTCTGGACACACCCCTCAGCTGGTGGGGCATGCCCTCCTCCCCATTCATCTCTCCACTTTCCTTCACTTCCCAGACAGTCTAACAGAAATCCACTACAGCCATCTCACCACCAACAGCCCCCTCCCAACTATCATTCTTTTTCTGACAACTTGATCAATCAACAACAGATATCCTCTTTTGTTTCTAATCACCCCAATATAACTAAAACATACAAAGCAGACCATGGAGATGTCCCTTTGGTAGATGGAAAGCACAGTTCATTATCTCATGAAGACCCTGCAATAACAACTTTCAGGTATTCTGTAAATAGCAACCCTCATTTTGTCAGACCTAATCAGCATCTGTCATCAGGTCAGAATATCAAGCTAGCTCATGAGCAGAATGACCAGTTTCACCCTCTAGCTATGAAACTGTTGAATATGGCTTCCCACATTCTGACACAGCAGAATGTCAATACTATGCAACACTAACCTGAATCTCTGTGTGTGTGTGTGTGTGTGTGTGTGTGTGTGTGTGTGTGTGTGTGTGTGTGTGTGTGTGTGTGTTTGCCTAGTAAATAACGGGTGATAAAAGTAACAGGTTATAAAAGTGTTTCTTCCACAACTACAGAGTCATAAGGTTACAGATATGTTTTCTGGTTGACTATATGGTGAAAAGGTTACGGATAAGTTTTCTACTTAACTATATCATGAAATGGTTACAGATATGTTTTCTACTTAATTATATGGTGAAAAGATTGCAGATATGTTTTTCTACCTTACAATATGGTGAAAAGGTTACAGATATGTTTTTTACTTAACTATATGGTGGATAGGTTACAGATATGTTTTCTACTTAACTATATGGTGAAAAGGTTGCAGATATGTTTTCTACTTAACTACAAAGTGAAAAGGTTACAAATACAGCTGAAAGCGCTTTATGATAACTACAGCCAGTGCTCCTAGATGCTGTAAAGAAAGATCTTCATACACCAAAGTAAACAGGAAGGCAGGCAGTATGTACAGCCTGAGAAGTCTGAGTATGGAATCACGTGGAATACATTGGGATGAAATATAGATGTCAGGGGTGGGTGAAAAAAAGAAGGGGTGTATATATGTATGTGTAATTGTATGTGTATGTGTGTATATATGTATGTATGTGTATATGTATATGTATGTGTGTATATGTATGTATGTGTGTATATGTATATATATATATGTATACATGTATATATATATATATATATGTATATATGTGTATGTGTATATGTGTGTATGTATATATATGTATATGTATATATGTGTGTATATGTGTGTATGTGTATGTGTGTGTGTATATATATAATATATATATATATTATATGTATGTATATATGTATATATGTGTGTGTGTGTATATTGTATGTGTGTGTGTATGTGTCTGTGTTTGTGCGGGTTTGTGCGTGTGTGTGTGTGTGTGTGGTGCGTGTGTGTGTGTGTGTGTGTGTGTGTGTGTGTGTGTGTGTGTGTGTGTGTGTGCGCGCGTGTGAGTGTGTGTGAATAAAATTCTGCTTAATGTGAGTGCTGCAGTCAGCTGTTCTCACTAACTTCCGACATTGCTGGTCTGAATTGCTTAGTCTTTGGGTATTCACTGAAGACTTACAATCTATATCTCCCTGGGTGAGTGGATTGTACTCTTGATTATTATTTATTCTACTATTATCTTCCAGCCTTTACTGAAAGATATTGGACACGTTGGTGAGAGATAATTAATTTTGTAAATATAGTTAAAAATTCTACTTTTTTTTCCCTCTTCATTTTCATTGCAGTTTTTTGCACACAGTAAATTCTTACTGTTTGATAATATAGGTTGTAAATTTGTGAGAGTAAGTGATATTGCTTGCAGGGCTTTTGCTGTATATATCATTTGTGCCACATAACCCAGTGTGTGTGTGTGTGTGTGTGTCGCAGCGACAGCAAGGCCGATATATAAAAACTTTTTGTCCTGATATCACCTTGTGCTGGTAAGCTGGTTGAGTGTTTTTCATTCTGCCAGTTGCGTACATATGTGGGTTTATTTTGCTTTTTTCGCAAATTTTGGCATTCGTGATTGCAAAATTGTTTGTTGTAACAAATAGTAACCACTCATTGTTTGGTGGGTGGTTGTTGTTGTTGTTGTTGTTGTTGTTGTTTGAAACTATTTGATTTCCGTTTTGAATATACTATTTATGTATCTTTTGTATGATGTCTTTAACCCTTAAAAAGTGGCCTTCAAAAGAAGGATTGCGAGTTGGGTATTTAAACATAAATCATGCGTATAACAAACTAGATGAAATTGCAACGATTTTGGACAACTTTGGTAAAAACTTTCATTTGTTTTGTCTTTCTGAATCACGACTACGTTTTCAAATACCAGATTCTGACCTGTTATTCCCTGGTTACAATATCATTCGTCGTGATCCAAAAACTCCTAAAGAAACGGGTTTATTATTATACTATAATCAGTCAGTCACTTTAAATAGAGTCTTAGAATTGGAGCAGTACCATGTTGAATCTTTATGGGTAGAAGTCAAGTTAAAACATACAAAACCATTACTCATCGGCTTTATTTACAGAAATCCTTCCGAAAGAATAAACTGGTATACTAATTTTAATACAATGATGGACGCTGCCACACTTTATAATAATGAAATAATATTATTAGGTGACTTTAATATTGATTTACTAAAACCTCAGACACAATGGGTTCAGCTTTTCAAAACTTTTAATTTAAATCAGCTTATTGACTGTCCAACTCGTATTACAGACACCACTAGCACTCTCATTGACCACGTTTACGTTTCTTCCGAACAGAACATAGCTGAAGTTTGTTCACCTGTTTCTTCGTGCAGTGACCATTTCCCTATTTGTGTAACTTGGTCGAGAAAAGGGATAAAAATTCCCAGGACAGGACACAAAACAATAAAATACAGATGCTTTAAACAGTTCAAAGAAGATGTTTTTCTTAATGATGTGGCAAACTCCACTTTGTCACATGTTTATCAGTATACTGATCCAGGTGAAGCCATAGACTTCTGGATACGCACCTTTTCTAAAATATATAATAAACATGCTCCAATAAAAACAAAACGAGTGAAATTCAAGCCAAAACCTCCATGGATATCAGCAGAAATAGAGAACGAAATAAAAGTAAGAGACTGTTTAAAGTCTAAACATGATAAAGAGTTTAAAAACCAAAGAAACAAGGTGACAAACATGAAGCGTGTAGCAAAACAAAAGTACTTTCAAGATCTTGTATCGGACAGAAAAAACTGCAGACACATTTGGAAAGCCATTAATCTACTAACAAATAAAACTAACAAAAAGGCACAAACTACAGTTAAAGATATTTCATCCTTGAGCCTGAATAAACATTTTGTTGGGATAGCCAATAACCTAATAAAGTGTGAAGACTGGAAAAGTAATGATTTGAAACATTTAAGAGCATATTGTGAGTCTAAAAATATACACTCTAAATTAGACATTCCATTTATTTCCTTACCTGAAGTGCTGACATCCCTCTTACAATTAAAGCAGTCAACCACAAAAGATGTTGATGGACTAGATGGTAAAATAATTAAAATTGCTGCGCCTGTAATAGCAGACACCCTTACCTATATTTATAATCTTTGTATTGACAAAGCTTATTTTCCTTCTCATTTTAAAAAGGCTAAAGTAATTCCTCTCTTTAAATCTGGCGCATCAGATGACCCATCGAATTACAGGCCGATATCAATTTTGTCTATCTTATCAAAGCCTTTAGAAAAGCATGTTAAAAAATCTTTACTTTTACATTTAGAAAAATATGACCTAATCAATCCAAGTCAATCAGGTTTCAGAAAAAAACATTCATGTCACACGGCTCTGATAAATATGGTAGACAAATGGCTTCTGAATATTAATAACAATATGTTTACCGGAGTTGTCTTCGCCGATTTTGCAAAGGCTTTCGATGTGATAAACCACACACTTCTGTTAAAGAAACTACACCTATATAGAATATCAAAGAATACCTTTCAATTTTTTGAATCATTTTTATCAAATAGACAACAGTCAGTCTTTGTTGGAAAGTCTCAGTCTGATTTTCTCACAGTGACCAATGGTGTTCCCCAAGGTTCAGTTCTGGGTCCTATACTTTTCTCTCTATATATTAATGATTTACCATTGTACATGAATGCTTGTTGTGAATTATTTGCAGATGACAATTCAATTTATGCTGAAAATCATTCCTTACAAATTTTGTCATCTAATCTCCAAGACAATATACATCAGCTTACCAGATGGGCAGAACTAAATCACATGTCCCTTAATCCAATAAAGACTAAATGTATGTGTATAACAACCAGACAAAAGCGACAGAATCAGATCTCTTCTATGTTCCCTATAAATGTTTCAGGTGAAAAAATTGAAGAAGTAAATTTCCACAAGGTGCTAGGAATCATTATTGATCATAATCTTTCATGGCAAGATCACATCGCCAATCTAAGTAAAGTTGTATCGCAAAAGGTGTTTCAGTTATCCAAAATAAAACATTTCCTTAATCTTAGCACTAGAAAACAGTTTTTCCATGCACACATAAGTTCTGTTATAGAATACGCATCAACCTTGTGGGATTCTGCAAGTGCAAATACATTAAAACCTCTGATTAGATTATACAAGCGTGCCATTAAACTTATTCTATTGAAATCAAGCTCATTAACTTCCGTGGACTATAAATCAGTTGGTATTTTGCCATTTAAATTGCAGTTGGAATACAACAAAGCTTTAATGATGCACAGAATAGTGTATGGAAATGCACCGCCCACTCTGGCAAAACATTTTCAAATAAATACATATCGTCATTCACATAAACTTACTGTGCCAAAACCAAGAATAGATCTGTTTAAAAGTAGTCTTGTATATAGCGGTGGCACTTACTGGAATAACCTGCCAGCATCCTTAAAAAGTGTAACTTCTATGCTAAACTTTAAAAAATCATTGAAACATTTTCTTATGAATGAAAGGCTGACAGAGACTGGCTGTTGATCTTGTCTTATATAAAAAAAAAAAAGCATATTGTTTTCTTGTTAATCGGACAAAATGTCAGTCATGGTTTGCCATGACTTCATTTAATCATGTTTTACATATGTCTCTTTATCAGCTGTCTGTCATTCTCTGTCTGTCTGTCTGTCTGTATGTCTGTCTGTCTGCCTGCCTGTGAAACTGAGTGTCTTTAGTCTGTCCGTCTGTCTGTATTCTATCTCTCATCTGCCTGTCTATCCCTTCTCTGTCAGTCTGTACTCTGCTCTGCTCTACTCTACTCTACTCTACTCTACTCTACTCTACTCTACTCTACTCTACTCTACTCTACTCTCTAGTCAATCATATTTCTTATTTTCTAATCTGATTTTGTGATTTTGTTCTCTCATTTTGTAAAAGATAAAGCATAAGCGTAGAAAATGTTTCTTGTATTTGGATGATGTTATGGATTTTTTTTTCTTTTTTCTTCACTCATACAATGTATATGTGCAGTTTGTTTGTTATCGCTATGCCTTTCTTTTATTTTCTTCCTTTTTCACCCAGAAGGGTGTTATAAAAAGGCACGTTTTCTTATGCCATTACCCTCTTTAAATACTCATTCATTCATTCGTTCATTCGTTCATTTCTCTCTCTCTTCTCTCTCTCTCTCTCTCTCTCTCTCTCTCCTCTCTCTCTCTCTCTCTCTCTCTCTCTCTCTCTCTCTCTCTCTCTCTCTCTCTCTCTCTCTCTCATGAATCTTGAAATTGATTTTTCTGTACCCTTTGTATTTAGTATTTGCTTGTTCGTTCGAAAGTATTTCCTTATCTATTTTCATATTGGGTACATTTGCAACTTTTCATGTATATTGGTGGGGTTTTGTTTGCTTGTTTATCTTTTGTTTGGGTGTGTTGGGGGGGGGGAGGTGGGGGGGGGGGAGTCTTTTCCGAGGGCTGGATGTAAAAAAGCAATCTTTGCTTATTCTATTACCCTCTTTGAATAAAGAAAGTTTCTCTCCCCCTCTCTGTCTCTGTCTCTGTCTCTCTGTCTCTCTGTCTCTCTGTCTCTATGTCTCTGTCCTGTCTCTGTCTCTGTCTCTGTCTCTCTCTCTCTTTCTCTCTCTCTTCTCTCTCTCTCTCTCTCTCTCTCTCTCTCTCTCTCTCTCTCTCTCCTCTCTCTTCTCTCTCTCTCTCTCTCTTCTGTCTCTGTCTCTGTCTCTCTTCTATTTTGATTTTCTTTTTGAAACCTTTGCTCCACGGACTGTATGTATGTATGTATGTATGTATGTATGTATGTATGTATGTATGTATGTATGTATGTATGTATGTATGTATGTATGTATGTATGTATGTATGTATGTATGTATGTATGTATGTATGTATGTATGTATGTATGTATGTATGTATGTATGTATGTATGTATGTTTCCATTTGTGTGCTTTGTGTATCTATATGGTTGT
The DNA here is from genome assembly GCA_030674155.1 of Stramonita haemastoma. Lineage (NCBI taxonomy): Eukaryota > Metazoa > Mollusca > Gastropoda > Neogastropoda > Muricidae > Stramonita > Stramonita haemastoma. The sequence goes on from CM060320.1 coordinate 29,709,083, forward strand.
AAAAGATCAGTAAGAAGAATTTTGGACAAAAAAACTTCACTGTATTTTTTATAATTCGGGATAACTAATTTTGATATAATTCTCTGGCTACATTTCTGTTATTTCCAGTTCTTTATATTTATTCTTCTGAACACAAGTACAAATCAGCTTCAAAGCTCTGCAATCAGAATAGGTAAAATAGTAGCATGTTGTATTTTCGTAGATGGAAAATGCACATACATTGCTAAGCACACAGCTAAACTTCTTTTGTAATTTTTTTGAATAAAACTGAACACAGAAAATAACGTGTGATTCCGGATATGAACTGATAGCAGTTCATATCATTTGAACTTTGTGTGCTTAAGTTTTCTCAATGTTGTGTTGAATTCTATGTACTGTAAACAAACGAAAACCACCTTTTATCTACAAGAGCAGAACAAAAAACCCAGATATATTACAGGATGTCCTTATTTATACTATTCCACATTAATTTTGTTTGCACATTTCTATTTACTTGTGCACATAAATCTTAAGCCTTTAGCGTGACCGGAGGACATTTCCTTGTGGTTTTAGCAGCTAACGTTTTCCCCTAAGAACAGTCGCTTTTCCATTATATGTTTTTAGCAGGTCTTTAGTATTCTTCGCGAAAATAGCCCTCTGAACCTTTCAACTGTCCACCAGATCATGTGAATGACGAGGGCACTATTTGTTTTCTCCCAAACTAATTACCCTTTGTTTGAGTTTTGTGTGGTGTAATTAGTCTCACTAGAGTCCTCTAGTTCTCTGTTTGCCAGAGTTTACTTTTTGTAATGTATTGCTGATTTTTCAACGCCTTGAGACGAATATTTCAATTATATATTTTTTTTCAATGTAGTTTGAAGCTGTGTTTGCATGCTACACACCGGACGCTACCACATTCTATTTGTTGGGATAACGGACATATCTAGCTAGCTAGCTAGATAGATAGATCATTGTATGGAGAAAGAGAGAGACAGAAATAGAGACAGAGACAGAAAGAGAGACACAGACAGACAGACAGACAGACAGACAGACAGACAGACAGACAGACAGACAGACAGACAGACAGACAGACAGACAGACAGACAGGCAGTCAAATAGAGAGACATGGAAAGAGAGAGAGAGAGATAAACAGAGTGACAGACTTTAATTAAAAAAGTATATACCACTTTATGTCACGGCAGGTTTTTCTGCGTGAAATTCGGGCTGATCTCCCCGGGGAAAGCGCGTCGCCACAAGTGCAGCGCCTACCCATTATTTTATTATTTTTATACAGCCCCGAGCCACCCTGGGGACTCCGACTCCCCAATTTTCCTCAGGGATAGTGTCTAAACACGACACCTATGTGCATGCTGGTTTTTATAATTTTGTCACCTGCTCCTACCGGCACACAATGGCCTGCTCTTCCGAAAGGCGGAACGGGGTTTTAACGTGTGCGCAAGATGTTCTGCGTGCGTTCGCAGACAGGCAGGAAGAGAAACTGAAATACGAACAAACAGAGACTGGATCTGAGACATTGACAGAGAGACAAGGACCAATAAGCAGAGACAAGTTCTAAGACACAGGCAAAAAGATTAACAGAGAGGGAGAGAAGAGAGAGAGAGAGAGAGAAGAGGAGAGAGAGAGAGAGAGAGAGAGAGAGAGAGAGAGAGAGAGAGAGAGAGAGAGAGAGAGAGAGAGAGAGAGAGAGAGAGAGAGAGAGATTTTCTTTTCTTTAATTCATATTCATTCCTTTTCTTTCCTAAGCCATTATAGGTCTGCAGGTATATGTGTGGTTTTCCCCCAATTGATTTGATTTTGTTATATTTGAATAAATACAAGCATCCACGTCACATAATTTTCTACATGTTTTCCCTTTCAGAAAAGTGAATGCTAAAAGAATATCTAAACACCAGCTATACACCAGTCAAACCAGTTCGACTCGCCTGTCAAAACTAGTTGAAAAATATCTATTGATATTTATGATAAGTATTAACATGTTCATATATATATATATATATATATATATATATATATATATATATATATATATATAAAATATATATATATATATATATATATATATATATATATATATATATATATATCAGAAAATGTTAATAGAGAAATACAGGTCGAGGTGCGAGGTAACCATTCACAACTTCTCAATCATTTTCAAAATAAACGATTCAATTACTAGAAAAATAAACATACTGTGCAGGGGGAAGCACCTTAAAGTATTCAATATTTCAATGGCAGGTTTTTATGCATTTTTAGTATAAACAGTGCAGTATGTGATGGGGTGGTAAGTAGATTATCTCCCATGTGATCGGAGCTAGGCAATCGCAGCGTCGTGTTTCTATTTAGTGACACACCTGTGAATTGAAGATGTTCTGCTTCCTTTGGTAGTGGTCAAAACCCCTCCGTTGCACTCATTTCGTCTTCACTTCACATTTCGCTTTTTCGTCTTCTACTTATGACACTTTTTAATCCAACCTCCAGACACACTTATTTCAAACTTAAGATTTTTTTCTTTCTGTTTTCATCTCTTACCTGTCCCTGCCTTCAACATCTATCTGCCAAAGTGTATAACGTTTACAGGTGTGTGTGCGCGCGTGCGTGCTACGTGCGTGCGTGTGTGTGCGCGCGCGTGCGTGCTACGTGCGTGCGTGTGTGCGCGCGCACGTACGTGTGAATACACATTCGAATTTGCTAAAACTGTAAATTGTTGTTGATTGCTTGTGTGTTGTTTAGGTCGAATGCAAGCGCTTTGATTTTTTTTTTACAAGATATAGCGCTATACAAATTTCATGTATTATTATTATTATTATTATTATTATTATTATTATTATTATTTATTATTATTATTAAATGTAATTTATGCAACCACTTTTTAAAGAGCACAGCTGAGACAGTTAGAATATGCTGTATTCTCGAGGTTTGTCCAGAGACCAGAGATAAAACATATCCACTATGTTACATAAACTTTTAGCCTACAGATAACCACGCTCAACATGACTTAACCTTATCGTTTAGAAATGTACTAGGCCTACTTGGACAGAAAAATAAAATAACACATGTAAGCGAACAAAGAGACTAACGAGGATGCAAAGCATAATCTTTTCTCGTCATATTTTGGTGACATTATGCAGATAGCGAAAGAACGGTTTTAAGCTTTTTACCCATCCTGAAGAAGGTATGATTGATGAGTTAGCTTTGAATTCTTTTATGGCATAGTTTATTGTTATTATTGCATTAAGCATTTTTGATTTTCAATATGTCGTTGTGTCTCTACCTTTTCCGTAGCGTTGAAATATGTGTAATATATATATATATATATATATTTACGCATGTCTTTTTATTTCTATTTTTGTAACCTTAACCTACTGTTGTAATAGTGTATTTAAAGAAAAAATGTACTAGGATACAGTTCCACGGTACGACTACTGTTACCAACATGAGGCTCTCACCATTTTTTATATTATGACTGCCACCTGTAGTATACTCACAACTACTCCTTACATTATCATCATCACAACAAAAAAATCACTATTGCTACTACAAACAACAGTAGTAGTAGCTGCAGCAGCAGTAGCAGCAGCAACAACGACAACAGCAGCAAAGGCATCACCATCAGTTGTGACATAAAATCAACAACAGAAAAGTCGGCAGACTGAAAAAGAACAATAATTTCTACAGCAAATCAAAAAAGCAATGAACGAAACGCAAATGAATAACAAGGATAGTAAAATCAACAACACCAACTAGAATGCCAACAGCAAGAACATAAGAGTGTCAGTTCAAAATGTAGCAATGATAGCCATTACCACAACAGCAACAACATTGACATGGCCAAAATAACAACTACTACAGCAGCGGCATCACCTACGATGGTGACAATGATGACAAACTGTAAAGACAAAAATAACTAAGGCAATAATGGCCTGACTACAAAATAATTTCTCTACCTTTCTGTCCAAAAGATAGTGACATATTTTTTGACCCAATCCATCCAGTAAAATATATATCTCTCTATTAAAAAAAACTTTCAGAAAAAAACACAACATATCAAATAACCAAGCGGCAAAAAGCAGTAACAAAAACAAGGCAAAAGAAATCTTCAAGTTTCATTTTCTGTCAAATATTTTATCAGACCATCAAAGATAAAGAGTGCATTAGGAATGCATCGTAAAACCCTTTCGTGACGTTTTATCCGTTTTTTGTGGTTTTTTTTGAGAAAAAAAAAAGATTACTGACCTTTCTCATGACATTTGAAATGTTCATTGCCGTTGAGCACCTTAGCAATTTCTTAAAACCAAAAACAAAAAAAATCATTATCCCAGGTTTTTGTACACTATGACTATTATTCCAGAAAATATTACATCGAATTTTTCGCGTGTTATCAAGAAAGCGTGATTGATGAGCCTTGTCTTTGTTCTTTGTGGAGTTAGTTGCATTTCCTTCGCTTTTCTTAACATGCAGCGTAATAAATAAGTTTTTCGGCAAAGTCACAAAGCCTTTTTTCTTTTGATTTTTCCCCCCTTGTCAAGGGTTTGAATTAAAGATCTCAATTATGCATTAGTTTTTGTGGTTGGTTTTTTATGGTAAGAAATCATGAATATTGAAACTGACATTTACAGCTAGCTGACTGTTGTGTAGGGGTTTAGTTGTTTTATTTCATTTTATGCTATTTTAGTTTAGTGTATGTGCAAATATACGTTCTTCACAACTCTGTCTCTGTCACTTTCTCTCTTTCTCTCTGTCTCTCTGTGTCTGTCTACCTGTCTGTATGTCTGTCTGTCTATCTGTCTGCATGTTTGTCTGCTGTCTTTCTTTCTCTCTCTCTCTCTCTCTCTCTCTCTCTCTCTCTCTCTC
>CM060320.1:29723933-29726433 GCA_030674155.1 Stramonita haemastoma
GGGGGGGTTCTGGTTTTTCTTTAATATATTTTTTTTCTGCACTGTGGAAGACTGTTGGGCAGTTTGCATTTCATGTAACTTAATAACCATCTATGTCAAAGGAAGGATAATAATGGTGAGATGGTAATGATGTGGCATCACATGGAATTGGAAAATGCTAGGCACTTATTCAGCTCAGGTCATGGCGTTTGTGTGTATGGTTTTTTGTATTTGTTTCGTAATGCTTTGGAATATTTTGGTATGACATAATAAACCATTTATGTTCGCTACACACATCTATTAGAACTTAAGTTAGCTGGTAGAGGACCAAGAATATATCCCTGGTATATGGCAGGTAGAACACGCAAATTATATGCTATGTAGTTTTGTAAGGGGAGGGCGTGGTCCTCTTTAAGTTGAACTAGCATGGGCTACGGATCTTTGCTATTCTTCCTCTTGGCTGGATCCAGACAGGTATTGTTGTCTTTCATTTGAACAGAAAAGGCAATGCCCTGGCAATGTAGGCTCAACTCATCCGACTTCGGCATAGGAAAGAATTGTTTTTTTGGAAGTGTTCTGGATGAAAGGCAACAGAATGGACCAAGAAGGCAGACAGTAGACAAAGAGGATGTTACAGGAAGAAAGGGAACAAGGCAGGAATCAAACCAGATGATGTAGCTAGGATTTACTAGTTAAAATGGGGTGTGATTAGCATAGGACGTGTGCCGAGTGGCCCCTGTTCCAGATATAGGGATTTGAACCCAAGAATAGGGAGTGATAGAGAAGGCCAATAGAGATTTAAAAAAAAACAACAACTTCGTCAACATGGGGTGTGTGTGTGTGTGTAGTGTGTGTGTGTGTGTGTGTGTGTGTGTGTGTGTGTGTGTGTGTGGTGTGTGTGTGTGAAGGGACTGACGGCCAGAGGTTTGGGAAGTCCAGGTAAAGCAATTTAATTTGTGTTTTGTATGCTGTGTATTACTGAAGTGTAATCATCACTTGCATTTGCCTATAAGTAGTGTGATTATATAATAAATGAACGTCACCTATGAATCGGCATGAATCTGGATCGTAAGCAGCTTGGATGCAATTTGTGTGATTTCCTTCCGTCTCTGCCTTTTCTACTCTCTAAACTATCTTCTACCATTGTCTGTCCTCTACTCTCTGTGTCCTACTGTCAGTCTTCTGCTATTCATCTTCTACTGTCTGTCTCTTACCTGTGATATAAATGAAGGCTACATTTCAAACGTAGCAAGTTCATAGGTCATAACATCAGGACCTCGTGTCGGCACATTGCCTACCACTGGGTCAACGAGATTCGAACAAAAGATCCTCTCACAACAAGTCGCGCCCGGCCATACATACCGTGCGTTCCACTTTATTATTTTGTCACAGCTTTCATTACCATCTCCTTAATCAAACCATCACCACCACCGCCACCACCACCACCACCATCATCATAATAAGAATAATACATGGAATTTATATAGCGCTATATCTTTTAAAAACAAATCAAAGCGTATCATCATCATCAGCAGCAGCAGCGCAGCGCAGCAGCAGCAGCAGCAGCAGCAGCGTTAATCATCATCATCATCATCATCGCAGCAGCAGCAGCAGCAGCATCATCATCATCATCATCATCATCATCATCATCATCATCATCATCATCATCATCATCATCATCATCATCATCATCGATTAAAGACTAATTGCATACGTCGTTAAGAAGTAAATTCTGTAAAATACTGAAATGACTGTATATATAAGATAACACATACGCTGTGTTTTATTGCGTGTTTCATATCTTGTCCAGATTGCGATTTTTTATTACGTTGAAATTGAAACCATGTAATTAAGTAATGTTGTCTATCCATCAAATCTGTCAAAGACATGCGTGTTTGTTTACTTCTTTCGTTGTAAATATGCTTATCCATTACATCATTTATATTTCTGAGATTAGAAGATAACAAGTATCAAAAGCCTTTCACATCGGGACAAGATTTTGTATTTGCTGCCTATGATTTAATGCAAAAGAAAGAAAAAGAAAAGAAAGTTAAAACAAAATCATGGATTATTGCTTTTAATGCATGTTTGCACAAACTATTGTATTCTGTGCTTTTTGGTTTTCAAAATAATAGAGTAGATAGTTTTCCAAAGGTGGTCTCACAAAGTTAGAAGATGAGTAGGAAAAAGGAGAGAAAAAAAGGTTTAGATGGGGATTAAAAAGGGGGAAACCAAGTGAGATTTGTTTTAAAACATCCTGATCAAAGATTTAAAATGTCAGCATTCTGGTTGACCTCAATCATTCTGACAGAGAAAAGTAAATAAACGCCATGAATCGTGAAAATGAGTTTTCTGTGGGGTTCAAACACAAGTCTGTATAAATACACACTACTTAATCCGCACACGTGCAAGCTTGCATTCACCAAGACATGCTAGCATGAGCTTTAAGGAAAGAGCACACACACACACACACACACACACACACACACACACACACACACACACACACACACACACACAC
>CM060320.1:29733933-29738933 GCA_030674155.1 Stramonita haemastoma
ATTTATGTCCCTGATTTGTCCCTCTTGCCATCTAGGGGTCTTTGAGAAAAACTGGCCACTGAACTCTTGGACAATATTTAGGGACAAAAGAATATACAAGCAACTGAAAAACTTGTAAAAGTAGAGTGAAATGCACTTTTTGAGTAACAATGATAAGAAGAGGTTAGGAGAGGGTAAGAACAATTACGTGAATATGGCAAACACGAATGGCAGAGACAGCTGATAACATATATATATATATATATATATATATATATATATATATATATATATATATATATATATATATATATATCAGGATAGCTCAGAGGTCAGAGCACTCCCTTTCCCCAAGCCAAGGTTAAGCAGCATCAAGCGAGGTTACCATTTGGATGGGTGACCGTTTGCATGCCTTGGTAAACAAGATGAGAAGAGAACAGAGAGCTGATAAGTCCCCAAGTTCACCTACCTGTGAATGGGTACATGCCCTCTTTAGGGTCAAAGAAGGAAAAGCAGCGAAAGAGAGGAAAATGTGCGCTGCCCTCAATATCCTGACCCCTAGAGAAGTGGTGTTTCTGATGCCTCTCTCCCCTACGACCACATAGGTTATGAGACAACTATATATATATATATATATATATATATATATATATATATATATATATATATATATATATATATATATATATATATATATATAATATATATATATATATATATATATATATATATTTCGAGCCCTCATGTGCTGGTTTACTGAATTAGGGGATGCAAAGTAACAGTTCACATTGGATTATAAAGCTTATCAATACACTATAACATTCTATGAGACGCCTACCATGACACAATCATTAACTAATGCAGCTAAGCAAAAGTAAGTCCATTAACAGAATCTTTTACAACTGAGTCCTGTACCACTCAATCATCACAAAAGGAGAACATAGTTTTAGATACTAGCTTTCTTGGAAGAAAATCAGAAAAGCTAGGTACCCAGCAGACATGTCCACATCAAGCAGTCAAGGAACAAAGCTTGAGCCTCCCTCCATAGAGACAACCCAGAACTTCACTGCTAAACAGGCTTTGCCAATCAGACATCTCCAGATACAGGGACAGAATATCTGGAAAAGCAATAGGTAAGCTGATTCTTCTTTTCTTATTTCGTATAGAACCTCTGGCTTCTTAGGTGACAATTGGATTTTGCAGTAATATCTGTCTTGCCTACCCCGTCAAAGGTGTCTGGAAAGTCAATAGGTTGTTCATCCCTTATTCCTCCACCAACAAGTCAACGGGAGCTGGACAAGTATCGACTATTGGAATGTAGACGCAGTCCTTAGGTCAAAAAGAGAGCCTAGCACGCGCGTAGACTGTGAGGGCAAAAAAATTAAGACATTCCTGAATGCATTGATTAGCTTAGCAGGGATGAACAGCTTTAGACAGCGAGGTCAATTTCCAGGTAAAGGGAAAATATGGAACATGGAGAAGAACCTAGCGTCGTCTGTGGAAAATATAGACACGGTGTCTTTATGGGTAGGGAATTACGGACTACACAATATCAAGTCAGCTGTGTTTGGAGGATGGTTAGGCTTTTGGGTTTTTTATGATTTCCAATGCTGAAGCTTAGTGTATAGAACTTACTTTTTGTGTCTCCATATTCATGGTTTAAACTGTTTTTTTTTAAGTTCAATCTTTGGTCTGAGCCAAACGTTTGGTCTTGTGTTAATGCACGCAAGGGGACGGATAGCTCTGTTGTCAGAGCACTCGCTTTTTCCGATCCAATGTTAATTAGCCTCGAGTGTGGTTACCAGTTGGATGTGTGACCGTTTGCGCGCCATGAGTTTAGTCCAGTCCCCCAGTTCACCCAGCTGTAAACTGGTACCTGCCTCTTTAGGGTCAGGGAGGACAAAGCAGGGATCGAGAGGAGATGGACGCTGCCCTAAATATGCTGGCCCCTAGAGAAGCTGAAGTCTCTGATGCCTCGCTCCCCAACGACCACATAGGTAATGGGACACCTTTACCTTTTACCTTTTAATGTCAACAAGTTCTAAAGCTGACATTAAAATATTATGTTTCGAAATTGTGCACTAATTATGGTTATCCTCGATAAATTCTTAGCATAGCGTCGTAACGCCCATCAACAATACCCACACACCACCACCACCACCACCAATTACAACGACAACATAACAAGAAGAACAACAAAAGTTGATTTTTGTTTATTTCTGTGTTTTGTTAAAAGTCGCTTCATCTGTATGTGTTCCCTTTGCCACTAAAGGTCCTATATGGATGCCTATCTGTTCATCTGGACAGGAAGCAGTATAACAGTAGGGCAGATAGCCAAGTGGTTAGAACATTGCGCTCGCAATCTGACGACCCATGTTCGAATCCCGATCAATGGGATTTTCCCCCTGGAATTAACATAAGTGCAAACTCCACTTTCCCTAAAAGTCCGTCGGATGAGACTATAAACTGAGGCCCGTGAGCAAATGCATGAAGAACATCTTGCGCACTCGTTAAATCCTGTTTCGCTTTTCGAAATAGTAGGCCATAGTGTGCCAGTGGGAACAGATGATAACATTTATAAAACTGCATATACACGGGGACTGGATGTAAAAAGCACATAAGTGCTATTCCGTTAATATCCTCGATTTATAAGAATTAATAAAAATTAAAAGAATTCAATCGTGGTCAACCTAACCTAGCATAAACTTAGCTGATCGTCTGTCTGTTTGAAAATACAACTAAAAAGCCCTTCCAATTTCTTGCAGGTTGCTAAAGATCAATTCTTTAGTTTGCTTTGAAAATGAATACTTAAAAGAAGTACCATGAAAAGCAACATTTAATTAAATTGTTCAGTTTAAAATGCACAAAATGGGGTCATAGATATGTAGAAAACTTATATATATATATATATATATATATATATATATATATATATATATATATATATATATATATATATATATATATATATATATATATATATATATTTAACGTCAAACACAATTGAAAACTACTCACAAACAATATATATAATTATGGGAGAGAACTGCTTGTTTCTACTAAGAGTTAATAGATCTACATCTTCCTGACAGGCTCACAGAAAGTAAAACATACAATTTCAAAAAGAGAAACCGCTGCTTTCTGCGCATCTGCAACATTATTTTAAACAACCAAACTTTAACGACATTTCAGGATTGACTGCTGACCTCATTTTAACGAAAAATTCAATATGAAGATGGCTTTTTTATAGTCAGCCATCCAAAGTTTTCTTATTGCTTATGTTTCTTATTCCATGACTCTCGTAACATTCTAGATCATCAGCAAAATGTCACGATAACTTTTCATTTAAGGTCAATCATTCGCGGTTACATCATTTATATACACTCCGTAAAAACAATTCTTTCATAAGAAATGTTGAAAGGAGCTACGTTTCTGCGCAACAAACTTTTCCTTCAGTTGTCTGGAGCTTGTATGGGAAGGTTGCTTACGGTGACATTTTGCATGTTCTGATGAAACATTCTTTTCAAACTACGGTTTTGCATTTTCGATATTTATCTTGCAGAACAGGAATCTAGAATTCCATGTATCTTAACCATACCGTCGTGAACTTTTCGTTAGCTCTTTTATGCTCATAACGATTTCCTTGTCTTGAAAAGTGGCAGATTTCAATTACAACAAACCGACCTGCTTCATAAGACTAATTAACAATTACCTTTTAACAATTAAAAAGTGAATTGCCACTACGTTCTATCCTATCTTCTGTTATTTCGTTTCTTAATTTAGTTTAATAGTTTTTATATTTATTAATATATATATATATTATTAGAGAAGAGAGACGAGAAGCAGAGAGAAGAAAAGAGAAAGAGAGAGAGAGAGAGAGAGAGAGAGAGAGAGAGAAGAGAGAGAGAGAGAGAGAGAGAAAAACAAACCAGAAGCAAACACTTGGTAAACTTTTTCCCCAAATTTTCGAGGCAGCAACCTCTTCCTATATATTATGTTATATATTATATATAATTATAATATAATATATCTATATATAATAAATAAATATATATATATATATTATATAATATATATTATTATATATATAAACTTTCATTTTTTTAAAATCCTGTCTTAGAATCATTAATAAAAAACGGAGTTAAATTTCCGATAAATCACTGACACTAAAACATTCAGCTTATTTGACTGTTGCTAACAACAGTTTCAATTTTTTTTAAAGTATTTGTCTGTGACACTTTCCATTTATGTCAAGAAAAAAAACAACCCTACATTTATTTTTAAACAAAACAAAACAAAGCAAATTTGAACATACAAATAGTACACACATACACACACAGACACACAAACCACATAACATACACCATCCAATAGACTTTAACATCGAAGTCAGTTATTATCTAAAGCAAACACGTATCTTTTTAATAATTGGCTAAAAGGGTTGGATATTGCAAAAAACAATAAAGCATAATACAATTTGGTTTTTCATGTTACTTTGCTAGAGCGCAAAGGTCAACAAAATTGTAAAACTTTGCAAATAATGATGTTTTTACCTAAGATTAAGATAGCTGTCTTTCGACTGCAATGATAGTTAATGCTGTAGACCAATTTTAGTGCCAATTCCACACTTCTCTCCTTCATAGTACGGTTATTTCAACGTATACCTGTTTGTGTAAAGAAACCTGACAAAAACAGGGATTACTTAAGTCAAACTTGGGCCATTAAACAGTTTAATTGTTCAACCTTTGCTAAGAGCACTTTCAATCAAAGTTTCATTACCAACAGAACTTTCCATTTACTTCATAATAATACAGCCTAAAGACACAACAGCACAACCAACAGTAACAGCAAGAATAACAGCAAAACACAAAACAACACACACACACACACACACACACACACACACACCACACACACACACACACACACACACACACACACACACGCACACACACACATACAACACACACCGCACACACCACACACACACACGCACACTAGCATATGCTACACAGGACACT
>CM060320.1:29743933-29746433 GCA_030674155.1 Stramonita haemastoma
TGTTGTGTAAGAGACTTTCAGTAAGCTGAGTTAGAGCAGTGTGGCAGGAATAGTTTTTACGAAACCCCGATTGATCTTCATTTATTAGACTGTTGTTAATAAAGTAAGAACTTAGCGATGTTTGTATGTGTTTTTCTATGGGTTTAGATATTATTGAGAGAATTGAAATTGGCCTATAATTCGAAGGAGAAGAGTATTCCCCTGATTTATGTACTGGAATGATTTTTGCTTGTTTAAACTTGAGAGGAAAACACCTTTTTTCAATACACAAGTTGTATAGATATGTTAGTGTTTCAGCAATGACTGGACTAGATAGTTTTATTATCCGTCCATCCAAATTGTCTAAATCACGTGTCCTTGAATTTGTTTGTAATTTTAGACTATTTAATACATCAAAGATTGTCATTGGCTGGAGATTGAATGGAATTTTAATGTGTTTAGAATTAACATGTTGTTCTAAGTAAACAAGATCATTTTCGCTTGACTTGTCGCATGTTATAACTTTATCAGCTACATTTGAAAAATGGTTGTTTAATTCATCAGCTGATATTTCTTTAATGGATTGTTGGCTCTTTGAAATATGTTTATTACATAATGTATTAATGGCTTTCCAAATTTGGCGAGAGTCAGTTGTGGTAGTTAACAACTGTTGGAAGTAGTTTCGCTTCGATCTGCGTTTTAGAGAATTCACTTTATTTCTTTGTTCTCTAAATTGGTCATTTGTACCATGGGTTTTCAGATAGTTTCGTAGGTTTATCTCGGAATCTATGTCCTTTGTTATCCAAGGAGGTTTCGTTTTTTCTTTAACTCTTTTTCTTATGAAGGGAGCATGTTTGTCATACACTGAGATAAATGTATTTACCCAAAAATCAGCAGCTTCATTGGGATCTCTTATTTGATAAATATTATGTAAAGGTGAATTCATCAAGTCTGAAAGAAAATGTTTCTCACTAAAGTTTTTGAATTTTCTGTAATATATGGTTTTATGCCCAACTTTAGGAATTTTTATACGGTGTTTAAACCAAGTGTGTGTGTGTGTGTGTGTGTGTGTGTGTGTGTGTGTGTGTGTGTGTGTGTGTGTGTGTGTGTGTGTGTGTGTGTGTGTGTGTGTGTGTGTGTGTGTGTGTGTGAGTGTGTGTGTGTGTGCGTGTGTGAGTATGTGTGTGTGTGTGTGTGTATGTGTGCGTGTGTTTGCCAATTCACCCACGTGCTGGACAAATTTGATTCAGTATCTTTTACGCACGAATCCTGGAGAATGACGTGGTAAAATCTGACTTCTTTTTTTCCCATTGCAGACACGTTGTGTTATTGTTTTGTGTTTCCTTTGGTTGTGGCAACTGACATTAAGAAACAATATGTTGAATGTATAACACATCTTGTGTATTAGTAAAAACATTTAATGAACTTCTCACCTAAAATGTGTAGCACCGCAACTATCAGCATTGTGTGTCAAATGACCAGTACATAAACATAAATGTTTAAATCATTCTTGATAGTCTGTCCCTGTGTCTCTGTCTATGTGTCTGTCTGTCTGTCTGCTAAACCAATACAAAAACAAGCTCCCGGGACGACACTGAGTGTCAACACCAATGAATACTACAGATACGACATGAACCTATGACAAAGTCTGGGACAAGCCACACTATGCGTATCAAGGAATGCTGTCTGCTGATTGCTAATAGGAAGCAGAGAGTTGCTGATCGTGCTCCATGAATGGGTGGCACTGCACATGTGGCTACGTGACGCGCTCTCGCGAGGAAGAGCAGCCCGAATTTCACGCAGTGAAATCTGCTGTGACATAAAGTTGTATAAAATATATATATTTTTAAATATATGCAAATAAAGAATACAGCACCATGAGCACCCTGTACTAACCAACAAGATAACTTACTAATATTATTACCGTATACTACTTCAGAAATACAGTTGGATACAGTAACTTCCCTAGTAGACCTTTGCCAAGTCTGGACTGTACCAGCCCTTCAGCCTCAAAGCAATTTTGGCTCAGTGACCATGAATTTTCGCACCTGAAAAACACAGAGAGAAGAGCAAAGTAATTAGTCACACTAGGATTTGTTCAAAACCTTTACAGTGTTAAAGTGTATGGCATCTAGCAACAGTACAGAAGGTCAATCAGGTTTGTTTCCAGATGCACTGCCACAAACGCATCATTTCGTTGACATGGCTTTCTCTTTCTTTGTCTCTTTCTCCATCTCTCTGTTCCTGTCTGTCTATCTGTCTGTCTCTGTCTCTGTCTCTGTCTCTCTCTGTCTCTCTGTCTCTCTTTCAGAACAAAAATCAGAGGCAAAACAGAATCAGAGGGACCCACTTTCATGCATATGGAAACATAGCCCTTTAATTCAGACTCCCAGTTATTGTGTAGCCTTTCATCATCAAATCACAGAAATCAGCATAGTTGGTTTACATCAGATAGGGCAGGAGTCAACAGGGACTGAAGCTGAAGCCACCATGGCTCTGCATGCATGCAAAAGATTCTCTC
>CM060320.1:29748933-29751433 GCA_030674155.1 Stramonita haemastoma
AAATTTACTATTTTTTTCTCAATTCAAAAGCAGACCTATAAATCCATCAGCATATGCATAATAATGAAAAGAAAAAACAACAACACATACATGAAATGAAAAAGTTTTCAGAAAGTTTACAGTGTGCAGAAGGAATTTCCTGCATTTCCAATTTTTATCACAATTCCTACTAAAATAGTCATTTGTGGTGTGCATTATAACGGAGGTCAATGGGTTCTTTGCTAAATTAGGGTAAAAGAAAAGAAAAAAAATAGGTTCAAACCCAAAACCCATCCCCTGATTTGCGAATATATGTTTTTGTTCATTTTGCTTAACCCTGGTGTCCGGACCACAAAAATGTTACTTACGTGTGGGAACACGTTATTGAGTGTGTGTGTGTGTGTGTGTGTGTGTGTGTGTGTGTGTGTGTGTGTGTTTTCTGTGTGTGTCTGTGTGTATGTGTGTGTACGCGCGTATGCGTGCGTGCGTGCGTGTGTGTGTGTGCGTGTGTGTGTGTGTGTGTGTGTGATTGGAAAAAATGATATTTTCACAAAAAAACACAGAATTGAGACTGACATGGAGTAAATGCCTAAAAAAGGCATGTTTTTTTAAACGCGGAAGTGAAACCAATGACAAAAGAACTATAATCTACCTGCAAGCTGGTCAGCTTGACACCCAAGGTAGCTATCAAAGCGCTGCAATCCTGCTTCCAGTCTTTTGAAAGCTCTACTACATGACTGGATCTTACTCTTTTAGTCCCAGGGGCTAGTTCCTGAGTTAAGTGGTCGATGCTTGTCGAATTTAGAGAGAACAGGCGATCACCACTCATTGACTTTCCTGTTGCGTTTGACATGAAGAGAGATATGACCCACAGCACCAGTTCATGAGGGCAACATAATACGGTTCCTTGTTTAAAAGAGAACTACCGAACGCTTGTTTTTTTTCTTAGAAGAAAGTTTAGTTGGTATGGTACGCGTCCTTGTTTTTTTGTCTTTTAAAGAGAAGAATCCAAATGGATGCAGTCTTCTGTAAGAGATGACAAGAATCGGTACTCAAAAGGACAGAAGAACAAAAAAACAAAAAAGGGAAAGAGACTACGAAGGGAATGTGTAGGTAAAGCTAATGCTAGTGCATAATTATGATGAGAAAAGTAGTCAAAATTGGTGCATGTGAGAAAGTGCATGTGCTTGCGAATGTGTGCTAAAATGAAAATCAAAGTTCATGTCTGTTTTCAGATAGTTGTTTGACTAAGGAGTCGATTGTTGTTTTGTTAAAATCGAATTAGTAGTACTGAAGATAATCACAGTAACAACAAGTAGACAAAAAGTCAAAAGAGAAAAAGCAACAAAATGCAAAAGACAAAAACTGATATTATGACACGTCTTATCACTGCACACCATCCACTTTCTTCTCACTCTCTGTTTTTCTACAAACATACATTAGTAAAACACATATAAACACAATCCAGATGCCTTTTGAAAAATAATGGTTAACATAGAACCCACAAAAATAGTTGAGTGTGGTGTGTATGTGTGCGCGCGCGCGCGCGCGTGTGTGCGTGTGTGGTGTGTGTGTGGTGTGTGTTTGGAAAATCTACTATAGGAAGTAAAGAGAAACATCAGACAAATATACTGAGAAACAACATGGAAGTTGACTGATAAAAAGAATGCAATCCAAACACACACACACACACACCACACACACACACACACACACACACACACACACACACACACACACATACACGCACACGCGCACACACACACACACACACACACACACACACACACACACACACACAGAGACACACACACACACAAACACACAAACACACATACACACACAGATAGATGTAAACCTATACAAATACACAGATACACACACAAACCACACACACACACACACACACACACACACACACACACACACACACACACACACACACACACACACACACACACACACACTCTCTCTCTCTCTCTCTCTCACACACACACACACACACACACAAACACACACACACATATCTCCCCAGCAAACACATCCCCCCCACACACACACTCACACACAAGTCCATTTTCAGGTACCTAGAGGGATCAACTCCAAGTATCAGACAAACACTCATGACATCTGACACACTGCAAGAGAAGTAAAACTGACCAAGCAGAAGATTTACAGACAAAGGCAAAATGCTTGAGACCCCCATAGAGCTGATGACACGGCACTCATAAGTCAATTTTATGACCCAGACATCACGTGCACGTTGTGTGTTGTCTGGGCTAAGGATTTTTCCTCCTCAATGCTGCTTAGCTTCATTTAAATGCTGCACAGGAAGTCCTTTGATCAAAGTTTTTTTTTCTTTTTTTGTTACTATGTTTTGTCCTGGAATGGGAATGTTTTCATCTTTGAATGAATGTTTTCTAGCTCATTTTAAAGAAATATTTATGAAAGGAAAATCAGTGGAAAAGGACAAATCATTTTGTGTGTATATGTGTGGGTGGGTGGTGGGGGTTGTGTGTGA
>CM060320.1:29756433-29773933 GCA_030674155.1 Stramonita haemastoma
TGGCGGCATAACACTGATAATTTGCAGGCTCCGGGTGTATGCTGAGAATTTTTGCGTGTGTTTCGGCAGTTCAATAAACACTGACATGAATTACTAGATTGTCCGTACTTGATCCTCCGCATGCTTGCGCGTATAAAGAGCTCTGAACAGGGCATGTGCGCGCCTGCATATCAATTGACTTGGGGTGAAGTAAACACATTCACCATGAAAAAAACAGGTACAAGGTACGGTAGGTAAGTGTCTTCAAGTCTATGACTTGATTTGACTTGATGTGTGTGTCCTTTAACATCTGAATAAGTCAACGGGGCACTGCACTGAAAAGTTAATTTTTAGGACGGGATAGCTCAGTGGTCAGAGCACTCGCTTTTCCCTAGCCAAAATAAAGCAGCGTCGAGCGTGGTTACAAATTGGATGAGTAATTGTTTGCACGACATGGCTCCAATACAGTCCCCTAGTTCACCCAGCTATAAATGGGTACCTGCCCTTATTAAGGTCAAGGAAGGTAAGGCAGCGAGCGAGAGATGGCCGCCGCCCTCATTATGCTGGTTCCTAGAGAAGCTGAGGTCTCTGATGTCTCGCTTCCCTACGACCACATAGGTTAAGGGATACTTTTATTTTTACCTTAACTTGGTTAAAATCTAACTATTCTTAGGTAGCAAACGTCAAAGTCATCATATAATTATTGATATCATCAAAATTATTATCACCAGCGTCCTCCTCCTCCTCCTCCTCCTCCTCCTCCTCCTCCTCCTCCTCCTCCTCCTCCTCCTCCTCCTCCTCCTCTTCCTCCTCCTCTCTCTCTGTCTCTGTATCTCTCTGTCTCTGTCTGTCTATCTGTCTGTCTGTCTGTCTGTCTGTCTATCTGTCTCTGTCTCTGTCTCTGTCTCTGTCTCTGTCTCTCTCTCTCTCTCTCTCTCTCTCTCTCTCTCTCTCTCTCTCTCTCTCTTCTCTCTCTCTCTTTTTCTTCTTCTTCTTCCTTGTGTTCCGAACTGTCCACTGTCGATTTTGCATTTCAGTCGTCGATAGAAAACGAAATCACTTCTAGGGAAACTACACCAAGCTAAATTGATACCTGCTTCAGACCTGTAGAACTAGAATCAAACCGAACCCCCCACCCCCCTCTTCCAGCTACCATTTCCATCCTCACTTTGATTCATCTCTCTCGTTCCTCTGCCTCTCCACTTTTGCGTCTTCTTTGTCGGATCAAAACTGAGGATTTGTAGAGGATAGCTGACAATGTCTATGGGACAGAAATTGAACCACTCAAAACGATATCTCGGAAGATCAATTTGAATCGTCGGAATACCTGGACTTTTTTTCTTTCTTTACATCTGTCTCGACCTTCCTGTTACTTTTGTCGTTTTTGTTTATTTATTTATTTTTGTTTGTAAACTGGTTGGTATTTATGTATCTCACTCTGTCTCTCTGTTTGTCTCTGTGTTTGTCCCTGTATCAGTCTCTCTGTCTCTCTCGCACACTCACTCTCAGTCTCTCTGTTTGTCTGTCTGTTTGTCTGTCTCTGCTCTGTCTCTGTCCTCTTCTTCTCTCTCTTTCTCGTCTGTCTCTCTCTTTCTCTCTCTCTCTCTCTCTCTCTCTCTCTCTTCTCTCTCTCTCTCTCTCTCTCTCTCTCTCTCTCTCTTCTTCTGCCTCTTCTTTGTCTGCCTGTCTTCTGTCTGTCTGTCTCTCTGCTCTCCTCTCTCTCTTCTCTCCCTCTCTCTCTCCTCCATTATTCATTCTGGCATCGTTGTTCGTACGCTGTTTTTCTGTCTTTTTTTATTGCTTTTCTCTACTTGTTCTCTTTTTTCTCAGTTCAGTTTTCATTTGAAAACATCTTGATCCGTCTAATTCTTCCTCTTTTTCCAGCGAGCGTAAACATCTTATTCTTTAATTTTGGTTTTATTTGTTTTGTTGTTGTTGTTTACACACGCACACTCACACACACGCACACACACACACTCACACACGCACAAACACACACCACACACACACACACACACACACACATACACACATAATATATATATATATATATATATATATATATATATATATATATATAATATAATATATTACATTCTAATACTTATTATATTTATTAATATATATTATATATAATATAGAATTAAGAGATTAAAAGACACTCCGTATCATAACTAATTATAAAGAACCTATTTCATTTCTTGCCCAATGACTCTCATTTATTTAATTAATTATTCATTTATATATAATATAGGACGATTGGGAAGAGATCTAAAGACAGCTCCGTATTCATAAGTCCTAATTGAAAGAAGAAGCCAAGTATGTCTCAGAAAAGGTGATTATGTTTCCAGGAAGGTGATTATACAACATAGATAGTAGCCATCTTAGTGACACGTCAAAATGCCACGTTGTTTTGGCTGTGGAATTGTTTTCGAAATGGTGAGTAAACAAACGGAAACCCATTCGACGTTTTGTTTGCGTTGAGTTTATAGGTTGAAAATAAGTGATTCTCTTTTACTAAGACACAATTTTTTTTCCCATGAAAGAAATGTTAGTATACTATGGGGAAAAAAACGGAAAGGAGAAGAGAGTAAGAGAAACACAGATAGATAGGAAGACAGTCAGAGAAACAGACAGAGAAACATAGACACACAAACACAGACACAGACACAGACACAGACACACACACACACACACACACACACACAACACACACACACACACACACACACACACACACACACACACACACACACACACACACACACACAACACACACACACACACACACACACACACACACACACACACACACACACACACACACACACACACACACACACACAAAGAGAGAGAGGGGGGGGGGGGAGAGAAACAGAAAGACATAAACAGAAAGACAGACAGACCTAGACAGACAAACAGACAGACAGACAGGCAGGCAGACAGGCAGAGAAACAGAGACAGACAGATAGACAGAATCACACCCAGATGCAAAGTAGGAGAGACAAAGAGACAGACCGAGATGCATACGAATAGACAGGGTACAGAGGAAAACAAGGTAAGAAAGCCAATTATATACACACATTATTGAACAGTGCCTGAAGAAGACCTTTCTGAGGATTTAAAGTGTTGTTCTTCTCATCTGTCAGGACAGTGGCTTCAAAGACACTGAACAAGAAGTGGTCTTTTCCTGTGGGTATTGCTTTTGTTGTTTTTTGTCGTTAAGTTGTGTTGTTGTTGTTTTTCTTCTTTGTTTTTTTTTCTATTTATTTCTTTTTATATTTATGTCTGTTGAAAAAAGATAGGTTTTTTACTATTAGAAAAATGGGAAACTTGATGAGAGAAACAGAAAGAGACAGAAGTCAAACTGACAGAGAGAGAAAGAAAGACAGAGACAGAGAGAGGAACAAACAGACAAACAGATAGACAGAGACAGACAGGAATAAGTTTAACTATATAGACAGAAAGACAAAATGACTGATATTCTGGGTAGAAGAACAGAAAAAAGAAGCGAAAAAAATATAAAAAGAGAAAGAGATAAAAAGAAAGAAAGTGACAGAAAAAAACACTCTTCACTTTTACATCTTTTTTTTCTTTCAACAAATCCTAAACACCTCCACAAGAATCACGCCCCACACAGACGAAGTCAGCTTTTAATTGCCCAGGTCTGAAATTCTAGTTAAACTTCCCTAGCAGACAAGTCAAGGGACGTCACCCCTATCTTCTCCAAAAGGTTGCACGTGACAAGGTTTTGCAATGTCGCAGACAGCCAGCTATTTGAATGTGAATAGAGTGAAGCTCGATTTAATGGAAGCGGCGTGATTTATCATATCCACACGAGCTTAGATTCTTGATGGTGATCAATGGTCCATTGCTTTAAAAAAAGAAGAAGAAAATCTTAAACATAGGATACTTGGATTGTTGCTTGGGTGTTTTCGGTTGGGTTTAAAAATGTATTTTCTAACATTAATTTGTATTGTGTGTGTGCGTGTGTTTGTGTGTGTGTGGTGTGTGTGTGTGTGTGTGTGTGTGTGTGTGTGTGTGTGTGTGGTGTGTGTGTGTGTGTGTGAGTGTGTGTGTGTGTGAGAGAGAGAGAGAGAGAGAGAGAGAGAGAGAGAGAGAGAGAGAGAGAGAGAGAGAGAGAGAGAGAGAGAGAGAGAGAGAGAGAGAGAGAGAGAGAGAGAGAGAGAGAGAGAGACGTACAGACAGACAGACAGACAGACAGACAGACAGACAAAACAACCCAGAAAACACAAATGAGATAGAAAAAAAAAGATGAGGAACAAAGCTAGACGTGGACAAACAGATTGGCATAGAGATAGACAGAGACACGAACTAAAAGATGCTAATGATCAGAGGTAATAACTCAATAAAAGAAGAAAAACGGATGCGGTGCACAATATTTAAAAATAAGACAAAAACAAATGCCAAGAAGAAGTAAGTAGTTGCACTGGCTGGTACAAAATCATAAAATCTGGAGCCCTAGAAGATATAAAACACCACGCAGTACTTTTACGAGACAAAGGTGACAGATCCACGATCACCGTAGAAGTGGTACAAGATCTTATCTAGTCTGGATGTCGGGATAATTATTGAGAATTTAATCTCAATATCAAGCCCAACAGCCAGGCAGAACATGCGTAATGTGTAGGCCCTGCAGTTCTCTGGGATACTGATTACCTTTGTAGTCCACATCACCAATCCAATTAATCTGTTTTCAACTAGGAGTAATGCGTAACATATCCGCTCTTTGTTTCCAAATGCTTTTTGCATGTTGGTGTTTATCATGTCGTTCCCAATTCTTAACTGTCTCTTGTCCTTTTGTCCTTTTCCTTATTAGTTCTTGTATTTGGCTGTTAAACATTGTTTTCGTGTGGTAGATGGCCATTGAAAATCCGAAAAAAACCCCATCATTATGGCCTTCTGGCACTATTTGACCTGAAACTTCAGAGAAGAATAATGCAGAAGCCACTGTGGTAGCAAACTGTTCCTGTTTAGCAATGTTGCCTTGAGCTTCTCTGTATGACAAGCGTAGGAATGGCAGTGATGGTGTAGACAAATGTGAAATAGGCTGATAATGGAAAAAAGAGATAACAGACAGATTTAGACAGGGTTGAATGCATGTAAACTGAAATTCGAATAAAATATTGATTGTTTTACTGATAAAAAATGACAGAGAGAGATGCAATGATGGGTCGTCAAACAGACGAAGAAAACTTTTGGGTAAAATATCCGTTTTGTAGTTTGTCTTGAAGATCGTTAAACACATGTGCACTGGTTTACATCTGATGGTTACAAAAACATAGCAGATAGCAGGATTGCCAGAACTAAGCATTATCAGCTAACCACATATTTATTATTCCTACACCGTGCAGTGGTTTAAGCTTTCAGGCAATCATCTACACATACCATTTAATGCGTATATCGTTTACAACTTGAAGAGTACTTCGTACACATTAGCACTTCTTTCATCCAAACAAAGGCCATAATTGAAGCTACTGTACATTTTGGAGTCTGTCGCTTCATTTCCTTTTGATTAGTTGCAGCTGTAAGCAAAACTTAGTCACAATGAAATTTTGTCATAAAATTTTACTCTGTATGATTAACGGTAATCCCATAAACGTTACAATCACAATATGCTAAAAGAAACAACAAACCTACATCACGAAATAATGCAAACCTGCTATGTCATCTAAAATGATTCTTCCCCTTAGTTTTCTTTGATCTTTTTTTTTTTCTTTTCTACCTCCGATCCATCCTGTTTTCTTCCTTCTTCTGTCTCAGATTGTTCTGGACAATGCCCTATCAATTTTGCATTCCAGTGATCAATAGACAATAGAAGATCAGTTCCGGGAAGAATGCACCGGCTAAATTGATACCCGCTAACGGCCTGCAGGACTAGAAGAAAATTAACATCCCCCCCCCTCCCACCACGTCTTCCTGCCCACTGATCTACCCCTCCACCCCACCTTTCTTCCTAACCTTCACTAACCCTCTCTCGCCCTTCGACCGGTGTAATCGAATGCGAAGAATCCGTTTAGAGCAGCATGCTGTCCAGCTGACAATGCCTCATGTAATAGAAGTGTAAATGAATCAAAACGATCGTGGAGATTCAGCTGGTACTCTCTCTCTCTCTCTCTCTCTCTCTCTCTCTCTCTCTCTCTCTCTCTCTCTCTCTCTCTCTCTCTCTCTCTCTCTCTCTCTCTCTCTCTCCGTCTTTCTTTCTGTGCGTGCGTTCAATATAATTCAATTTATGTCGTAATAATTGCCTCAATGAATTTTGTTTGTATTTTTGTTTCGTTTGTTTTGCTTGTAGTTTTACTGTCTTTTTATTTCTATTTCTGTATTATAGGCAGGATTTTACTGTTTTAATGTTTGTTAATTTCCTGTTTTTGTGTCTTTTTTGTCCCCCCCAAATGTGTCAAATATCCCCCCACACTCGCAGAGTGACAGCAGTTGAATACGGAATCTGCTTCTACTGTGAAAACCGTTGATTTGTTAATGCAGACTGACCAGTGTATCTTTCATGGAAATAGTACGGAAATCTATCATAATGTCCTCATAAGAATCTTGTGTATTAGAGTACGAGCAGATCTGAGCCAGAACCGAGCCAAGTGTTAAAAAAATTGGAATTACAATTAGTTCTCAGTCAATCTTTCGATAATTCTGTCAATAAGACTAATATTTTACGTCAAGTGCTCCACTATATACATCACGTATTTTTGTCTTGTTTTGTTTATCCTATGAGCTTTGTTGGCGTTCGTTGGGGTGACATGATAAAGGCCTCTGTTGAAAATGTACGTCAGCGCTCATGATCCTTCTGTTGTGCGTAATAGTTGGGCTGTGTAGTGTTGAGTCATGTCTTTGCATGGATTGTTTTGGATTGAATTTGACATATGTATGGGTGAAAAATAGGCATATATGGAGACAGATAAAACAGACATACACTGAGAAAGCAAACTTTGGATAGAACGCCAGACGCAAAGACTGCAAACATTCTTTCAGTCAGACAGACAAATCGACATACAGACAAAAGTCAAATATCGAAGCCAGTTCTATATACTAATGACATTATTGAACTTTATTTTTTGCATTTGATATCGTCATCTTAAGAGACACATAACCAATAGAACACATAGTCAACGTAAGGCAGGCAGAAAGATACACACGCAAAGAAAAGACAGACATTCAGACATACGAACCCATAGAATCAAAATAAAGAAGCCAATTATACATACATTATTGAACATTGCCTGCACTGGAATCCCTTTGGGGAATTTCAAGTATTGTTCTTTCTCTCTCCTGTGACAAAGACACTAGAGACGGTAAGCAGAATTGGTCTTTTCTTGAATGAATCATTCAGTACCAGCTTACAGAGTCACTAAAAGAAATCAGCGCACGACACCGATATCTTCCTTCTATTTTTTTAACCTCTAGCTCTCGTTGTTTTTCGGGGGTTATCTGCTACGTAAATAAGACTTACTTTGTGAATACCGATTTGTCCTTTTTTCTAATATAGTTCATGGTCTGTTTTGTGGTTATATTGTCTATTGTTTACGAGGTTTAATGTGCTTAGTGAAAATGTGTTGTTGTTGTTGTTGTTGTTGTTGTTGTTGTTGTTGTTGTTCTTCTTCTTCTTCTTCTTCTTCTTCTTCTTCTTCTTCTTCTTCTTCTTCTTCTTCTTCTTCTTCTTTCCTTTGTGTTGACCTGTCAGTCTGCATGTATGTCTGTCTGTCTTTCTTTTTATGTGTATCTGTATGTGAAAAAGAGAGAAAGAGAGAGAGAGAGAGAGAGAGAGAGAGGAGAGGAGAGAGAGAGAGAGAGAGAGAGAGAGAGAGAGAGAGAGAGAGAGAGAGAGAGAGAGAGAGGGGGGGGGAGGGAGGGAGAGAGAGAGAGAGAGATAGGAGAGAGATACACAGATTAAGACAGAAGATGACCCAGTCACAGAGGCAGGAAGACGTAACAAAGACAATCCTCAGCACTTTATTATCTCTTAACCTCAAGCAACACATCCAAAGCTCTTTCCCCAGCACCACTGTACAGCACAGACAAAGTCAAGTTTAATTGCCTAGGTTCCAAGTTCCAGCAAACTTTTCCCAGGAGACAAATCGAGAAATACCACTCCCATCTTCAGAGGAAAGAAAGGTTTCATACGTGATAAGGTTGTGCAATGTTAGTGATGTAGACTGCCGGCTATTCAAACTGTGAAAGGGAAGAAAAGTGATGTTTGATTAGTAGTGTCAAGATGTATCATATCTATCTAGGTTTTGTTTCTTGATGAAACATCAGTATCCACTTTATTATGTGCTTAACTTGGTGTGTGGTTGTTGTTGTCTTGTTGTTTTTGTCACTGTTTGTGTTTTATTATGGTTTTATCATGGTTATATATATATACATATATATATACATATATATATATATATATATATATATATATATATATATATATATATATATATATATATATATATTTATATTTATATTTGTGTGTGTGTGTGTGTGCAAAGAAAATCAGTCCCAAACTCGAACACAAGATCCTTATGTTTTCCTCTAACTGTAAGGGAAGACTGTGAGTGGCACTACAACAGTGACACCAGCTGACTGTTAAAACACAATCCAAAGTTTGCTTTGACAAAATAATGTTTACAGAGTAAAGAAACAAATCCGAAAATCAAAGCCATAGCAAGTATAGCAGAAGTCACACAAAAACAACAAAAAACAGCAATGAAACATCAAAAGCAAAAGATGGAAGCAAACAGAAGCAGCAGAAGCAGAGAGACAAGGGCAGAGTATGAGGCATTGGAAAGGAGGGCAGACTGTTCGTGTGAAGACTGCTGAAGAGGTCTCCTCTTGACTCCTTCCTGTGCTGCACAGGCTTCGATAGGAGTCAAGTGTTTCTCTGTGGTCCAATATTGCCTGAAGGCTGCTGCCATTGTCTTGGTTTTGAGCTTCACTTCTTTTGTTTTAGGTTTGTATTTCTTTGCTCTGAAAATTTTCAGAAGCGTTTTTTTTGTAAGTTGTGGTTGCTGGCTTAATTTTGCTTCTGAGTTGTTGTTTTTCCCCCCTGTTTTGCTCATAAAATTATCCTAAAAGTTTTGTTTTTTTATCTTGTGTGTGTGTATGGGGGTGGGTGAATGCTTGCAGGGTGTATGTGTATGTGTATGTATGTGTATACCTCTTTGTATCTTTGTGTGTGTGCCTCTGTGTGTGCCTATGTGTGTGTGCCTGTGTCTGTATGTGCATGTGCATGTGTATATATGCATGTATACTATGTGTTTTCTGTGTGTGCACGCATGTAGGCATGTGTGTATATGTGCATCCATGTTTACAATCAGTTTTTCGTATCAATTTTTTTCTTTCTTTTTTTCATTAATTGTATTTTTTGTTCTTTTTCATAAGGTTTGTCTTTCTAAAAAAATTCAAGATTCAGGGACATAATTACCCATCGCCAGCTTTAGATACAAATATTAATTTTTAAAAAATACAAAACACTTTCGTTTTTACAACAATATTCAGATATCACTGTTACTACAAATGTATGAACACAAATTTATAACACTGCAGATACAGCAGCAGCAGTCTGTACAATCACCAACAGCAAGTGTATGAAGATCAACAGAAACAAGCAGAAGCAGACCAGCAATAGAAGTGGAAAGCAGGGAGACAAGGGCAGGGTGTGAGGTATTGGAAAGGAGGGTAGACCGTTTGTGTGAAGGCTTCTGAAGAGGTCTCCTCTTGACTCCTTCCTGTGCTGCACAGGTTTCAGACAGGAGTCAAGTGTTTCTCTGTGGTCCAATATTGCCTGAAGACTAGTGGCTATTATCTTGTTTTGCAGCATTTTTTTCTTATTTGTGTCATTTTTTTTTGTTTTCATGAGATTGTTCTCAACTAAAACTTTTTGGGAATGTTTTCTTTTTATGCATGCGTATATATACTCATGCATGCGTGTGTGTGAATGACTTGTTATTGTCATTGCCAATAAAGTTGCTGCGTTTTGTCGTTGTTGTTGTTTGCAGTGGTGGAATTGTTGGTGATAGTGGTGTGTGTGTGTGTGTGTGTGTGTGTGTGTGTGTGTGTGTGTGTGTGTGTGTGTGTGTGTGTGTGTGTGTGTGTGTGTGTGGTATTGCTGTTGTGGTTGTTGTTGTTGTTGTTGTTGTTGTTGTTGTCATACTTGTATCTGTCTGTGCCTATTTTAGTGTGTCCAAGTCTGTTTCTGTGTGTTTGCATCTGTGCTGCTGGTTCTGTGTGGCTGTGTGTGTGTGTGTGCATAATTCTGTAAATGTGGGCTTGCACTGGAAAAATACCTTGTCAATCCCTCTATGTTTTATTGTTTTCTCTCTTTTTTATATGGTCTCTATTCTATGGCCTGATGCACTTTTGTTCATTGAAATCAGAATAACTGCATATAATTATAAATTGATATGATAGCATGCCTAAGTGATTCCTTATTGGCTATTCATGTTTGTTTCAAATGATCAGAAAATCAATAACTGTTGTAACACAACAGTGACATATGACACAAAAGTCTGAGCATTCACAGTTTTAATAATAGCAAAACAAAGGACAAAAATGTCAAAATGATATAAATACAAATACATGATCCTAGATTTCACCTTAGGACAAAGTTACAGATTGCAATCACTTCCCACAAATGCATATAAACGAAAAAAAAGACTTAATAACAAAACTCCAGCGAAAGGAACAGCATTAACAACAACAGCAACAGCAACAGGAACAAGAACACAAAACACACACACACACACACACACACACACACACACACACACACACACACACACACACACACAAACAAACAAACAAACACACACAGAACACACACACACACACACACACAACACAAACTCACACACACACACACACACACACACACACACACACACACACACACACACACACACACACACACACACACACACACACATCCCAACACATACACAATGCTGTGAGGTAAACTACAAAAGTTCACCCCCCATTTCTCGTTAAAACAAAAACAAAACAAAACATAGAAACAAATGAGGTCTCATTTGGCAGGAATGGCACATTTACCAGGAAGACAATTCTTGCCCCCACAGTGATGGCGAGGTAATAGAGACTTGATACAATGTGTTTGGACAAGCCTGTAGGCTATTACCTCCCTATTTCGTAGACAGATGGTGTGTCTTCATCCCTCTAACATTTGGTTCTGGGATAATGATGATACTGAATGATGGCCTGTGGTGTTGGGGACTGATTATCTCATGTGTTAGACCTCTGGTCATGACCTCAGCAAAGAATAGCAGTTTTGCTGTTTCATATTCTCCTTTTGTTTTTGTTATTTTAGTTATGGCTTTGTTTTGATTATGAAATATAGAAAGTGACAAGGGATAAAGAAACACAAAGACAGATAGACAGACAGACAGACAGAGAGACAGAGATAGAGAGGATGAAAGAGAGGGAGAGAGAAGTAGGGGGAAAACAGAGGTATATGAAGATTGGACAATTGGGTGAATTTGAGCATGGACACATGCGTGCATGTGTGCATGTGTGTGTGTGTGCGCGCGCACGCACACACGTGCGCATGTGTGTGTATGCATGTGTATGTGTGTGTTTGTGTGCATGCATGCATGCATATGAATATGTATGAGTGTGTTCTTGTGTTTATGTGTGGTTGTGGTTGTTTGTGTTTGTGTGTATGTGTGTGTGCATGCATGTGTACATGCATTCATGCATGTGTGCATTTATTTGTATGTTTGTGTTTGTATGTGTGTGTGCATGTGTGTGCGTGTGTGTGTACATGCATTTGTGCACGTGTGCATTTGTGTGTATGTGTGTGTGTGTTTGTGTAAGTGTTTTAGTTTTGTTGCATTGATTTGCTTAAGCATTCACACGAAAAGATGTTATTTTCTCCATTCTCAATTCTAGGCTTCTCTGTGATGAGATGTAATCTTCAGCCAATCCTACTGAAGCTGCTCATTTCAAAACCTTTCTTCATAAATTTTACTTTTGGAGGCAAAAAAGTAGTGTTGCACACTTTTTTGGGCTCCGAACTCTCATAAGGATTATTTTTAACAATGATTATATTTTAGAATAAGGAAATTAAAAACTAGTGGTCAAAAATCACATCAGTAATACATTATTTGTACGTGTTTGGGATATAAAAAGAAAACAAAAAACTGGCATCCCTTTTATTAGGTACAACATTAACATGACAATTATAAACTAAGAACAAGGTTTAAGTAGAATGCACCCAACTTCCCTAACCTCATCTCTGTCTGTCTGTCTGTCTGTCTCTGTCTCTCTCTCTGTTTCTCTCTCTCTATCTCCCTCCTTATCTGTCACATCAAATATTTAAAAAATCAAAACAAAGATTTTTTGTAAAAGACAAAAAGGGAGAAGGAGAAATGAAAACAAACATGTGTGTGCTTTATTGAGGTCATGACCAGATGCATGTTACATGAGGGTATCAATTTATAACACAGCAATCCATCATCAAATATCATCATTATTGGAAAAGCAAATGTTAGAAGGATGAAGACACACAATCTGTCTACGAAATAGGCAGGTAATAGCCTACATGCCTGTCCAAACACATTGTATCAGGTCTCTATCACCTTGCTATCACTGTGGGGGCTAGAATTGTTGTCCTAGTCAATGTGTCATTTCTGCCAAAAGTGATGCCTTGTTTGTTTCTGTGGGTTATTAGGTTTCTGGTGAAAGAGAGTTCGGGGGTTAAACTTTATATTGTTTCTCATATGTGCTGTGTGTGTGTGTGTGTGTGTGTGTGTGTGTGTGTGTGTGTGTGTGTGTGTGTGTGTGTGTGTGTGTGTGTGTGTGTGTTGGTTTTATTTTTCTCAGATAAACTTTGGTCAACAGCTTTTTCTTTGTGCTATCATGCTTTGTTCAAACCTCTCTGTGAATAGATTTTGTAATTTGCACTTCTACTCTTGTATTGAAACTGGAAGTCGTGTGTTACACTTCATATTTTATACCTGGACATCTTTCTATTTGTTGTTTCCACTCAAAAGGTTCACATTCCTCCTTTAGATTTTAGGCTGGTGTTACAAAGAGCCATTAACTAGCTGGTATTTTATATATAAAAAACTGGATTAGTTGCCGATTATGGATTTTTAAAGAGTGTAACATCTTGCTTAGTGTTATTTCAAGTGCCAATATATGCTAATACACACCAGCCGGTGCACACACACACACACACCTACTCCCACCCCCTCCACACACACACACACAAACCCCCTCCTCCCCCCATCCCCCTCCCCCAACAAACACACTCACTACACATAAACCATTCACAACATCAACACAACACAACACAACACATACTCAACACCAACACACAAACAAGAGACCCCAAACACCAAACAGACACTAGAGCCACGCGCAACGCACCAGGCATGCAGGCCAGCGGAAGAAGGCGTGGCTGAAACAGACCCAATAGTACCACCGGGTATCACTTTTTGGATAGGGTCGGGTGGCGCCAGACGGGACCGCACCCTCATTATATAGACCTTGGTCCCTCCATAGACCCCCCTCCCCCCCCCTGGGGGGGATTTATGGGTGCATTTTTCTGAAACTTTGTTTATTTTAACGTGTTATGGTATATGTTACCCTCATGTAACCAGGTTATTTCAGGATATACAAGCAATTCAATATGGTAACCCTTCAGAAGGCAAATATTTAGGGGGTGAGGTTAATTTTGCATTATTTATGTAAATATATTCTTACACATTCATATCAAATTTGGTACCAAAATAAAGGGTATTAAACAAGTTATCAACATATGTTAATGTCACCACTGCACAAGGAACGCCTGTCCCGTATTTAAAAACAAAACAGAAAATTGAAATGAAAACGCGGTACAATCCTGTCCTACCTTCAACATCTACCTGCCAAAGTGTATAACGTTTATAGGTGTGTGTGTGCGCGCGCATGCTGCGTGCGTGCGTGCGTGCGTGTGTGTGCGCGCGCGCATGCGAGTGAGTGTACATTCGAATTTGTTAAAACTGTAAATTGCTGTTGATTGCTTGTGTGTTGTGTAGGTCGAATGCAAGTGCTTTGATTTGTTTTTACAAGATATAGCACTATACAAGTTCCATGTATTATTATTATTATCATTATCATTATTATTATTATTATCATTATTATTATCATTATTATTATTATTATTATTATTATTATTATTATTATTATTATATTATTATTATTATTATTATTATTATGTTCAGTGACAGGGTGGTGGATGGGTGCCATATAGTCCACAGTAGACTGCTTCTTTTCTGTCCCTTCTCCTGTGAGTGATACCCACCCTCCCCATCCAGAGACAAGTTGATTTCCATTTGTGGCCTGGAATGTGGAGAAAAAACACACCAAAAATCAGCAAGTTAAGCTTTGTAGACTGCCTCTGTGTTTGAGAAATGAGTTTCCACAACGTGCAACTTAGGTTCTGCCTTTACTTTTGCAAAGCATGGAGGAACATCATGTGGCTCATACTGCACTGAGCATTGGCGGTCCTGATAATGAGGAGGAGCTTCTGTCTGAGACAGAAAAGTGTCAGGCATTGTGTCCCCAGTAACCTCTTGAATGACAATGCCATGAGTGGAGTGGGTAGTGTTGGCTCCTGATGGAGTTTCTTCGTTCAGGTCAAAGTTATCCCAGCAAAAATGGATAACCTTGTTCTCTCTCAAACTCACTGTTGAAGGAAGAAGACTTGCCTACTGAAGTACAGAATTGGCCATAGTAGTCTCAAGTCGCACAATGGTTTTGTATCCAACAACATGACCAAACCTATTCAACAGACTTATGATTTCAGAGCTGCCAGTTACATGTCTGACAGACATTCCAAGCAAAACATGTTTAGGCATTTTCCACTTCCTTCCTGTCACAGATTAGCATAAGTCCTGGGCAATTGAGGATGCCAATCTGGTGGTTTTGGGTTGCTCCATAGGACTACTCTTTCCAGATAGCAGTGTTTTTAGAAAGTCTGTGAGGATATCTGGAGGTTTAACCGCATCAGACTGAAGAAATTCTGCAGAAGGAGGCCATGGCATATCAGGTGTTGCCCTAAAAGCATCCATAATGTATCGGCGAAGAACATATGCAGATTCCTCAAGACGTCTTTCTTCTGAAGCTGCTGACACAAATGCTGTCTCAACTGCCTGACCCCGGGCAAGTTCATCACAATAAACAAGATCACTGCGGTGGTTCGGAGCCCAGAATTGAATTCTGAAGACAAAATGTTTCATTATTTTTTCTTTCAGTTTGTAAGTCTTGTCCTGGGTTGGAGAGGTCAGGAGAATGTTGTTGCATGTATTCACAGTACTTATCACCTAGTATGGTCATTCTCTCCACCTGTGAACCTCTGATTATTGCATTTTCATCATACTCGCATATGTACTCAAATGCCCTCTCGTGTGCCTGTAGCCGCTCAGTAGTTTTCTGGTCTGTTGATGTTTCAGCATGCCTGTCTTCACATCTCAGATAGTCTTTTCTACAACCTCCGTGATAGTGAGCTTCAAGTACTACAAGATCTGTATCTTGATAATGAGTGAAAATGTCATCTTGTTTAGTTTTGGCTGCATCCTGTATAGACTGTTCTGCTGTCTTGGTGATACATTTTACAAGTTTTCCAAAACATGGACCCCTTTTGAAACTTTCTTTTTGAATTTCTTCTTGCAAAAAATGCAACTGTCTTTTGAAAGCAATGGGCCTGAAGTAGCAACAGTCCTTTAGGTTTTGATGGTCCTGCAACCTCTTCACTACCTGTCTCACGCTTTCTTTTCCTGGCAAATTTCACACTTGTAAACCGTGCATAACAGCTTCTGTGATAATCATGGCGTGTAAAGTCAAGGTCTTCTGGAATACAATTACAAATGTCATCTAGTCTATGACATGCCACATCTGAAGAACGTCTCAAGTGAAGAGACTTTTAAATATTTTTTGTGTGCTTTCTTCAGTTAGTGGAGTTACAGTCTTTTCTGTTATTTTGGAAATGAATTATACAAGTTCTCCCACCCCTGGAAGTTTTTCTTTTGCTCTTAAGTGTACTTTTGAAGGTCACTGGATGTTCATCTGCCATGTTGAAATGTTCATTCTATTCAGGAAACGTCACATGGGGAAGATGAAATACACTTTCAGTGAGAGACTGCACACTTGCCAATGACTCCACTCTCTTCAAAAGTCTTTTGGATGAGACTGTAAACCGAGGCCCGTGTGCGAACGTACCCAGAGCGTCTTACGCACACGTTAAATCATGTTCCGCTTTTCGTAAGAGTAGGCCATTGTGTGCCGGTGGGAACAGATGAAAATATTTACACAACTGCATACACACGGGGACTGGATGAAAAAAGCACATGAGTGCTTATTCCATTATCCTCGATATAAAAGAATAAAATAAAAATAAATAAAATAAAATGACCTGAAAGATGATGGTTAAAATGGATACTAAAAGTACTACTCAACAGTTTGCCTTATCCCCAACGTTTGTGGTGGAGGACGCGGAACTGAAAAGAACAACGAATTATGACCACGCTTTGTTCTATTTTTAGATGTATGTTATTGTGTGTCACTTGTATGTGCTGTGGTGTGTGTGTGTGTGTGTGTGTGTGTGTGTGTGTGTGTGTGTGTGTGTGTGTGTGTGTGTGTGTGTTACACGCGTACACACGTGCGCGACTGATCTGCATATTATGTGTAATTTCTTGAGGAAAAAAAAAAGAAACTCAAAAAAAATCATAGACTCAAAGCGCTGTGGTTAACACATCCTCTTCGTTAATTATACATATGGCTGTTGCAGTACTTACTGTGTGTTACAGACATTCTCTGATCAATAATAACATCTTGATCTAGACTTATTTGTTCATACTTTGTGGAACATACTGATAGATGGATACATTTCTGGCACCGGACACACAAGGCGTGAGATGAGAAAGTGCCGCTCAACAGATGGTGAGAGAACGGAACAGCGCTGGGCTGTGGTTGAGTGGTAAGACAGATTTCAGCTGCGTGCGGTTCTGACAGCCGCGCATTAAAGTCATCACTGTAGTTTTGTTTTAAATATGTCAGCAAAAAACTGTGCCTATATAATCGGGAATATTATACTAGATGCTATTCACAATAAAATCATGAGAAGTTAAGCCAGATTTTGTGCAATAATCGCAACGTGAACATCCCTACCCCAAAAACCTAAATATAGGGCGCAAAGAGGGGAAACTGCACTGTTGATACACCTCTCACTCCTGAAATAACCTGTATCCCAGAGGGTAACATGTCAAATGTTTCTACCAACATTATAAGCTTTCAGAAAAACAAAGTCAAAAATCCCCCCCAGGGGGGGGGGGAGGTTTCCCTTTCCTAGACCATGGTCTAATACACCCTGGGGGAGGAATAGGGGCTCCTCAGGGACCTTTATAATCAGAGGGCTGTCACGGCCAGCGACTCACTATGGTAACTTCGGTGCATCAGTTTTCAGACAAAGGGGGGGTGTAGTTGGTTGGGGGGTGGGGTAGGGGTG
>CM060320.1:29776433-29786433 GCA_030674155.1 Stramonita haemastoma
CTTCTACAAAGACCACATAAGCAGCGAAGACGTGGATAACAGCAAACAATTGGGCCCTACGAAAATATTCTAACAATCGTAAAGTAGCGTAAACTGAAATGGCATGTGTATGTCACGAGATCAAAAGGACTTGCCAAAGCAATACTGCAAGGCACTGTCCAAGGAAGAAGAAAAAATAGGCAGATCAAGGAAGAGATGGGAGGACATCATCAGCGAAAGGACAGGCCTAGAGCTCAACAGAACCCCGAGAAAGGCAGAACAGAGAGAGGAAAGGAGGGAACTGGTTGTCAAGTCTTCGGTGGTGCCCCCATGGTCGCTAGGTTGCAGGATAGATAGATAGATAGATAGATAGATAGATAGATAGATAGATAGATGGATGGATGGATGGATGGATGGATGGATGGATGGATGGATGGATGGATGGATGGATGGATGGATAGATAGATAGATAGATAGATAGATAGATAGATAGATAGATAGATAGATAGATAGATAGATAGATAGATAGATAGATAGATAGATAGATAGATAGATAGAAGAGCGATATTCGTTTCAGTCGCTTCTTGGCCACAAATGTCAAACACGTCTAGGGTGACTGTCAACGCAATGACTGTTTGTTTTGCACTGACCAACTGATCTTTTGCTTGCTCTCTGTCTTAAGACACTTTTATTTTCCTCTTAACCTTTCCTCAAGGAACTTGACTCCTCACAAAAGTCTGTCAGGCTGACGACATTTTGCAATGTATTTGGCTGTGTCTGACTTTTGTTAAAAGCTTTCCCCAGCTAAACCTTAAATGTCGGAATCGTTTGTACGTGCTTAAAGTAAACAGAAATCGAAATAATGTTGAAAGTACTTATCTTTTAACATAAACACATACACACACACGCACGCACGCACGCGCAAGCGCCACACACACACACACACGCACGCACGCACGCACGCACACACACACACACACACACACACACACACACTCACATCTATGACAACACCATTATGCGTGAGTTGAGATTTTTTAGGGGTTATTTGTTTCTACTGTCATACTATCGCCTAATCTCTCAAAAAGCGGAACAGGTTTTGACTGTTTGCGTAAAATGTTATGTCGTGCATACGCCGGTGGAACCTCAGTTCACAGCTTATCGGAAGGACTTTCAGGGAAATGGAGTCAGTACATACTCATATTTTCCTCATGGGGAAAAAAATACCCTCGAATGGATGACTTGATCGGGGCTGGGACTTGGACCGTCATATGTCAGGTTCAGCGCTCTAACCAGTAAACCATACAGCTCTCGTGTTGATATAATATCAAAGAACAAGATGTCAGTGGAAACATTTGTACGTTTGTGATTTTCATGTAAATGTCAGGTCAAAACATTTGACATTTCAGGTACTGGGTTAAGTAATTCAGTTGTTTTGGTCTGTATATAACACGTTTTCGCTGTCCAAAAATGTTTGGAACTCTAGATGATTAGAAAACTGTAAAAATGTTCAGAAAGTGTATTTATCTCTCGGTCGATTACAAGTATTACTAATCAGCTGATAAATAAATATTGCATTAACATCTTCATCATCATCATCATCATCATCATCATCATCATCATCATCAGTACAGTAGTAGTAGTAGTAGTAGTAGTAGCAGCAGCAGCAGCAGCAGCAGCAGCAGCAGCAGCAGCAGTAGAAGTATATTATTATTATTATTATTATTATTATTATTATTATTATTATTATTCATCATCATCATCATCATCATCATCATCATCACTCATCATTATTATTATTATTATTATTATATTATTATTATTATTATTATTATTATTATTATCATTATTATTATTACTACTACTACTACTACTACTACTACTACTACTACTACTACTACTACTACTACTACTACTACTACCCCCCCCCCCCCCCAACATATCTTAAAACGATTCGTATACAACTTAAAAAAAACATACCATGAATCATTGTGACTCAAAAGGCAAAAATGAAAGACAGCATGCTTGTATATTTTGTTCTTCGATTGTACTTCCAAATACAGAAAACAGTTTTTCATCATTCAAAAATGCCACAGAGAAAGATAGTTCTACTGAACTTGCCCTCTTGATAACAGCACACACCCATACATACGTAGTAATATAATAACAATAGTGGTCGTTTATGATAGCACCTGTGATCAGCATACCCATCTGCTTTTTGAAACACACACACACGCACGCACGCACGCACGCACACACACACACACATATATGTGTGTGTGTGTGTGTGTGTGTGTGTGTGTGTGTGTGTGTGTGTGTGTGTGTGTGTGTGTGTGTGTGTGTATGTAGTTTCTTCTTTTGGTGTGAATATTTTTCAAGTTCATTTTTAATCTTTTCATTTGTACCACATATCTTCTTTAAGTTTTTCCTTGTTCAAATATGACTTTCTCTATTTTTTTCTCCTTTTTAAAATTTTTAAAAAATTTTTATTTTATTTTATTTTTTAGATGGATGGCTTGATGAAAAAAAGCAATTGTACTGCTTACTCAATGTACCATCTGGAAATAAAAGTTTGACTTTGACTTGACTTTGACATGCACACACACATACACACCAAAATGACAACAGAACAACAAAAAACCCACCCTACTCAGAAAAAAATTAAGATCAGAATAGAATCAAACCGAACAAATATAAAACAAACAACAAAATTAACACTTTAATATCCTTCATCTGAGATATTTGTTTGCTGTAAAAAGCATTCATTTCTTCATTAAAAAAACAACACACAAAATAATATATATCAGTCTCTTCAAAATTCTACAAAGCAAGAGTCAACTTCACACACCATACACAACATATGGTACTCCAAGAACAAATTTGACAAGCGAAGAAGCGGAGTGAGCAGAATGGGCGTGGCACTGTGACGCTCGTTACTGTTGGAGAGTAACACACAGAGACCCTCACTGGTCACCCACGTGTGAAAAATGAGGGTACTTCAGAGACCGTAATGACGGGGCAATCAGCAGTGGGAACGCCCCTTGATAAAGCCTGCATCTGCTCCAGACAGTGGGGAAGGGAGATGATGGAATAGGATGGAGGGAGAGAAAGAGAACAATTGGGGGGAGTGACGTGGTTCATCAGTTTGTCAGTGAGGGTGTGTAATTAGTTGTTCATGGTTATTCTTATTATCATTGTTTGTGTGTGTGTGTTGTCTGTCTTCTGTGTCTGTCCTTGCTGATATTACTTCTATTGTAGACTATAATTTTAAAGGGGGTTACGGCGAGTGGGGTGGGGTGAGTGGGGTGAGGGGAGGGTGATGATTTCTCTAGCATTATATGCCAGGCATATGATTTGAATGCATGTTTGGGCTTGCTTGCAATGGCAAAATCAAGCAGTCTTGTATATGGGCTCGCTTGTGGGCGCATGTGTGTGTGTGTCTGTGTCTGTGTAGATCATATCTATTTAGGAATCAGCGATCCAAAACTAGAAGGCTTTCAAAGTAGTCAGGTATGTATGCAGGCATGATATCCCCCATTGAGGTCTCAGACAAGATGACACATTGTCACTGTCATTCAGTAAGTCACTACTCCCTTTTGTGGCTGACAGAAAATCCTATCACATTCATTCGTCCACAGTGTTTGTATTTCATCTGTCCATTGTTCTGCATTCGGACATGTATTGAGAGAGAGAGAGAGAGAGAGAGAGAGAGAGAGAGAGAGAGAGAGAGAGAGAGAGAGAGAGAGAGAGAGAGAGAAAGAGAGACAGACAGACAGACAGACAGACAGACAGACAGAGACAGAGAGAGATACAGACAGACAGACAGACAGACAGACAGACAGGCATATACAGATACAGGGACAGATACAGACAGACAGGCAGACAGAAAGACAGACAGACTACTGAGTGAGAGAGAGAGAGAGAGGGGGGATGATCAAAATTGAGAGACAAAAAGAGACACAGAGAGACAGCTATATAAGGACAGGAAAGGACAAATAGAGATAGAGAGAGATATTGAGACAGACAAGCAAAAAGACAGACAAACAGACTAAGACAATGAAGCAAAACCAAAAACAAAACCCACTGGAGAAGAAAAAAATAATTAAGCAGAAACTAAGAGTGAAACTCAGAAGCAGTCAGCAAACCAAACACTGGCATATATGTTCTTCTTTCCTCCGCTAGAGCTCCAAGGTTTACCTATAGTGAGAGTTTTGTATATGCTACCATTTTTTCCGCCATTATGATAGCCACATTCCGACTTTTGAAATGATGTCTAAACATAAAATCGGTGTATATGTGCATTTTTTGTTCATCCTTTCGTAGCGAATAAATGGCCTTCTCTTCTGAAAGATACAACAGATTTCAATGTGTGGCATGATATCCTGTGTGCTTTTGTACAAAGTGGCCTTCGGTTTATAGTCTCATCTGATATATTAATTTAGGGGGAGTGGACTCAGTACTAATGTTAAATGTAAAATAAAATACCCTTGAATATGTGTCTGGGTAGTGGTTCAGACCTGGGCTGTCAAATTGCAAGCCCAGTAGACTGACCACTAGGCTTTCATGCCTACCACTGGGGTATTAACAAATATGCCCTTGGACAAGCACAGGGTCCTTCCCTGACCAGCGACATACCACATCACACATCATCCCTGCCATCCACTTAGTAATAATACCCTTCATACAGACAAGCAAATCCATTACGCTCATCCACACACACACAACTTATAACTATTTGATCTGCTGATTGTTCTGTATGCACACAGAGGGGTAGGCAGGCAGACCCAGAGAGATGAGAAAGGACAGTGTGGGAGAATAAAGGGGATGCCAGGGAGATTAAAGAGAGGGAGATAGATAGATAGATAGAGAGAGAGAGAGAGAGAGAGAGAGAGAGAGAGAGAGAGAGAGAGAGAGAGAGAGAGAACACAAGCACAAACATTTGCCATACACACACACACACACGCACGCACGCAAGCACACAGCACACACACACAGGCACACATACACAGAGCTAACAGGCTGAGATATTCGTGGCTGTGATGCTAATCTGAAGCTGCAACCAGAGTACAAAGGAAATTGTGCATGCTGATGTCCATGAGTGAGGACTCAGACAATAATGGCACATCATCAATGTCATTCATTAAGTCACTACTCCCTTTGTACAGACAGGATACCCTATCACTCTCATCTCTCACAGTGTTTACTTTCCATTTATTCATCAGTCTGTACGGCCCACAGAGAGAAGGGGGTAGATAGAGAGCGGGAGAGAGCGGGAGAAAGACAGACAGACAGAGACAGAGAGACAGAGACAGACAAACAAACAGACAGAGAGAGACAAAGGCAACAGTAGGGAGACAGAGACAATGACAGAGAATGAGAGACAGATAGATATAATCTTACAGACAGAAGCAGACAGAGACAGAGACAGAGAGAAAGCAAAAAGAGACAGAAACATGGAGATATAGAAACAGAGAGACAGACATGCACAGAAAGAAATAGATAGCGAGACAGGGACAGAAATATAGGCAAAGAGATATACAGCATCAGAAAGAGATAAAACAAAGAGACAGAAACAGAGAGAGATAAACTAAGAGACAAACAGAGGCAGGACAAAGACAGACAGAGAAACAGAAGGACACACAGATGCACATATACATAGACACAGGTGACCAGTCAGCCAGCTGGGTATACAAAGACAGAAAAAAAAGTCAGATAAACAAACAAAAACAGATAAACAGAGAATGCCACAAGAACAGATTGAGAGACAGAGAGAGACAGAGACAGAAAGACAGAGAGAGACAGAAACAGAGACAGAAACAGAGAGCAAAAGACAGAGAGACATTAGACACATGCATTGCAAACTTACATTGCATTGAACACATAGACTGACAATAACTCTGAAAGAGAAAATAACAGGAGTGTAGACATGCAGTTCACAAAGCAACAAACAATAAGGTATATATTAAGAAACGGTATTTTCTATGGTCACGTACAGCCATGAAGAAGCTGATACACCATGCCACCATTCAATATGTCACCATACCCTTCATACTACAAATAGTTGTAAACCCTATCACGTTCACCCATCCCAGTGTGTGCACTCCATCCGTCCATTGTCCCGTATACAGACAGATAGTGGGAACATCGACAAGGGAAAGGGAAAGGATTGTGCGTTCAGTGGCAGTCTTTGTCTGCTACTGCTCTAGTGAATGAACCAGCCTCTGTTGCTATGGACTCTCACACTATGACTGGGGAATGAAATATTTCGTGGTGGTTGTTGTGTGAAAGCAGGAGTGTAGTAACAAAATGTTGTATACAAATTGGTTTTACCTCTATGTCTTTGCCTGCCCGTCTGCTACATATCTCTCTCTCTCTCTCTCTCTCTCTCTCTCTCTCTCTCTCTCTCTCTCTCTCTCTCTCTCTCTCTCTCTCTCCCCCCCCCATGATTTTAAGCAGCAATTCTTTGGCTACTTTCTAAGTTTGTATACTATTATCTTGTATTTTTCTGTGGGTGAATATTTATTGCCATACAATCCCTTTATTTGCTGGTTTTAAAACTAAAACTTGGTTTAGGAAAGTATTGCTAATCTACCTTAATACCTTTGTGATCTGTGTTTTTGGTGAAGGAGGAGGGAGAGTTTTTATCTTGCCTTTTGGTATTCTCTCTCTCTCTCTCTCTCTCTCTCTCTCTCTCTCTCTCTCTCTCTCTCTCTCTCTCTCTCTCTCTCTCTCTCTCTCTCTCTCTCTCCTTCCACACACCCACATTTCTATATTAAGTCGATACTAAATCAACATGGTCACAACGACCTTTAAAGCCAAGAAAAATTAATTAGACTCACATCACAGCTTGCATTTTCCCACCCTATTGAGAAACTATGAATGAGGCTTAACAGAACAAAAGAAAAATTAGCCAAACCACTATGAATGGAGTGACCATTATTAGTAGAGCTGGTCAACATCGATCAATCTCTTTTTCTTTCTCTCTTCCCAGCTGTGGTCAGTCTGGGCACGCTGAGAGGAACAATGCTGCAGACACATTGGTCAGCTGCACAGAAGAATGGACCGGTCACATGATTTGTCTCCGTGGCCTTGTTGGTCGACTACTTTGTTTTCTTGCCTGGGGCAAAGATGGAATTGAAATTATTTCTGGTTTGTAGTTTTGGGGGGTTGTGTGAGGAAAATGCTGGTATTAAAAAAGGGCCTATCATACCCGTTTGATATTCATCATTTATTAAACATTCAAAAGTCAAAGCAGACATCAGCACTGATTATATTCCCCTGAAAGTTTTCAGGATGAAACTATAAATCGAGACCGCAGCACACATGTATAACATCTTGCGCAAACACTAAAATCTGTTTTGTCTTTTGGAAGAGAATACTTATCTGTGCAGATGGGGACAGCTGACAAATTATTAATAACAACAATATAAAAAAACGCAGGCACACTTGGGTCTTGTTTAATCACCACCGCTAAAATCGGAGTAATGCTATCTCTATAGTAGGGAAAAGCAGTCGCTTTAGCAAAACCTTACCAGCCACAATCTCGTAGCTCTGGCCGAGAAAAAAATATGGTACAAAGAGATCTCATCTTTGCTGTTATTGTCGCTACTTCTGCGACTAATTCTGTAGCTTGTGGCATTGTTGTTGCTGGTACTTGATATTTGAAATAGAGCTGGAAAAGGGTTAGGGTGTCAGTGTGTGAAGCGGCAATAAATGTCTGAAAAGGTCAAAGGAAGTGGGTGAGAGAAGTTCTGCTAGATGGACAGACTCGCTGGCAAACATACAGAAAGAGATAAGAAAGAGAGAGACATAGTATTGAAACAAAACAGAAACCAAACACTATCAGACCATTATCAAGACCGACACGCAAACAGGTGACAGATACAAACACAATTTGATTATAATCAAAGGTTGAAGAAAATAAATGTTTGGAATAAATCGTTATGCAACATGAATGTACGTTTTTACTCCAAGAAATGCTAGTATATACAAACAAATTAAGTTGGCTCTATATGCCAAGCTGACTT
Source organism: Stramonita haemastoma (assembly GCA_030674155.1). Classification (NCBI taxonomy): domain Eukaryota; kingdom Metazoa; phylum Mollusca; class Gastropoda; order Neogastropoda; family Muricidae; genus Stramonita; species Stramonita haemastoma. The sequence goes on from CM060320.1 coordinate 29,784,440, forward strand.
TGGACAAGGAAATCAATAACTAAAAAAGAAAAAAGCGCCACAGATTTTAACCTGTAGTGCGTAGTTTTCTTAGGAAATATAGGGGGGAACATAGAAACCCTGAACTCATTTTCGCCTTACTGTATACTTTTCTAAAGTTTTTGAACTGTCCTCTGCATTCAAGATATTTTTTATGCTTAGTTTCACACACACACACACACACACACACACACACACACACACACACACACACACACACACACACACACACACACACACACACTAACACTAACACTAACACTAACACTAACACACACATATACACACATACACACATACACACATACACACATACATACATACATACATACATACATACATACATACATACATACATACATACATACATACATACATACATACATACATACACTTACACGCATACACATACATACACATAGACATGCAAGCTACTATGCTTGCATAATGTAGCCTCTCTCTCTCTCTCTCTCTCTCTCTCTCTCTCTCTCTCTCTCTCTCTCTCTCTCTCTCTCTCTCTCTCTCTCTCTCTCTCTCTCTCTCTCTCTCTCTCTCTCTCTGGTTAAAACTATTGCAAATGGATCAGAATAGAAGACCATATAATGCTTACTGCATGCTGTTAGAGTTAGATAGAAATGGTAAATACTGCTGGATTTCCAAAATAAGAGAAATTTTGTGTGAAACGGGTTTTAACATAGTTTGGATGCAACAAGGTGTTGGGGATGTAAAACTTTTCTTACGTATGTTTAAACAAAGATTAATAGATATGTTCATTCAAGAATGGGAGGGGACTATAAGAGATAAAGAGAGGTATGAAAATTACAGATCATTTAAAAGTATTTTTGTAAAAGAGGAGTATATAAACTCTATTGATGTCTACTGCTTTCGAGTCGCAATTACTCAAGCCAGATTTAATGTTCTACCCCTTAATAATAATGTATATAGATATAGTGAGAATAATCGAGAAAAAATGTGTCCCTTCTGTAAAACGAAAGTTGAAAATGAAGCTCACTTTTTATGGGAATGTTACGTATACCATGACTTGAGAGAAAGATTCTTAAGTAAATGTATCAATGTACCATTGCACGATCTGTTCAGTGGAACAAATGATGAGTACAGGCACAGTTTTTCTAGATATGTTTTTCATTCTATCAATAAAAGAAAGAAAATGCTAATTCAGGATGTATTTTGAAAACTTTTATGATTCGTTACGTAATTGATATGCATGATTTCCACAATTTTCCCTAGAAATTATGTTTCTGTTATTTGGTTTTGTTTCATGTTAGATTCATAATCATGATTTAGAATAATGTGTGTTTTTCTTCTTTGATCAGCATGAATCTATACCTTTTGTACATTTGCCTTGCCTATGATACGAATGAACCCTTTGTTCCATCCCAAGCCCAAGAAATGCATTGTGGTCCATGGCCAATGTACATTAAATCAGTTCAGTGTTCAGTGTTCAGTGTTCTCTCTCTCTCTCTCTCTCTCTCTCTCTCCTCTCTCTCTCTCCTCTCTCTCTCTCTCTCTCTCTCTCTCTCTCTCTCTCTCTCTCTCTCTCTCTCTCTCTCTCTCTCTCTCTCTCTCTCTCTCTCTCTCTCTCCTTCGGATGAGACTTTCACCCGAGGCCCCGTGTGCGAACGCACGCAGAACATCTTGCGCACAAGTTAAATCCTGTTCCGCTTTTCGTAAGAGTAGGCCATCGTGTGCCGGTGGGAACAGATGACATTTGCAAAACTGCATACACACGGGGACTGGATGTAAAAAAGCACAAGAGTGCTTATCCCATTATCCTCGATATAAAAGAATCAATCAATCAATCAATCAATCAATCAACCAATCTCTCTCTCTCTCTCTCTCTCTCTCTCTCTCTCTCTCTCTCTCTCTCTCTCTCTCTCTCCTCTCTCTCTCCTCTCTCTCTCTCTCTCTCTCTCTCTCTCTCTCTCTCTCTCACACACACACACACACATAAACAC
>CM060320.1:29791433-29802806 GCA_030674155.1 Stramonita haemastoma
TGTTTGTGCGTGCGCGTGTGTGTATGTATAAGTGAAAGGACACTGAACACTGAACACTGAAATGGTTTTAATTGCACATCGGCCTTGGGCCACAATACAATGCACAGAGGATTTTGGAAAGCATCACGATATAACGCATTGCATAACACACAGTAATCAACATTCGATACATATTTATGCATTTATAGCATACTGAACAGATGTAAGGTGCTGATTAGGTAAGTTTGCTGAGTTTTCACTTCTCTAGTATTATTGGAATCAAGATTACGGATAACTACAAGAACATGGTGAAAAATGTTCCATACTTTGTGGTTACTTCTATGAAAATGAAAGATTTTGTTTTCGTCCTGTGGTGGCCTACTACTCTCACATCTCAATACTTATGTAACTTTTCTTCCTTCTGATGATATACAACAAAACCACATTTGCAAAAAAATATGTCTTTCTTCGTCATTATTTGTTTGTCCTTGAATGCAAAACTGTTAACATTCTATATTACCCACCATTCCACGCATTTTGCTGCACACTGATGCACCAAGCTTTTATGCAAATGAAACATGTTGAGAAACACAAAAAATACTTTACAATCACATCAAACCAAACACAGCTACTGGACAGACTATTAAGGAAACATTTGTAATGTAGCCTACATTTTACATTAAGTTGATGATAGGCTAGTTATCACGGTAGAGATGCAGATTAGAATACCAGTGTTGCACAACAACATTGACCCTGTAATAGTCCATTGGAGTTGTTTGCTGGTATTGCATAAAAAAGAAAGTTGATACTTCAAATCAATAGGCAGTTACACTCACATAGATGTACAGGTCATGATAAGCTCAAATGCCATAAAATATTTTCTTCCGTCTGTTGATTGCATGGAACACATACTTTGATAGATTATATCTATGGATAGGGTTTGTGACTCTTAGCAAAACATGCAAAGGAAGATCTTTTGATTCCTTTAAAAATTTGGACCTCAAATCATCATACACTGGACAGGCAAACAAAAAGTGATGTTCATTTTCAATATGATTTTTACAGGATGGACAAGCTTTATCATGATTAGAATCCTTGTAGCGATTTACATTGTTATTCAGTGGCAGAACGTTGAATCTAACATGCGAAATAGCAACACGGAAGCAATATACATCAATATCTAGAATATATCGTTCTTTTTCAAAAACAGACTTGAATAAATTGTAAGTTTGATATCTGTCACGTTCTCTGAGAGTGCCAGACCATTCTTGGGTAAACATATCCACAAGCCTCTGTTTAAATATATGCAGAAACGTTTTTACATTCCCAACACCCTGCTGTAACCAAACAATATTGAAACCAGTCATACATAATATTTCTCTTATTTTTGATACCCAACATTGCTTCCCAGTGCTGTCTAACTGTAGTAACATGTGATAGGCTTTATACGGTAATCGTTCTGTATTCATTTCTAACAATCTAAACCAATATCTTAGGCAGGTAACATATGAATTTACATAGAGTGGATACCTACCCAAATCTCCATATACCATTTTGTTGGGTGTCTTAATTGGGACTCCTAGAAACCTTTTACATGCACGCATATGGACTTTTTCTATGTGTTCTAACCTATCCATTCCCCATATTTCTGCAGCATATAACAATATTGGTTGTATTTTCATATCAAAGATTTTAAAATAATGTTTGCTGTCATTTCTTTATATTTTTGAAAAACTCTATTAAGCTGAACTACCCCCTTTTTGCCTTTTGTTGTTAAGTGCAATGTACCATTTTTAGCACTAATCATTGTTGTAAATTTAAATCCTAAATAACAATAGCTGTTAACTACTTCTAACCTATTACCATCATAGAACCACTTCTCATGTTTTCCCAAAAATCCCCCTTTCCTAAATACCATGACCTTTGTTTTATCAATGTTTACAGTTAATTTCATATTATTACAACATGTTCGTAAAATATTCAACTGATTCTGAAGACCACTTGGTGTTGTTGATATCAATGCAACATCATCTGCAAACAATAGGATAAATAATTCCATGATATCTGGGAACAATTGTACCCCATGTTTACCGTTTTCATTCATTTGGTTAGCTAAATGGTTTATGAATAATGAAAATAGTGTCGGGCTGAGTACACAGCCTTGCCGGACTCCAATAGGACAATCAAATATTTCGGTTAATTCTAAATTTGCACGTACACATGATTTTAATGAGTTGTACATAGCTTGCAGTGCAGCAAAGAATTTTCCTTTTACTCCTTGATCTCTAATACATTGCAATAGTTTATTGTGCTGAACAGAATCAAAGGCCTTTCTGAAGTCAACAAAGGCAACATAAAGTTTTCTACCTTTTTTACTCATGTGGTTCTGGATGACAGCATATAAAGTAAATATCTGATCAATTGTAGAATATTTTCTACGAAATCCTGCTTGGCATTCTGATATTAAGTTATGACTTTCTAACCAGGTGTATAGTCGCCTGTTCAATATTGAGGTATAACATTTAGATATTATGCTTAGGAGAGAGATTCCTCTGTAGTTATCAACATCATTTAAATTTCCTTTTTATGTAATGGTATGATTATGGCTGTTGACCATACCTGTGGGTAAATTCCTTGATCAAAGACAACATTAAATAATTTTGTTAGAAACATGACAACAGTATTACCACCACATTTTAACATTTCAGCTAAAATATCATCTATCCCACAGGCTTTTCTATCTTTAAGTTTGTTTACTACCTGAATAACTTCTGCTTCTGATATTTCTGTATCTAAAACATGATCTGTTTCCTCTAAGATTTCCATATCACTGCTAAAGTCCCTTTGTATCTCTTCATTATCCCCTTGAAAAACAGTTTTGAAATGTTTATACCACTCATCTGTAGTGATACTGTTTACTACCTTTTCTTTATTTACACAAACCCATTTTTCTGAGTTCATTCCAAAAATTTGACCCATTGCTCATTTCTTTTTCCAATGCTTCAGTTTTCTGTTTTCTGAAAGTGTGTTTTTTAGTTTTCAAAAGATACTTATACTGTTTTCTTGCTGTAACATATATTAGCCGATCAGCTTCTTTTCTAGTTGCTCTAAAACATCTAAGCTTCTTTCTACATTCCTTTTTTGCTTTATCACATTCATTGTCAAACCATTCTGACCTTTTTGCCCTACCAATACGACATCTTTTAAGCATGCATCTACTAGCTTCTTTTAAACTATCTACAAATACTTCTAAAGCACCATCTACATCACTATCTAAGTTATCAATGGCCATTTTCAAGCTGTTTTGAATATCTGTGCTCTCCCATGAATTCCTAAATTCATTTTCCAGTGCTGTATTCCAGATAATTTTTTTCAAATTCAGCATTAACACTTACTTTCTTTTTAATGTGCCAGTCATTGCCATTTCCCAATACTTCTGCCTCCATGACAATAGGCAAATGGTCAGACTCTATACAGTTTTCAACAACTAAGGCAATTACATGAATAGAGGAAAAAAGTTCAACAGATGTAACAAAATAATCCACAGTGCTTTCCCCAGAATGTCCAACATAGGTACAGCTATCATCAAAATCTGCTTCACTCAGTCCATTTAGTATAAAACAATCATACATATTACATAATTCAATCAACTGATCACCAAAGTTGTTGACAACCTTATCATGTGATTTCCTTGGAAACCGGTTTTCAGCAGGATTAGATGTTTCATCAAAGTCAGTGCTATTTCCATTGAAAGAATAATTCTTACTTGCTGTTCTTGCATTTAGATCCCCAGTTAACAGAACAAAAAAGTCTCTATACAAGTCATACAAATGTTCAAAACACTGCTCTAGCATCTCCATGCCATAAACATTCTGTTGGCTATTCCAGAATGTAGAATCACATGGAGGTAGGTAACAACATATGTACATAATACTTTTTTCAGTACAGAAAAGATCTTTATGTATATTTACCACAACAATATTTTCTTGTTCTACATGAATACGTTCTACAAACTTGGAAAATGTTTTTCTTATTAGAACAATTATGCCACCAGAGTACCTCCCTTGGTGAGACAATTGTTTTGCCTTTGAGGTGAATATAACAAAATCGTTAAATAAGTTGGATTCAAATTCAAACCCTACAAACGTTTCAGTTAAACATATAAAATCATATGAAGTAAGGAAGTTAATGAAATCTACATTCTCTAGTTTGGGCAAGAGACCATTTACATTATAATTTAGAAATTTAACTGAACTATTATTTACATTTTGTACAAACATAGATTCATCTGGACATGCTATGGACTGTTCCTCTGTTCTTGAGAAGTTACTGTCTGACAAGGTGGCCCGGCCGAATCCCTATTTACTGATGCCTGTGGCATCTTTCTTTTTATGTTGGGACATTGACTGTTGTGGCTTGTTTTTGTCCTGTGCTTGATTGACAGACTCCGCCTTTTTAAAAGAATCTACAATGTTGCCTTGACTGTTAGATCTATTGGCAGTTTTCTTGTATGCTTGTCTGTTAATTCTAGAGCTGGATACAGCCCTTCTTGGTCGTGGACTGCGAGCAGCATGCAAACGTGTTGGGGTCAGACCCTTCTCTTTGTCAATGTGATCACATGTTTGTTCATTGTCTTGTTTGCTGGTGGAACAGACGTCAGTCTCATCTTCCCTGATTTTGTCAACTGTTTCAGTCATGTATGTCTGACCTTTATTTACATTTCTGTCATGTCTCGGTAAAGTTTCAGCACAACTGGTATCAAATGCATCCTCACTGATACAACTCTCTGTTCTAAGCTCAATAGATGCAGATGTGCCTTGAGCTTCAGTGTGAGGTTCTGTGATGTTAGCAGTGTCACTTATTATACTGTCATCATCATTTGTGTCTGTCTTGTCTCTGTCTTGGTCATGTATGTCAAGTTTTTCCCCAGTTACTTTGTCCTGTAGGGAGTCAACACTGTAAGAACCCTCAACATGCAAAGGATCTTCCATTTTCCTCAGTGCATGTTGAAGATTCAGGTCAGTCTTTTTGGCACTGTCTCCTTCCAAATGAACCATGGTACGCCTTGTGATCCTCTGATGCCCATTTGAAGTTTTGGGGCACCTTTCATGGGACTCTGTATTCACTGCACTAGGTTTTTTTCACAGAGTCTTTCATTCTCACAATTCTTCTGTGGTCCAGATCATGTTGTTCACTTGCTCCTCCAGTTTGTACAGCACCACTGTAGGAGAGAACACCAGGAACCACTGGCACGGATGTCTTTTTCTATAGTCCTGCCATCTGGGTTGACTCAAGTCTCTGGGTCTGTCTTTTCTTCTGGGACTATTGATTGGGCACTCCTCCAGGTCTGCTTGTCTGTGGCGTTTGTCACGCCACATGGTTTGATATTGATATGGTGATCTATATCTATCGCTGCCATGTCTTGGAAACAAATAATCACCATATTCATGGGTACTGTCCAGTTGGTGTCTCTCGGCCTGTTGACTGTGCTTTGCTGTAAACTTTTTAGTCTGGTAGCCATTTGTGTGCCAAGCATTCCCCTTTGTGTTGAAATCTGTGTGATTGCCAGCCTGTACTTTAGGCCAGTCATTTTCTTTGTGGCTACTACTGAATGATCTGGGCTGCTCTTTGTCATACACATACAATTTTCCTCCATGAAAGTAAGCGGTCTTCCCTTGACTACGGTGGAACTCCAGTAAGTCCCGCTGGCGAGTGGTTAAGTCAGCAGCAACCCGAATACCACTCGTTCTCAAATCATCTCGCAGCTCCTTGTCGCGCAGAACAGCCATCTTGTCAGTCCAGTGGCAAAACTGTACAAGTATGGGCCGGGGTTCCTCACTGTGATGGCGAGGTCTACCAATGCGGCATGCCCTGGCAATGTCTGATTGTTGCCAGCTGGGTGAGGTTGAATGGCTATTTAGTACATCCACAATTACCTGGCTTGTTGCATGTTCGTCTTCCCACCTTTGCTCCTCAACACCAATAAACCTCAGGTTTAAAACTCTGGTATTCTGTTCAGCAGACTCTAGTTTTTTTTCAAGCGCCTCTATCCTGTCTGACATTAATGCTTTATCTTCTTTCAGTTCTTTGATGTCTTCTGTATGCACTTGTACATTGTCTTTCAGTTGGCTTAATTCAGTAAATAAACGTGAAAAACTGTCTTCTAGACTACAAAACTTTTCATCAATACTGTTCTTTATTCCTGCTAAATGTAACTGTAAGCCCTGTTGCATCTGGTCAAAACGAAAGTCAATAAAATACAGCAAGTTGCCTTGAGGAGGAACAGACATTTTAGAAGACAACTTTCAGGTGCCTGTGTTTGAATGGCAGTCTCAAATGTCCACTACACACACACACACACACACACACACACACTAGTGTCCACTACACATCAACCTATAAGTGAAAGGAGAGAGAGAGAGAGAGAGAGAGAGAGAGAGAGAGACAGGGAGAGACAGAGACAGAGGCAGAGAAATAGGTCGACAGAGAAAAATACATAAACAGACGGAGAGACGGAGACAGACAGACAAACAAACAAACAGACGTATTGACACAGAGATAGACGGGCAGACAGACAGGCATATAGAGTCAGTTACTAAAATACAAGGACACAAATGAAGGGAGAGGTTAATACACAAGCAGACAGACAGACAGACAGACTGACAGACAGACAGGCAGGCAGACAGACAGACAGGCAAGCAGGCAGGCAGGCAAACAGACAGACAGACAGACAGACAGGCAAAGAAACAAACATTCAGACAAACACAGAGACAGACAGACAGACAGACGGACAAAAAGACTTTTTCGATTGTTCATGACATCTCTACAGTGCACTATGCTGTTGCAGTAATATGTAAAAATGAAGTGTAGTTTCATAAGGAAATTCATTTGAACAACATGCATTTCATTAATGAAATATAAGAGAAAAAGTAGAGAATGGGAGAGAGAGAGATAGAGAGAGGGACACAGAGAGAAGGACAGAGAGAAAGATAGATACATAGAGACATACATACAGACAAACACAGAGAGAGAAGAGAGAGAGAGAGAGAGAGAGAGAGAGAGAGAGAGAGAGAGAGAGAGAGAGAGAGAGAGAGAGAGAGAGAGAGAGAGAGAGAGAGAGAGAGAGAGAGAGAGAGAGAACTCAAGAACTCAAGAATTTAATTGTATAGGCTGTTCAACCCGTTACAAATCCATAAGTAATCATGTATGATTGGATACTTTGAATAGAGCATTATATTAATACAAAAGCATATTTTGAAATCAGCATCAAATATTCGAAGAACATAGCACAAGATTTCATGATGACATTATCGGCGTTTGTTGGAATGATAAATAAATCTGCCCAGATCATGGACACACGTATCATCTTGCATTAATCTTCGGAATGCAGTTAGCGATGGATATATACGATATTTGTCTGGGATAAATTTTACCCGTAGGTCACTTAGGACATTACAATACAAGAGAAAGTGCAGTTCTGTTTCTATGGCGCTGTGGCAAAATGTACACTGAAGATCTTGTTCAGAAGTGGCTGTGTAGCGCTTTCTGTGCGTCTGTAGGTCTGATATTCCTAGTCTGAATCTGATTAGAATGTCTCGAATATGCTTGTTAGGCACCAAGGTAAAGTATGTTTCCATAGATACAGATGATTTAAATGTACGGTACACACTGAATCGAGTGCTATTGTTAATATGTTCATTCCACTTTTGAAAGAAACAATCTACTAATCTTTGTCTAAGCTGTCGTAAGAAAGCTTTATGGTTAGTAACACCTTGGTTTTCCCATACAAATCCAAAACCGGTCTCATATAACATTTTACAAATATGTGATACCCAACACATTTTACCATCGTTATGAAGGGACAAAAGCATGTTGTAGGCTTTTCTTGGAAGTCTAGTTTCTTCTAACTCTGTTAAACGCAGCCAATATCTGATCGTAGATATATAGCTAGAAATATATAATGGGTATCGACCAGTTTCACTGTAAACCATGTCATTTGGGGTTCTGGGGCTTACGTTTAACAGTTTTTTCAGAGCAAACGTGTGGACATTCTCCACTGACTTCTGTTGAGACAGGCCCCATATTTCTGCTCCATACAATAGAATTGGTTTAATTTGGAATCAAAAAGTTTGACAAAAATGTCTGCTGAAAAATCCCCCAGTTTTCCATAGAATTCTGAAAATGTTAATTACCCCTTTTCTAGCTTTAGACGAGAGCTCACGGACTGCTTTACTGTATGCTATTCTAGTAGAAAGGAACAAGCCCAGGTACTTATAGGATTTTACGATAGATATTTCTTTTCCTTTGTAGAACCAAACCTCTTTCTTAGCAACATATCCACCATTTCTAAATATTACAATGTTCGATTTATCAAGATTTACATGCAAATCTAGTTTTATGGATTGACTTGCAAGAACATTTAACTGGTTTTGTAAGCCTGAAACACTGTCAGATATCAAAACAATGTCGTCAGCAAATAATAAAATGAAAATTTCTAGTGGATCAGGGTAGAGCTGAATGCCATGTTTTCCATTTTTAATGACATCCTGGGCTAACTCGTCAATGAACAATGAGAATAAAAGAGGGCTAGTTATTTCACCTTGTTTTAAGCCTTTGAAACAGGATATGGCTTCTGATATCTTGGTCCCAAAACGAATCCGGGCTTTTACAGTTGCATACATACTCTGTAATGTTTTCAATATGTTACCATTTACACCATTTTTTTTCCAGAATCCGCCAGAGTTTGCTTAAAGAAATAAGGTCGAAAGCCTTCCTAAAGTCAATGAAAGCAACATATAATTTTTTGTTTCTTATGAGCTGTCTTTGGATAATAGCATATAATGTAAAAATATGATCTATTGTGGAATGATCTTTTCGAAAACCTGCTTGTATTTCACCAAGAATATTTCTGTTTTCTACAAAAGTTGATAAACGTTTATTGATTATATAGCTTAGGAGTTTACTGCAGATGTTCAATAATGAGATGCCTCTATAGTTATCTGGATTATGAATGTTTCCTTTCTTATGTATGGGGTGGATGATAGCTTCTGTCCAAGATTGTGGGTAAAGTCCAGAGGAAAAAATCTTATTAAACAGATGGACCAGAAAGGATATTATTCTTTTATGATTTATCACTGACTTAAAAATTTCAGGGATAACCCCATCAAGGCCAGCAGCTTTGTTATGTTTCAGATGTTTAATGGACTTAATTATTTCTTCCTCTGTGATCTCTGAGTTTAATTCCATAACATCCTCCGGAATTTGTTCAGAGTCAAATAAGCTTGCACTGCTGTCAATTACTTCTTCCTGTTCCCCTCCCTCCTCCCCAAAAAGCCCCTTAAAGTGTTCTATCCATTGTGCCGTATCTATATTGCCTATCTCGAGGTTTTTCTTGAGAGTTTCTTAATATGTCCCCAAAACTTTACTGAATCGTTCATACTGTTTACAAGTTCCTCTACTTTTTCTTTTGTATTCCTTCTCTTTGGAGGCTAAAAGTTTCTTGTAATTTTTACGGGTTTTACAGTACATTACCCTATCCCGTGGAGACTGAGTGCGTAAATAATTGCGGAGAGCAGACCGAGTAAACCTTCGCGCATGCACGCACTCCCCATCAAACCATGCACTCCCTTTCTTTCTCCTTCCCCAAATGTTTTCTTAAAGCAGGAAGCAGCAGATGACAGCATACTAGTGAACACATTTACAGAATTATTAATGTTGGAATCAATGAGTAGGTAGGCTTCTTCTAACTTCTGTAGGTTATCAAGCGACTCGAGATTGTTTAGGAAAGTTTCCTGTTTGTCCTGCGACCATACAAGTTTATCAAAACAAACACTTTTATCCCTCGGCTGCTCAATATTGGCATTGCACAAAGCAAAACAGACAATGGACATATGTTTAGACTCAATTCGTTCAATGACATGCATGTCACAAGGAACTGAACAAAGCGAACAAGAAAATAAAAGTAATCTATGACACTGTTACCATTATTAGAAATAAATGTAAAGGAGCCATTTCTGTCACCTGCAGTAGAACCATTTAATATATACAGATCAAAACTTGTACACAAACATAGCAATTTTTTTCCGTAACTGTTTTGACTGTGATCTTGTGAATGTCTAAGTGGAACAGTGGACACATCAGTATTGGAAAGAGTTGCAAAACTAAGGGATTCGTCTCGCTCAAAGCAAAATGAATCCCCATCAAAATACCATGGCTGTTTGTTTGCTGTTCGTGCATTCAGATCACCGCATACAATAAACTGTGCATCATCATTATTTCAACAATATCTAGCATACAACGTTCAAGCATTGAAACACCATCTGTGAAATCGCTGTTGTCATAAAAAGGGCTGTCAGTTGGATTCAGATATGTACATATCATAAAAACATCAGACAACGTACCAAACAGTTTGTTAGACAGTTGCAGAATGATCATTTTGTTATAGGGAAATGAAACATCTTTAACAAAGTTCATAAATTCATTTTTTACAAGAACAATTACCCCTCCACTATTTCTTCCTTGTTTTGAAAATTTATGTGCTGGAGCATGAAAAAGGTATAAAAAGAGAATATGTCTGAACAAAAATCTTTCATAAAAGTTTCAGTGAAACAAAGAAAATCATACTATGATACAAAAGATATAAATGAACTGTCTTTTAGTTTTGAGGCCAAGCCTTCCACATTCCAGGCCAGTATTGTACACTGATGTGGGGGCTTACTAACGCTATCTCTCATCGTCCTGAGGTCATGACCTTGACGTCATTTCTTTTTCTTTGAAACCCTTGGCTTTGAAGCTTGTTTCTTGTTTTTGTTTTTGCAGTGGTTAGCACTCATCCAGGTAGTTGGCAGTCTTGCCTGTGTTCTGCGTGTCTGTCTGTCTGTGAAGGCTTGTTGTGAATTGTTGTCACTTAAATTGCATGCACCATTGCTCTGCCGGCCTCCAATGTTCAGTACAGGTGGACTGCTTTGTTGTGGCCGATCTGGGAATCCCCAGACTGCTGCCCTGCACCCAAACGGTGCAGCCGCACTCAGTTCCATCGAGAGAGAGAGAGAGAGAGAGAGAGAGAGAGAGAGAGAGAGAGAGAGAGAGAGAGAGAGAGAGAGAGAGAGAGAGAGAGAGAGAAGAGAGAGAGAGAGAGATATTTGAGCACTAATACTACCCTTGTCATCAATGAGATACCCTTTTGCTGACAAGAATGAAAATTGTATACACATGTTCTACAGGTGTGTGTGTGTGTATGTGTGTGTGTGTGTGTGTGTGTGTGTGTGTGTGTGTGTGTGTGTGTGTGTGTGTGTGTGTGTGTGTGTGTGTGTGTGCTTGCGCGCCTGCATGTGTGCATGCGTGCGTGCGTGTGTGTGTATGTGTGTGTGAGTGTGCGTGTGTGTATTGCATGTG
>CM060320.1:29807906-29812906 GCA_030674155.1 Stramonita haemastoma
TCTTTCTACCGTTTTTTTCTGTCTACACTACACTACACTACACTACACTACACTACACTACACTACACTACACTACACTACACTACACTACACTACACTACACTACACTATAATACACTACACTACACTGCACTACACTATAACACAACACACTACACTACAATATATTATAATACACTACACTACGCTATAATACACTACACTTTATTCCACTACACTATAATGCACTATAATACACTACACTACACTATGACACACTACACTACACTACACGACAATACAATACACTATAATACACTACACTACACTACACTACACTACACTACACTACACTACACTACACTACACTACACTACACTACACTACACTACACTGAAATACACTACAGTACACTATGATACAATACACTGCACTACAATGCACTACACTACAGTACACTACAATACACTACAATACGCTACAATGCGCTATTTGCTCCCACTGATCCTGCTTTTTACCTTTCTGTCTGTTTTGAATTCATAGCGAATTAATCAAATCATTAAAACATGACACTGGTAAAACACCCTAACCTGAAAAATAAATATGAAAAAAGACAACGGTACTCCAGCTTAATAAGCTTGATTGTGCTGTATTGTTTCACTCAAATGAAGGGCTAGGTCATCATTCCAGCTCAGAGAGAGAGAGAGAGAGGAGAGAGAGAGAGAGAGAGAGAGAGAGAGATGAGAGAGAGAGAGAGAGAGAGAGGAGAGAGAGAGAGAAGATGAGGAGAAAGAGAGAGAGAGGGAGAGAGGGAGAGAGGGAGAGAGAAAGGGAGGGAGGGAGGGGAGAGGGAGTGAGAGACAGACGGACAGACAGACAGCAGACAAACATGCAGACAGATAGACAGACAGACATACAGACAGATAGACAGACACAGAGAGACAGAGAGAAAGAGAGAAAGTGACAGAGACAGAGTTGTGAAGAACGTATATTTGCACATACACTAAACTAAAATAGCATAAAATGAAATAAAACAACTAAACCCCTACACAACAGTCAGCTAGCTGTAAATGTCAGTTTCAATATTCATGATTTCTTACCATAAAAAACCAACCACAAAAACTAATGCATAATTGAGATCTTTAATTCAAACCCTTGACAAGGGGGGAAAAATCAAAAGAAAAAAGGCTTTGTGACTTTGCCGAAAAACTTATTTATTACGCTGCATGTTAAGAAAAGCGAAGGAAATGCAACTAACTCCACAAAGAACAAAGACAAGGCTCATCAATCACGCTTTCTTCATAACACGCGAAAAATTCGATGTAATATTTTCTGGAATAATAGTCATAGTGTACAAAAACCTGGGATAATGATTTTTTTTGTTTTTAGTTTTAAGAAATTGCTAAGGTGCTCAACGGCAATGAACATTTCAAATGTCATGAGAAAGGTCAGTAATCTTTTTTTTTTCTCAAAATAAAAAAACAAACGGATAAACGTCACGAAAGGGTTTTACGATGCATTCCTGATGCACTCTTTATCTTTGATGGTCTGATAAAATATTTGACAGAAAATGAAGTATGAAGATTTATTTTGCCTTGTTTTTTTAATGCCTTTTGCTGCTTGGTTATTTGATATGTTGTGGGTTTTTTTTTCTGAAAGTTCTTTTAATAGCGAGATATATATTTTACTGGATGGGTTGGGTCAAAAAATATGTCACTATCTTTTGGACAGAAAGGTAGAGAAATTATTTTGTAGTCAGGCCATTATTGCCTTAGTTATTTTTGTCTTTACAGTTGTCATCATTGTCACCATCGTAGGTGATGCCGCTGCTGTAGTAGTTGTTATTTTGGCCATGTCAATGTTGTTGCTGTTGTGGTAATGGCTATCATTGCTACATTTTGAACTGACACTCTTGTGTTCTTGCTGTTGGCATTCTAGTTGGTGTTGTTGATTTTACTGTCCTTGTTATTCATTTGCGTTTCCTTCATTGCTTTTTTGATTTGCTGTAGAAATTATTGTTGTTCTTTTTCAGTCTGCCGACTTTCCTGTTGTTAATTTTATGTCATAACTGATGGTGATGCCTCTGCTGCTGTTGTCGTTGTTGCTGCTGCTACTGCTGCTGCAGCTACTACTACTGTTGTTTGTAGTAGCAATAGTGATCTTTTTATGTGATGATGATAATGTAAGGAGTAGTTGTGAGTATACTACAGGTGGCAGTCATAATATAAAAAATGGTGAGAGCCTCATGTTGGTAACAGTAGTCGTACCGTGGAACTGTATCCTAGTACATTTTTTCTTTAAATACACTATTACAACAGTAGGTTAAGGTTACAAAATAGAAATAAAAGGACATGCGTAAATATATATATATATATTACACATATTTCAACGCTACGGAAAAGGTAGAGACACAACGACATATTGCAAATCAAAAATGCTTAATGCAATAATAACAATAAACTATGCCATAAAAGAATTCAAAGCTAACTCATCAATCATACCTTCTTCAGGATGGGTAAAAAGCTTAAAACCGTTCTTTCGCTATCTGCATAATGTCACCAAAATATGACGAGAAAAGATTATGCTTTGCATCCTCGTTAGTCTCTTTGTTCGCTTACATGTGTTATTTTATTTTTCTGTCCAAGTAGGCCTAGTACATTTCTAAACGATAAGGTTAAGTCATGTTGAGCGTGGTTATCTCTAGGCTAAAAGTTTATGTAACATAGTGGATATGTTTTATCTCTGGTCTCTGGACAAACCTCGAGAATACAGCATATTCTAACTGTCTCAGCTGTGCTCTTTAAAAAGTGGTTGCATAAATTACATTTAATAATAATAAATAATAATAATAATAATAATAATAATAATATATAATAATAATAATAATAATAATAATAATAATAATAATAATAATACATGAAATTTGTATAGCGCTATATCTTGTAAAAAAAAAAAATCAAAGCGCTTGCATTCGACCTAAACAACACACAAGCAATCAACAACAATTTACAGTTTTAGCAAATTCGAATGTGTACTCACACGTACGTGCGCGCGCACACACGCACGCACGTAGCACGCACGCGCGCGCACACACACGCACGCACGTAGCACGCACGCGCGCACACACACCTGTAAACGTTATACACTTTGGCAGATAGATGTTGAAGGCAGGGACAGGTAAGAGATGAAAACAGAAAGAAAAAAATCTTAAGTTTGAAATAAGTGTGTCTGGAGGTTGGATTAAAAAGTGTCATAAGTAGAAGACGAAAAAGCG
Organism: Stramonita haemastoma; assembly: GCA_030674155.1. NCBI lineage: Eukaryota > Metazoa > Mollusca > Gastropoda > Neogastropoda > Muricidae > Stramonita > Stramonita haemastoma. The sequence continues at coordinate 29,811,160 of CM060320.1, forward strand.
AAATGTGAAGTGAAGACGAAATGAGTGCAACGGAGGGGTTTTGACCACTACCAAAGGAAGCAGAACATCTTCAATTCACAGGTGTGTCACTAAATAGAAACACGACGCTGCGATTGCCTAGCTCCGATCACATGGGAGATAATCTACTTACCACCCCATCACATACTGCACTGTTTATACTAAAAATGCATAAAAACCTGCCATTGAAATATTGAATACTTTAAGGTGCTTCCCCCTGCACAGTATGTTTATTTTTCTAGTAATTGAATCGTTTATTTTGAAAATGATTGAGAAGTTGTGAATGGTTACCTCGCACCTCGACCTGTATTTCTCTATTAACATTTTCTGATATATATATTATATATATATATATATATATATATATATTATATATATATTATATATATTATATATATATATATATGAACATGTTAATACTTATCATAAATATCAATAGATATTTTTCAACTAGTTTTGACAGGCGAGTCGAACTGGTTTGACTGGTGTATAGCTGGTGTTTAGATATTCTTTTAGCATTCACTTTTCTGAAAGGGAAAACATGTAGAAAATTATGTGACGTGGATGCTTGTATTTATTCAAATATAACAAAATCAAATCAATTGGGGGAAAACCACACATATACCTGCAGACCTATAATGGCTTAGGAAAGAAAAGGAATGAATATGAATTAAAGAAAAGAAAACTCTCTCTCTCTCTCTCTCTCTCTCTCTCTCTCTCTCTCTCTCTCTCTCTCTCTCTCTCTCTCTCTCTCTCTCTCTCTCTCTCTCTCTCTCTTACTCTCTCCCTCTCTGTTAATCTTTTTGCCTGTGTCTTAGAACTTGTCTCTGCTTATTGGTCCTTGTCTCTCTGTCAATGTCTCAGATCCAGTCTCTGTTTGTTCGTATTTCAGTTTCTCTTCCTGCCTGTCTGCGAACGCACGCAGAACATCTTGCGCACACGTTAAAACCCCGTTCCGCCTTTCGGAAGAGCAGGCCATTGTGTGCCGGTAGGAGCAGGTGACAAAATTATAAAAACCAGCATGCACACAGGTGTGTTTAGACACTATCCCTGAGGAAAATCGGGGAGTTGGAGTCCCCAGGGTGGCTCGGGGCTGTATAAAAAAAAAATAATGGGTAGGCGCTGCACTTGTGGCGAAGCGCTTTCCCCGGGGAGAGCAGGCCGAATTTCACGCAGAAAAACCTGCCGTGACATAAAGTGGTATATACTTTTTTAATTAAAGTCTGTCACTCTGTTATGTCTCTCTCTCTCTCTTTCCATGTCTCTCTATTTGACTGCCTGTCTGTCTGTCTGTCTGTCTGTCTGTCTGTCTGTCTGTCTCTCTGTGTCTCTCTTTCTGTCTCTGTCTCTATTTCTGTCTCTCTCTTTCTCCATACAATGATCTATCTAGCTAGCTAGCTATCTCCGTTATCCCAACAAATAGAACGTGGTAGCGTCCGGTGTGTAGCATGCAAACACAGCTTCAAACTACATTGAAAAAAAATATATAATTGAAATATTCGTCTCAAGGCGTTGAAAAATCAGCAATGCATTACAAAAAGTAAACTCTGGCAAACAGAGAACTACAGGACTCTAGTGAGACTAATTACACCACACAAAACTCAAACAAAGGGTAATTAGTTCGGGAGAAAACAAACAGCGTCCTCGTCAATCACATAATCTGGTGGACAGTTGAAAGGTTCAGAGGGCTCTTTTCGCGAAGAATACTAAAGACCTGCTAAAAACATAT
>CM060320.1:29817906-29820406 GCA_030674155.1 Stramonita haemastoma
CAGAAATAACTCGTTTGTAATCGATCAAACAAACATCACAAAAAACAACATACATTTCTTATTTCCTAATTCATTTACTGGCTTACTCATTGACAGTGTGAGGAACTGGCTTAATGGCCTCGTCACTAGCACTTACTCACTGACTGACTGATAAGTGTCTTAACCTTTGGCTGACTTTTTGAGTCTCTCACTCATAGACACACTCAATCATTTACTCGCTTGTTTATTTACTCACTTAATCTCTAACTCTCTTAATTAATAAAGAAAAGCATGAGAGGTGTGAGGAGATTTTTAACGTGTTCTTCCAGAAGTCTAAGTGTGGCTACCTTAATGATGGGCAAAATGTTTGTTTTTCAAACTATTAGTGACCCTTGAATCTCTTGCTATTGAACCACAAAATGATCACATGAAAAGAATTCTTTAGGGACTCAAATGTTTTCTAGTTGCAATTACATACACTACAACAAACTTTGATGATCATTCTATCCATTTGTCAGCTTGTCTGTTCATACACTCACAACTATAGCACTCACACATTGCAAATTCGCAATTCTATCTGCTTTTGCTTCAATCTCTTTTTGCATGATGTAACAAAGGTCATAAGAAATAGTCATTTAAACTTCAGAACTAGAGGGCATTAAAACTTCAAATTTTAACGGTTTTTTTACTATGGATTTGCCAGTCAACCTCCACGTTTCATTAAAGATTCTGACTTTTTGTGGAGAATAATTAATGATAAAGAAAATGCAATTTTGGCTTCCCAAAGGTTATGGTGTCAGTGTATTTAAAGTCAAAATCACACAGAATTTGTTTACAAAGTTTTTGCACATTTTTATTTTGCCCTTGTCATAAAGGTCACTTGGCCATGTGATGTTTTGGACAGGAATTAGTTGTTTCCATTGTTTGATGTGTGTGATTGTGTGTGATTGTGTGTGTGTGTGTGTGTGTGTGTGTGTGTGTGTGTGTGTGTGTGTGTGTGTGTGTGTGTGTGTGTGTGTGTGTGTGTGTGTGTGTGTGTGTGTGTGTGTGTGTATGTGTGTGTGCGCTTGCGTATGTGTATGCATTTGTGTTTGTGTGTATGTGTGTGTGTGTGTGTGTGTGTGTGTGTGTGTGTGTGTGTGTGTGTGTGTGTGTGTGTGTTGTGCGTGTGTGTGTGTGTGTGTGTGTGTGTGTGTGTGTGTGTGTATCTGTTTGTCTCTGCAAGTGAAATATCAGTATAAGAAAACTACTAAGCCTATTTTAACATTCAACTTACTTCCATCAAACGCATTGCAGAATTGTATTTTCTCTATCAATGAAACTGTATGAAAACCAATTACGTAATAAATCAGAATCAGCTAAGGAGCTATCCAACCAACTAACCATATACCAAACACTAAACGTACTATCCTTCCATCTGGGAATTCTGATACTGGGAATGCATGCTAACATCATATCAACCAACCATCCAATCAACTAACAAAATGAACCAACAAGAGAACAAAAAAACTAACAAAAAACAAAAGTAACCCACTCAATCCTGTTCTTTATCACTTACTCATACTTAACTAGTGCAAGAATTTTCCCGCATGCTTGCCTGCCTATTATGTTCTGCCTAGATGATTAACTGGCTGGTTGACTGACTGACTGCTTGTATGTAGCAAACATCCTTGGCCATCGCAGATGGAGTGACCATACAAAGTCCGGTCTAGCAACAGCTCAGTGTCTGGAGTCAGTGAGTGCAGACCTTTCATTTGATGGGTCAGAGAAAGGGACAAGGGGATGGCTGACCTCTTGGTCTGGTATCTGGCCTGTCTGTCAGTCCACCCCAAAGTCCTTCTGACAACCCTTATCAGTGGAGGAGATTAAGAATGTTACTGCTGCCACCACTGCTACTGCTGCTGTTGTTGGTATTGGTGGCTATGGAGGTGGTGGTGGCTTTGCTGCTGCTGTGCTGCTGCTGCTGCTGCTACTACTACTACTACTACTACTACTACTACTACTACTACTACTACTACTACTACTACTACTACTACTACTACTACTACTACTACTACTACTACTGCTACTACTACTACTACTCTGGTTACACAGAATCCTGCAAACGTCTTGTGGACAATTCTGCCAACCCTTCAAGACTAGTCACACTGAGAGTAAATGAATGACTTAGAACCATCCCTTTGCCATGGGAAATGAACCATCATGCAGAATTAGCATCTCTGGTGCTTAGCAAACCTGCCACTGAAGGGCACTAGTTTCCAAGAGCTTCATGTCTGAAGCCAAAATACAAAAGACATCAATGTCAATTTCTTTTACAGCTATGGAACTGCTCACAAAGCCATAATTTGCTTCTCATTCACTATGTGCACTCATGCACGCACACAAAACATCTTGCGCACACATTAAAATCCTTCCGTTTTCGGGAAGTGTAGGCCAATGTGTGCCCTCGGGAATGAATGACATAAAAACAACTCTGCATACATAATGGTGGCTGGATGTGAAAAAGCACAATTGCTTATTT
>CM060320.1:29832543-29842543 GCA_030674155.1 Stramonita haemastoma
CTTTTGTCTGTCTCTGTCTCTTCTCTGTCCCTCTCTCTTTCTCTTCTCTTCTATCGCTTGTCTCTCCGTCTTTTCTCTGATGTCTCTGTCTCGTCTCTCTCTGACTCTGTGTCTCTGCTCTGTCTGTCTCTGTCTCTGTCTGTCTGTCTGTCTGTCTCTCTGTCTGTCTGTCTGTCTGTCTGTCTGTCTGTCTGTCTTGTCTGTCTGTCTGTCTGTCTGTCTCTCTCTCTCTCTCTCGTCTCTCTCTCTCTCTCCTCTCTCTCTCTCTCTCTCTCTCTCTCTCTCTCTCTCTCTCTCTCTCTCTCTCTCCATCCAATATAATTCAATTAACATGGCATCGATTGTTCGTACGGCTGTTGTTTGCTGTCTTGTTTTTATTTGGCTTTCTCCTCTACTTTGTTCCTCTTTTTTTCTCAGTTCAGATTTTCCTTTGTAAAACATCTGTGATTTCTGTCTAATTCTTCTTGTTTTGGGGGTTTTATCTATGTTTTTGTTGTTGTTGTTTACAACACGCACACTCACACACACGCACACACACACACTCACACGCACGCACGCACGCACACAAACACACACACATACATATATATATATATATATATATATATATATAATATATATATATATATATATAATATACATATATCTTTTCATCTCGTGCCCAATGACTCTCATTTATTTATTTAATTGATTATTCATTTATGTATAATATAGGACGATTGGGAAAGATCTAAAGACAGCTCCGTATTCATAAGTCCTAATTGAAAGAAGAAGCCAAATATGTCTCAGAAAAGGTGATTATGTTTCCAGGAAGGTGATTATACAATATAGATAGTAGCCATCTTAGTGACACGTCAAAATGCCACGTTATTTTGGCAGTGGAATTGTTTTCGAAATGGTGAGTAAACAAACGCAAACCCATTCGACGTTTTGTTTGCGTTGAGTTTATAGGTTGAAAACAAGTGATTCTCTTTTACTAAGACACAATTTTTTTTTCCCATGAAAGAAATGTTAGTATACTATGGGGAAAAAAACGGAAAGGGGAAGAGAGTAAGAGAAACACAGATAGATAGGGAGACAGACAGAGAAACAGACAGACAGATGTACACTTACACACACACACACACACACACACACACACACACACACACACACACACACACACACACACACACACTCACTCACTCACACACACACACACACACACGGGGGGGGGGGGGGGAGAGAAAGAAAACGACAGAGACAGAAAGACAGACAGATAGAGACAGACAGACAGGTAGGCAGGCGGACAGGCAGAGAAACAGAGACAGACAGATAGACAGAATCACACCCAGATGCAAAGTAGGAGAGACAAAGAGACAGACCGAGATGCATACGAATAGACAGGGTACAGAGGAAAACAAGGTAAGAAAGCCAATTATATACACACATTATTGAACAGTGCCTGAAGAAGACCTTTCTGAGGATTTAAAGTGTTGTTCGTCTCATCTGTGAGGACAGTGGCTTCAAAGACACTGGAAAAGAAGTGGTCTTTTCCTGTATAAAATATTTAGTGTGTGCTTAGAGAATCAGTTAGAGAATTCAGTGCGAAAGATCTTTCGTTGATCACGGTTTTTTTTGTGTTTTTTATGTTGTTGTTGGGTTGTTGTTGGTTTTTTGGGGGGTTCCTTTTATTGCTTTGTTGTTTTTGTTGTTGTTGATATTGTTGGTAGTGGTGGTGGTGGTAGTGTTGTTGTTAATAATGTTGTTGCTCGTGTTGGTATTGTTTTTGTTGTTTTTTGTCGTTAAGTTGTGTTGCTGTTGTTGTTTTTCTTCTTTGTTTTTTTTCTATTTCTTTCCTTTTTTTATATATATTTCTGTATTTTGAAAAAAAGAAAGTATTCTGTATAGTTAGAAAAAGGGAAACTTAATGAGAGAAACAGAAAGAGACAAAAGTCAATTGACAAAGAGAGAAAGAAAGACAGAGACATAGATAGGAACAAACATACAGACAGACAGACAGGCAGACAGACAGAGACAGACAGGAAGAAGTAGAACTATAAAGAGAGAAAGACAGAAAGACTGATAGTCCGTGTAGAAGAACAGAAAAAAAAGAAGCGAGAAAAATATAAAAAGAGAAAGAGATAAAGAAAGAAAGTGACAGGAAAAAAAAACACTCTTCGCTTTTACATCTTTTTTTTCTTTCAACAAATCCTAAACACCTCCACAAGAATCACGCTCCACACAGACAAAGTCAGCTTTAATTGCCCAGGTCTGAAATTCTAGTTAAACTTCCCGAGCAGACAAGTCAAGGGACGTCACCCCTATCTTCTCCAAAAGGTTGCACGTGACAAGGTTTTGCAATGTCGCAGACAGCCACTATTTGAATGTGAATAGAGTGAAGCTCGATTTAATGGAAGCGGCGTGATTTATCATATCCACACGAGTTTAGATTCTTGATAGTGATCAATGGTCCATTGCTTTAAAAAAAAAAAAGGAAAATCTTAAAACATAGGATACTTGGATTGTTGCCTGGGTGTTTTTCGGTTGGGTTTAAAAACGTATTTTCTAACATTAATTTGTAGTAGTAGTGTGTGTGTGTGTGTGTGTGTGTGTGTGTGTGTGTGTGTGTGTGTGTGTGTGTGCGTGCGTGCGTGCGTGCGTGCGTGCGTGCGTGCGTGCGTGCGTGCGTGCGTGTGTGTGTGTGTGTGTGTGTAGAGAGAGAGAGAGAGAGAGAGAGAGAGAGAGAGAGAGGAGAGAGAGAGAGAGAGAGAGAGAGAGAGAGAGAGAGAGAGAGAGAGAGAGAGAGAGAGAGAGAGAGAGAGAGACGTACAGACATACAGACAAACAGACAGACAGACAGATAGACAAAAAAAACCCAGAAAACACAAATGAGATAGAAAAAAGATGAGGAACAAAGGTAGACGTGGACAAACAGATTAGCAGAGAAGTGGACAGAGACATGACCTAAAAGGTGCTAAAGATCAGAGGTAATAACTCGATAAAAGAAGGAAAACGGATGCATAACAGGTACACAATAGGTAAAAATAAGACAAAAACAAATGCCAAGAAAAATTAAGTAGTTGCACTGGTACAAAATCATAAAATCTGGAGCCCTAGAAGATATAAAACACCACGCAGTACTTTTACGAGACAAAGGTGACAGATCCACGATCACCGTAGAAGTGGTACAAGATCTTATCTAGTCTGGATGTCGGGATCATTATTGAGAATTTAATCTGAATATCAAGCCCAACAGCCAGGCGGAACATGCGTAATGTGTAGGCCCTGCAGTTCTCTGGAATACTGATTACCTTTGTAGTCCACATCACCAATCCAATTAATCTGTTTTCAACTAGGAGTAATGCGTAACATATCCGCTCTTTGTTTCCAAATGCTTTTTGCATGTTGGTGTTTATCATGTCGTTCCCAATTCTTAACTGTCTCTTGTCCTTTTGTCCTTTTCCTTATTAGTTCTTGTATTTGGCTGTTAAACATTGTTTTCGTGTGGTAGATGGCCATTGAAAATCCGAAAAAAAACCCATCATTATGGCCTTCTGGCACTATTTGACCTGAAACTTCAGAGAAGAATAATGCAGAAGCCACTATGGTAGCAAACTGTTCCTGTTTAGCAATGTTGCCTTGAGCTTCTCTGTATGACAAGCGTAGGAATGGCAGTGATGGTGTAGACAAATGTGAATCAGGCTGATAATGGAAAAAAAGAGATAACAGACAGATTTAGACAGGGTTGAATGCATGTAAACTGAAATTCGAATAAAATATGATTGTTTTACTGATAAAAAATGACAGAGAGAGATGCAATGATGGGTCGTCAAGCAGACGAAGAAAACTTTTGGGTAAAATATCCGTTTTGTAGTTTGTCTTGAAGATCGTTAAACACATGTGCACTGGTTTACATCTGATGGTTACAAAAACATAGCAAATAGCAGGATTGCCAGAACTAAGCATTATCAGCTAACCACATATTTATTATTCCTACACCGTGCAGTAGTTTAAGCTTACAGGCAATCATCTACACATACCATTTAATGCGTATATTGTTTACAACTTGAAGAGTACTTCGTACACATTAGCACTTCTTTCATCCAAACAAAGGCTATAATTGAAGCTACTGTACATTTTGGAGTCTGTCGCTTCATTTCCTTTTGATTGGTTGCAGCTGTAAGCAAAACTTAGTCACGATCCAATTTTGTCATAAAATTTTAATGTGTTGTGATTAACGGTAATCCCATAAACGTTACAATCACAATATGCTAAAAGAAACAACAAACCTACATCACGAAATAAATGCAAACCTGCTATGTCATCTAAAATGATTCTTCCCCTTAGTTTTCTTTGATCTTTTTTTTTTCTTTTCTACCTCCGATCCATCCTGTTTTCTTCCTTCTTCTGTCTCAGATTGTTCTGGACAATGCCCTATCAATTTTGCATTCCAGTGATCGATAGACAATAGAGGATCAGTTCCGGGAAGAATGCACCGGCTAAATTGATACCCGCTAACGGCCTGCAGGACTAGAAGAAAATTAACATCCCCTCCCTCCCACCACGTCTTCCAGCTCCCTGATCTACCCCTCCACCCCACCTTTCTTCCTAACCTTCACTAACCCTCTCTCGCCCTTCGACCGGTGTAATCGAATGCGAAGAATCCGTTTAGAGCAGCATGCTGTCCAGCTGACAATGCCTCATGTAATAGAAGTGTAAATGAATCAAAACGATCGTGGAGATTCAGCTGGTACTCTCTCTCTCTCTCTCTCCTCTCCCTCTCTCTCTCTCTCTCTCTCTCTCTCTCTCTCTTCTCTCTCTCTCTCTCTCCTCTCTCTCTCTCTCTCTCTCTCTCTCCGTCTTTCTTCCTGTGCGTGCGTTCAATATAATTCAATTTATGTCGTAATAATTGCCTCAATGAATTTTGTTTGTTATTTTTTGTTTCGTTTGTTTTGTTTATAGATTTACTGTCTTTATATTTATATATTATAGGCAGAATTTTACTTCTTGAATTTGTGTTAATTTCCTGTTTTTTGTGTCTTTTTTGTCCCCAATAATGTGTCAAATACCCCCCCCCCCCCCCCCCCCCCCCCCCCCCACACACACAGAGTGACAGCAGTTGAATACGGAATCTGCTTCTACTGTGAAAACTGTTGATTTCCTGTAATGCAGACTGACCAATTTATCCTTCATGGAAATGGTACGGAAATCTATCCTAATGTCCTCATAAGAATCTTTTGTATTAGAGTACGAGCAGATCTGAGCGACCGCCGAGCCAAATGTTTAAACAAATAATTGGAATCACAATTAATTCTCAGTCCATCTTTCGATAATACTATCAATGAGACTAAGATTTTGCGTCAAGTGCTCGACTCTCTACATCACGTATTTTGTCTTGTTTTGCTTATCCTATGAGCTTTGTTTGCGTTCGTTGGGGTGATGTGATAAATGCCTCTGTAGAAACTGTACGCCAGCGCCCATGATCCTTCTGTTGTACGTAATAGTTGGGCTGTGTACTCTTGAGCCATGTCCTTGCATGGATTGTTTTGGATTGAATTTGACATATATATGGGTGAGCAATAGGCAGATGTGGAGACAGACAAAACAGATACACACTGAGAAATCAAACTTTGGATAGAAAGCCAGACGCAACGTCTGCAGACATTCGTTCAGACAGACAAATCGACATACATACAAACGCTAAATATCGAAGCCAGTTCTATATACTAATAACTCTAATGAACTTTATTTTTGCATTTGATATCGTCATCTTAAAAGACACATAACCAATAGTACACATAGTCAAAGTAAGGCAGGCAGAAAGATACACACACACGCAGAGAAAAGACAGACATTCAGACAGACGAACCCATAGAATCAAAATAAAGAAGCCAATTATACATACATTATTGAACATTGCCTGCACTGGAATCCCTTTGGGGGAATCTCAAGTATTGTTCTTTCTCTCTCCTGTGACAAAGACACTAGAGACGGTAAGCAGAATTGGTCTTTTCCTGAATGAATCATTCAGTACCAGCTTACAGAGTCACTAAAAGAAATCAGCGCACGACACCGATATCTTCCTTCTATTTTTTTAACCTCTAGCTCTCGTTGTTTTTTGGAGGTTATCTGCTTCGTAAATAAGACTTACTTTGTGAATACCGAATTGTCCTTTTTTTCTAATATAGTTCATGGTCTGTTTTGTGGTTAAATTTTCTATTGTTTACGTGGTTTAATGTGCTTAGTGAAAATGTGTTGTTGTTGTTGTTGTTGTTGTTGTTGTTGTTGTTGTTGTTGTTGTTTGTTGTTGTTCTTCTTCTTCTTCTTCTTCTTCTTCTTCTTCTTCTTCTTCTTCTTCTTCTTCTTCTTCTTCTTCTTCTTCCTCTTTGTGTTGATCTATCTGTCTGTAAGTATGCATGTCTGTCTTTCTTTTTATGTGTATGTGTACTGAAAGAGAGAGAGAGAGAGAGAGAGAGAGAGAGAGAGAGAGAGAGAGAGAGAGAGAGAGAGAGAGAGAGAGAGAGAGAGAGAGAGAGAGAGAGGAAAGAGAGAGAGAAAGAGAGAGAGAAAGAGAGAGACAAAGACAGTGACAGACAGACAGACAGACAGAGACAGAGACAGAGAGACAGAGACAGAGATACAGAGAGAGATACAGAGATTGAGACAGAAGATGACCCAGTCACAGAGGTAGGAAGACGTAACGAAGACAACCATCAGCACTTTATCTCTTAACCTCAAGCAACACATCCAAAGTTCTTTCCCCAGCACCACTGTACAGCACAGACAAAGTCAAGTTTAATTGCCTAGGGTTCCAAGTTCCAGCAAACTTTTCCCAGGAGACAAATCGAGAAATACCACTCCCATCTTCAGAGGAAAGAAAGGGTTTTATACGTGATAAGGTTGTGCAATGTTAGTGATGTAGACTGCCGGCTATTCAAACTGTGAAAGGGAAGAAAAGTGATGTTTGATTAGTAGTGTCAAGATGTATCATATCTATCTGGGTTTTGTTTCTTGATGAAACATCTTATCCACTTTATTATGTGTTTAACTTGGTATGTGGTTGTTGTTATCGTGTTGTTTTTGTCACTGTTTGTGTTTTATTATGGTTTTATTATGGTTATAATATATATATATATATATATATATATATATATATTTGTGTGTGTGTGCAAAGAAAATCAGTCCCAAACTCTAACACAAGATCCTTATGTTTTCCTCTAACTGTAAGGGAAGACTGTGAGTGGCACTACAACAGTGACACCAGCTGACTGTTAAAACACAATCCAGAGTTTCCTTTGACAAAATAATGTTTACAGAGTAAAGAAACAAATCCGAAAAATCAAAGCCATAGCAAGTATAGCAGAAGCCACACAAAAACAACAAAAAACAGCAATGAAACATCAAAAGCAAAAGATGGAAGCAAACAGAAGCAGCAGAAGCAGAGAGACAAGGGCAGAGTATGAGGCATTGGAAAGGAGGGCAGACTGTTCGTGTGAAGACTGCTGAAGAGGTCTCCTCTTGACTCCTTCCTGTGCTGCACAGGCTTCGATAGGAGTCAAGTGTTTCTCTGTGGTCCAATATTGCCTGAAGGCTGCTGCCATTGTCTTGGTTTTGAGCTTCACTTTTTTGTTTTAGGTTTGTATTTCTTTGCTCTGAAAATTTTCAGAAGCGTTTTTTTTGTAAGTTGTGGTTGCTGGCTTAATTTTGCTTCTGAGTTGTTGTTTTTTCCCCCTGTTTTGCTCATAAAATTATCCTAAAAGTTTTTTTTTTTATCTTGTGTGTGTGTATGGGGGTGGGTGAATGCTTGCAGGTGTGTATGTGTATGTGTATGTATGTGTATACCTCTTTGTATCTTTGTGTGTGTGCCTCTGTGTGTGCCTATGTGTGTGTGCCTGTGTCTGTATGTGCATGTGCATGTGTATATATGCATGTATACTATGTGTTTCTGTGTGTGCACTTATGTAGGCATGTGTGTATATGTGCATCCATGTTTACAATCAGTTTTTCGTATCAATTTTTTTCTTTCTTTTTTTCATTAATTGTATTTTTTGTTCTTTTTCATAAGGTTTGTCTTTCTAAAAAAATTCAAGATTCAGGGGACATAATTACCCATCGCCAGCTTTAGATACAAATATTAATTTAAAAAAATACAAAACACTTTCGTTTTTACAACAGTATTCAGATATCACTGTTACTACAAATGTATGAACACAAATTTATAACACTGCAGATACAGCAGCAGCAGTCTGTACAATCACCAACAGCAAGTGTATGAAGATCAACAGAAACAAGCAGAAGCAGACCAGCAATAGAAGTGGAAAGCAGGGAGACAAGGGCAGGGTGTGAGGTATTGGAAAGGAGGGTAGACCGTTTGTGTGAAGGCTTCTGAAGAGGTCTCCTCTTGACTCCTTCCTGTGCTGCACAGGTTTCAGACAGGAGTCAAGTGTTTCTCTGTGGTCCAATATTGCCTGAAGACTAGTGGCTATTATCTTGTTTTGCAGCATTTTTTTCTTATTTGTGTCATTTTTTTTTGTTTTCGTGAGATTGTTCTCAACTAAAAACTTTTTGGGGATGTTTTCTTTTTATGCATGCGTATATATACTCATGCATGCGTGTGTGTGAATGACTTGTTATTGTCATTGCCGATAAAGTTGCTGTGTTTTGTCGTTGTTGTTGTTTGCAGTGGTGGAATTGTTGGTGATAGTGGTGTGTGTGTGTGTGTGTGTGTGTGTGTGTGTGTGTGTGTGTGTGTGTGTGTGTGTGTGTGTGTGTGTGTGTGTATTGCTGTTGTGGTTGTTGTTGTTGTTGTTGTTGTTGTTGTTGTTGTTGTTGTTGTCATACTTGTATCTGTCTGTGCCTATTTTAGTGTGTCCAAGTCTGTTTCTGTGTGTTTGCATCTGTGCTGCTGGTTCTGTGTGGCTGTGTGTGTGTGTGCATAATTCTGTAAATGTGGGCTTGCACTGGAAAAATACCTTGTCAATCCCTCTATGTTTTATTGTTTTCTCTCTTTTTTATATGGTCTCTATTCTATGGCCTGATGCACTTTTGTTCATTGAAATCAGAATAACTGCATATAATTATAAATTGATATGATAGCATGCCTAAGTGATTCCTTATTGGCTATTCATGTTTGTTTCAAATGATCAGAAAATCAATAACTGTTGTAATACAACAGTGACATATGACACAAAAGTCTGAGCATTCACAGTTTTAATAATAGCAAAACAAAGGACAAAAATGTCAAAATGATATAAATACAAATACATGATCCTAGGTTTCACCTTAGGACAAAGTTACAGATTGCAATCAATTCCCACAAATGCATATAAACGAAAAAAAAGACTTAATAACAAAACTCCAGCGAAAGGAACAGCATTAACAACAACAGCAACAGCAACAGGAACAAGAACACAAAACACACACACACACACACACACACACACACACACACACACACACACACACACACACAAACAAACAAACACACACAGAACACACACACACACACACACACACACACACACACACACACACACACACACACACACACACACAAACTCCCACACACACACACACACACACACATCCAACACATACACAATGCTGTGAGGTAAACTACAAAAGTTCACCCCCCATTTCTCGTTAAAACAAAAACAAAACAAAACATAGAAACAAATGAGGTCTCATTTGGCAGGAATGGCACATTTACCAGGAAGACAATTCTTGCCCCCACAGTGATGGCGAGGTAATAGAGACTTGATACAATGTGTTTGGACAAGCCTGTAGGCTATTACCTCCCTATTTCGTAGACAGATGGTGTGTCTTCATCCCTCTAACATTTGGTTCTGGGATAATGATGATACTGAATGATGGCCTGTGGTGTTGGGGACTGATTATCTCATGTGTTAGACCTCTGGTCATGACCTCAGCAAAGAATAGCAGTTTTGCTGTTTCATATTCTCCTTTTGTTTTTGTTATTTCAGTTATGGCTTTGTTTTGATTATGAAATATAGAAAGT
>CM060320.1:29852543-29855043 GCA_030674155.1 Stramonita haemastoma
TGTCATTCATTAAGTCACTACTCCCTTTGTACAGACAGGATATCCTATCACTCTCATCTCTCGCAGTGTTTACTTTCCATTTATTCATCAGTCTGTATGGCCCACAGAGAGAAGGGGGTAGATAGAGAGCGGAGAGAGAGCAGGAGAAAGACAGACAGACAGAGACAGAAAGACAGAGACAGACAAACAAACAAACAAACAGACAGAGAGTGACAAATGCAACAGTAGGGAGACAGAGACAATGACAGAGAATGAGAGACAGATAGATATAATCTTACAGACAGGAGCAGACAGAGACAGAGACAGAGAGAAAGCGAAAAGAGACAGAAACAGGGAGATATAGAAACAGAGAGACAGACATGCACAGAAAGAAATAGATAGCGAGACAGGGACAGAAAGATAGGCAAAGAGATATACAGCATCAGAAAGAGATAAAACAAAGAGACAGAAACAGAGAGAGATAAACTAAGAGACAAACAGAGGCAGGACAAGGACAGACAGAGAAACAGAAGGACACACAGATGCACATAGACACAGGTGACCAGTCAGCCAGCTGGGTATACAAAGGCAGAAAAAAGAAAGTCAGATAAACAAACAAAAACAGATAAACAGAGAATGCCACTAGAACAGATTGAGAGACAGAGAGAGACAGAGACAGAAACACAGAGAGAGACAGAAACAGAGACAGAAACAGAGAGCGAAAGACAGAGAGACATTAGACACATGCATTGCAAACTTACATTGCATTGAACACATAGACTGACAATGACTCTGAAAGAGAAAATAACAGGAGTGTAGACAAGCTGTTCACAAAGCAACAAACAATAAGGTATATATTAAGAAACGGTATTTTCTATGGTCACGTACAGCCATGAAGAAGCTGATACACCATGCCACCATTCAATATGTCACCATACCCTTCATACTACAAATAGTTGTAAACCCTATCACGTTCACCCACCCCAGTGTGTGCATTCCATCCGTCCATTGTCCCGTATACAGACAGATAGTGGGAACATCGACAAGGGAAAGGGAAAGGATTGTGCGTTCAGTGGCAGTCTTTGTCTGCTACTGCTCTAGTGAATGAACCAGCCTCTGTTGCTATGGACTCTCACACTATGACTGGGGAATGAAATATTTCGTGGTGGTTGTTGTGTGAAAGCAGTAGTGTAGTAACAAAATGTTGTAAACAAATTGGTTTTACCTATTAAGTCTTTGCCTGCCCGTCTGCTACATCTCTCTCTCTCTCTCTCTCTCTCCTCTCTCTCTCTCTCTCTCTCTCTCTCTCTCTCTCTCTCTCTCTCTCTTCTCTCTCTCCCCCCCCCAATGATTGTAAGCAGCAATTCTTTGGCTACTTTCTAAGTTTGTATACTATTATCTTGTATTTTTCTGTGGGTAAATATGTATTGCCATACAATCCCTTTATTTGCTGGTTTTAAAACTAAAACTTGGTTTAGGAAAGTATTGCTAATCTACCTTAATACCTTTGTGATCTGTGTTTTTGGTGAAGGAGGAGGGAGAGTTTTTATCTTGCCTTTTGGTATTCTCTCTCTCTCCCCCTCTCTCTCTCTCTCTCTCTCTCTCTCTCTCTCTCTCTCTCTCTCTCTCTCTCTCTCCTTCCACACACCCACATTTCTATATTAAGTCGATACTAAATCAACATGGTCACAACGACCTTTAAAGCCAAGAAAAAATAATTAGACTCACATCACAGCTTGCATTTTCCCACCCTATAGAGAAACTATGAATGAGGCTTAACAGAACCAAGAAAAAAAATAGCCAAACCACTATGAATGGAGTGACCATTATTAGTAGAGCTGGTCAATATCGATCAATCTCTTTCTCTTTCTCTCTTCCCAGCTGTGGTCAGTCTGGGCACGCTGAGAGGAACAATGCTGCAGACACATTGGTCAGCTGCACAGAAGAATGGACCGGTCACATGATTTGTCTCCGTGGCCTTGTAGGTCGACTGCTTTGTATTCTTGCCTGGGGCAAAGACAAATTTGAAATTCTTTCTCGTATGTAGTTTTGGGAGGTTGTGTGTGGAAAGTACTAGTATTAAAAAAGGCGTATCATACCCGTTTGATATTCAGCATTTACTAAACATGCAAAAGTCAAAGCAGACATCAGCACTGACTATATTCCCCTGGCCTGAAGTTTTCAGGATGAAACTATAAATCCAGACGGGCACACATGTATAACATCTTGGGCAAACACTTCAACCTGTTTTGTCTTTTGGAAGAGAATACTTATCTGTGCAGATGGGGACAGATGACAAATGATTAATAACAATAATAAAAAAGGAAGGCAC
Source organism: Stramonita haemastoma (assembly GCA_030674155.1). Classification (NCBI taxonomy): domain Eukaryota; kingdom Metazoa; phylum Mollusca; class Gastropoda; order Neogastropoda; family Muricidae; genus Stramonita; species Stramonita haemastoma. The sequence goes on from CM060320.1 coordinate 29,854,855, forward strand.
ACTTGGGTCTTGTTTAATCACCACCGCTAAAATCGGAGTAAATGTTATCTCTATAGTAGGCGAAAGCAGTCGCTTAAGCAAAACCTTACCTGCAACAATCTCGTAGCTCTGGCCGAGAAAAAAAAAAAAAATGGTACAAAGAGATCTCATCTTTGCTGTTATTGTCGCTACTTCTGCGACTAATTCTGT
>CM060320.1:29862543-29867543 GCA_030674155.1 Stramonita haemastoma
TTGCATGAAAAATAAAACGTGATAAATTGTATCTATCAGTGGGTACAGTGGCTTTGAGTAGTACATAGAAAGGAAGTCTTTTGGAATCTTTAAGAAACTTAGTTCATAAGTCTTCATAAATAGGGCAATTCAGTATAAAGTGTTCTTCATTTTCTATTTTATCTTTACAAACAGGGCATTGCTTAACTTCGTTTAAACTATTATACCGCTGTGTATTATTGTTCAATGGTAGAACATTAAATCGAAATTGCGTAACTGCAACTCGAAAACAATATGTATCCATTTCGGTTATATACTTTTCTTTTTCAAAAATAGTTTTAAAGTTTCTATAACCATCATATCGCTCACGGTCTCTAATGGTGCCTGCCCATTCCATTACAATTACTCCACCAGAGTATCTTCCGTGGTGGGATAGCTTCTTTGCTTTAGAAGTAAATATCACAAAGGCATTAAATAAAGTTGATTCAAAATCAAAAGCTATATAAGTTTCCGTTAGACATATGATGTCATAAGACACTAGAAAATTAATAAACGCAATGTTTTCTAACTTTTGTAGAAGTCCATTAACATTATAATTCAGAAATTTAACGCATTGCATATTTACACTATGTACATCAGAACTTGTTACTATCCTGTATGTTGATTCAGGGGACTGACTACTAAGTACTGTGGCCCGGCCGTGTCCCTATTTGTTGGTGTGTTGGGCACCATTCTTTTTGGTCTGGTGTCTGTGAGGTTGGGGTCTCTGCCTACCCCCTGCTTGCTTTGCAGAGTCTGCTTTTTTAAATGACTCTACAATGCTACTTTGACTCTTTGATCTAGCAGCAGCTTTTCTCTGCCTCTGATCTGCAGCACGTGAGCTAGATGCAGTCCGCCTTGGACGCAAAGCATGGGCAGAAGGTGAAGACCCTTCTGACTGACCCCCCTCTTTATCAGACCTGCTGCATGCGTCAGTACTGTTGTTCTTCTTATGTCCCAAGTCTTGTTCGTCTGTTATATTGTCACTACTTACTCCCTTTGTCATTGTCAGTTTGGGAAGTGTCTCCTCTGTCAGGTCATGGTGGCTTGTGTCTTCTTCTGTGTCTGCTTCGCTTGTAGCTTGCAGCTCATTTTTGCCAATGCCTTTTCTTTGGTTTACAGTCTCTGTAACTCTAACACAAGCTTTTGTATTAATATCTGTCATGGTATCCTGAGATAAACTCCCGCTGTTATCTGGTATGTCATCATCACCTGTCACTGACTTGTCTTCGTCCTGGTTGTCAGTACTATTATCCTCTTCCTTATCATTAATAGTGTCACTGTCATTTTGTTTTTGCTCTTTATAGCCAGCAGTGTCAAGCTCTTCCTCCTCCTCAGGAGGTGTCACTGCTTGCCTGCTCATCTGCTGATGTTGCCCTGATTTTTTACCCCGAACCCTCCTTGCTCTGGAGTTACTGTCATCTCTGGTTGCATTTTTGTCTCTGTTTTTGATTATCACCATTCTTTTGTGATTAGAAACATTGTGTCCTCTGGCTTGACCAAACTTTGTCACCTCACTGTACAAACGTGGGCCAGGGGTGCCAGGCACACATTTCATTTCTGCCCTCCTCTTCATGCCCAGGATAGGCATATGACAAGTCCACATTGTTACTGTTTCTGGCAAAACCTGATGATTGCCTGTCTTTCACAAACAGCTTTTCATTGTAAATATAGGCAATCTTGCCTTGCCCTCGATGGAACAGAGAGAGAGAGAGAGAGAGAGAGAGAGAGAGAGAGAGAGAGAGAGAGAGAGAGAGAGAGAGAGAGAGAGAGAGAGAGAGAGAGAGAGAGAGAGAGAGAGAGAGAGAGAGAGAGAGAGAGAGAGAGAGAGAGAGAGATTTGAGCACTAATACTACCTTGTCATCAATGAGATACCCTTTTGCTGACAAGAATGAAAATTGTATACACATGTTCTACAGGTGTGTGTGTGTGTGTGTGTGTGTATGTGTGTGTGTGTGTGTGTGTGTGTGTGTGTGTGTGTGTGTGTGTGCTTGCGCGCCTGCATGTGTGCATGCGTGCGTGCGTGTGTGTGTATGTGTGTGTGTGTGAGTGTGCGTGTGTGTGTGTGCATGTGTGTGTGTGTGCGTGTGCATGAGTACGTGCGTGCGTGTGTGTCCGTGTGTGTGTGGGCTGTGTGTGTGTGTGGGGGGTGTGTGTGTGTGTGTGTGTGTGTGTGTGTGTGTGTGTGTGTGTGTGTGTGTGTGTGTGTGCGAGCGAGCGTTCTTGCCTGCTTTCTTGATCGCAAGCGTACGTGTGAATATATGTGTGTGTGGGTGTGAATGTGTCTGTGAATGCGTGTGTTATTTTGAGTGGAGCTGCCCTTGTGTACCTTCCTCAGTTAAGCTAACTCAGGCAAATGTCAGTTCTCTTTTATCTCCAGACAAGAAAGGGGAAAGCAAAAGACCATATGATAGACAGGTGGCTCTTCCTTTAGATCACATAGTGTGTACAGATGGACAGAGAGACACCCTCGGCCACACACACACACACACACACACACACACACACACACACACACACACACACACACACACACACACACACACACACACACACAAGCACACACGCACACACACTCACATAAGTATCTACGGGTGTGCGCGCACACACAAACACACGAACACACACACGCACGCATACACACGCACGCACACACACATAAATGCATACGCATGCACACACGTGTACTTGCACACACACATAAACGCACACACAAACGCACACATGCGCTTGCAAACACACACAGACACACACAGACAAACACACACACACACACACCGCGCGCGCGCGCGCGCGCACACACACATACACACACACTGCTTATTTAATGTACTATCTGGAAATCTGAGCAAGACATGTGACAATGCATGACAGAAATACAATTTTAAAATACAAATTTACAATTGTATCAATAACCTTTAGACACATGAATACTTTTTTTCGCTATGGTACACATGTACTGAAGAAAACATTATTTCATTACTAATATATAATTCATGAAACTTTTTGTATAAATGTACTGAACAAGAAAAGAGAATCAAACATTTACAATGTTTTGGTCGGGGTTTTCATGTTTGGCAAAGACCGTAGATAGCTCAATGTAGATTTAGAACCCATTTAGCAAAGGTGAGAGGCAGACAATCTAAACACGTTTGATCTTACAAAAGCCCCAATTCCTTCAAAGTTGTTGGGAAAATGTGAACGTGTCAGCAAAAATTTGTGTGGCGGAAGGGCTGTCTTGCAAAATGTCAGTGTAGTGTGAAGCAAAATTTAACCTTTATGGTTCTGTTTTGTGGATAAAACATACTGCTCGAAGGTTGATTTTGTGTTGAGTGCGTGTGCTAGGTAGCAGTTATTGGTATTTCTACCCTGCAAATATATTGTTACTAAAAAGAAATGCTTATAATACAGATCAGTGTTTTCTTGTGCTCAGTATTTTGTGTGATTATGCTTACGAGCTTGTGAATGTGTGTGTGTGTGTGTGTGTGTGTGTGTGTGTGTGTGTGTGTGTGTGTGTGTGTGTGTGTGTGTGTGTGTGTGTGTGTGTGTGTGTGTGAGTGTGAGTGTGTATGTGTATCTCTGTGTCTCTGTGTCTGTCTGTCTGTCTGTCTGTCTGTCTGTATATAATTAGTTATAGTGCAAGTAAATATGTCATTTATTGCTTTTAAGCAAAGGCATTCTGCCCACCATGGTATAGTTCTTGACATTGATTATCTCCACTGTTCTTTTCACATGGAATGTATCATGTATTTTATATATACATGTATATATATATATATATATATATATATATATATATATATATATATATATATATATATATATATATATATATATATATATATGTGTGTGTGTGTGTGTGTGTGTGTGTGTGGTGTGTGTGTGTGTGTGTGTGCCTTTTTGATATGCTGTAGTTACATTACTTATACAGTTGCTTAATGTGTGAATTTGATTACTTCATTGTATTATGGTTATAGTTGTTAGACAGTTCCTTTTTTCTGAATTGTTTGCTTTTTTGTGTCTAATATCACTTATTGTGAATAAACGTTAAATTGAAGAAGAAGAAGAAGAAAGAAGAAGAAGAAGAAGAAGAAGAAGAAGAAGAAGAAGAAGAAGAAGAAGAAGAAGAAGAAGAAGAAGAAAAACACACACACACACACACACACACACACACACACACACCACACACACACACACACACACACTTACAAACACACACACACACATACACACACGCACGCACACACTAACACACTCACACACAAAGACACACAACACACACACACACACACACACACACACACACAACACTAACACACACACACACACACACACACACACACACACACACACACACACACACACACACACACACACATATATATATATATATATATGGCCAGATAAACGCAGAAAGGCATAAACAGAGTCAAGGACACAAAGACAGATAGACAGTAAAAATATAAAAAAGGTGATTGCATAATGAACAAACACAGAGACACGCTCCTGCATGTAAAAAGAAACGGCTACACAAAAAAGAAAGCAAAACAAAACTCAAAGAAAGAGATTCTGTTTCAAGCTGTAGGCGTCTTGTAAGAAGAACTATCAGACATTTTTTTTCTTTCTGTTCTGTTGTTTTTAACACTTTTGCCTCGAAGTGCTACCATATATTGTGTGTACACATTAATAGTCATAGAGCGGCACTTTTCTTTTTTTTTTTTCTTTTCATCATCTGAATTGCATCACTTTGTGGTAGCTTTAGTAGTGTGGGAAGGTAATTTATCATGTCAAAAATAGGATATAGTAATTTATAGGTAGCACACATTCCCTTCACTTCTCCACAGTCTTTTATTGATTTGCATTTGTTTTTTGAGTGTTTTTATGTGTGAGGTATACAGGTGAGTTTTTTAAGACTTGGCTTGGCTTTAGATTTTCATCACTGCGTACTAAAGATCATTACTTGATTTACTCTCTCTGTCTCT
>CM060320.1:29880355-29882855 GCA_030674155.1 Stramonita haemastoma
AGAGAGGAGAGAGAGAGAGGAGAGAGAGAGAGAGAGATGCATAGAGAGAGATGCATAGGGAGAGACAGACAGAGACAAAGACAGAGACAGACAGGCAGACAGACAGTCAGATAGATTCAGACAGACAGAGTGTGTGGTGGCAGAGGTGTAGAGGAGAGGATGTATGGATATAACATGAGGTGACTGATTTTTTCGTCCCCAAATTAGGTCTAGGTACGATTTATGCTCTCTATAATGAAACACATAACAGAGCGCTGTGTCTTGTATCCTAAAGAGACCTCGTATATTGCCCTACAGTACACTGTACAACTCTCTTAACCAGATGGTAGTGGGATGAAGAGAGAGAGAGAGAGAGGTGTGTGTGTGTGTGTGTGTGTGTGTGTGTGTGTGTGTGTGTGTGTGTGTGTGTGTGTGTGTGTGTGTGTGTGTGTGTGTGTGTGTGTGTGTGTGTGTGTGTGTGTGTGTGTGTGTGTGTTTTAGTAATGAATGGATAGATGGCTGAAGAGGATGGAAGTTAAACTGACAAAATCCCTACTTTTTTTTGCTAGTTTATGGTGATCGTATGGCAGTGCCTATCTCTCAGTAAATGTATGTTAAAAACGCCATTCAGTTGTGCCATCCATCCATTTCTTTTCATCGAATTTCTGTTGGATTTTATCCCTGTTCTGTGCTTTGCAAAATGGTTTATGGAAAGATGGGAGCTTTTGCACAAAGGATGACTATATCACGTAATGTTTTGTATTGGGTTTTTTTTAGAGGGTGGTATAATTCTTGACAATTATTATTTCAAAGATTTTCCACAGTGTTCCTTGGCTTGCCTGACGTTGTTACTCACATATTAAGTCTTGATTAGGATCTTGGGAGAAAATCCCCAATCTCCTTTGTCGCCATTTCTCCTGTTAGAATTCCTGTTTGCAAGTCTTATTGTAAGTTTTGACGTGCATGCTTCCAGTAGGCAGTGGGGGGTGGGGGAGAAGGTGATGGCTGATAGTGTTTTGATATCAGACAGCCCTGAACACCACCACACCGTCCATACAGTTTTGTAAGGTTCACCATTATTGGTAGCCTGTCGATGGTTTAGCTATACTACTAAACTTCCTTCATTTCTTGGAAAAAGATACAACATGATCAATTTCATGTGGCTTTGATGGTGATATTGTCAGACTGAGTGAAGTACAGTGGGAAAAGAATAAAACGTTCGTGGGAAAACAAGAGAGAGAGAGAGAGAGAGAGAGAGAGAGAAGAGAGAGAGAGAGAGAGAGAGAGGAGAGAGAGAGAGAGAGAGAGAGAGAGAGAGAGAGGAGAGAGAGAGAGAGAGAGAGAGAGAGAGAGAGAGAGAGAGAGAGAGAGAGAGAGAGGAGAGAGAAACAGCCAGACATACATACAAACAGACAGAGAGACAGACGACACGCAGAGAGAGAGAGAGAGAGACAGAAAAGAGAGGCAGCGAGAGAGCTGATTGCCAAAGCCTGACATTAGCGGCAGTGTACAGGGATGCGATGGGGGCTAGATATTGACCTGCACACAGCCTTTGATGTATATATATTGGACACCAGCTTATTAGGGAGCGGGGAGTAAAGTGCAGGGACTAGCACTCTGCTAACTTGCACAAAAGTGCGTGCGTGCGTGTGTGTGTGTGTGTGTGTGTGTGTGGTGTGTGGTGTGTGTGCGTGTATGTAAGTGCGCGCGCAAACGAACACTGTGGTTGTATATGTGCATTTATTTTTTACTGGTTAGTTTTGAGCGCGCACGCGCGCGCACGCAGAGAGACAGACAGACAGACTGACAGACAGACAGACAGGCAGGCAGGCAGGCAGGCAGGCAGGCAGGCAGGCAGGCAGGCAGGCAGACAATAAGACGGAGAAAGACAGACAGAAATAGACAGACCGACAGAGACACAGACAGCAATCAAAAAAGACAAAAAAGTAGGCACACAAAGAAGAACATTATAGTCAAAAGAAGACCCCCCCAAAAAATTAACTAAAAAAAAACAACAATAGAGATACCAAAACTAGCATCCTTACACCAGATAAATAACTGTTCCACAGTCAATCATAGCCTAAACACAGACACCACTATGTGTAATTAGGCAAGACGGATATGTTTTTTGCAGTTCTTTATTCTTTCACTCTCTTTGTCATAAATATCTTTTTTTCCTCTTTCCTTTCCTGTTCTTTTCACTTGAAAAGAGATATTTTTTTTTTACAAATTGGACAGAGGGCACTCAACATCAATAAAGAGAGATCATACATGAAATAAAACATAAATACATTCAAAATGAATCTTTTGAATTATGAGAGAGAGAGAGATGACAGCAGAACAAACAAAACCAGTTTTGTTGAATGATGTGGTTGTCAACCAGCTTCTCTACATTTTTGTTGAAGATGTAAAGGCAGCAGGCTAACGTATAGTTCTAAAAATCTTAAAATTAAACTTAAACGCAAGACAAACACGGTACAAAGAGAAGAAAGAGCATGCTAAGAATAGAAAAAAACAACAA
>CM060320.1:29887855-29890355 GCA_030674155.1 Stramonita haemastoma
CCTTTGAGTTCTCAGTTCTTAGAAGCAGCACACAACAAACAATGCTGACTGCTTGACAGGTGAGACAATTTTGATGGAGTGGTTGCTTTGTGGTGCTGTGTGTGGTGTGTGGTTGTGTGGTGTGTGTGTGTGTGTGTGTGTGTGTGTTGTGTGTGGTGTGTGGTGTGGTGTGTGTGTGTGTGTGTGTAGAGTGCAATAGAGAGAGAGAGAGAGAGAGGAGAGAGAGACAGAGAGACAGAGAGAAGAAGAGAGAAGAGAAGAAAGAAAGATTGACAGAGCAGGAAAGAAGGACAGAGACAAGACACAGAGACAGATACAGAGAGTTTCTATTAGGTTGGGCGTTTTTGGCACTTTTATAGGAAACAGTTTCTTGAGGAATCTGACACATAAACGTACAGACAGATAGACATAGAGACAGACAACACGCAAGGCAAACAGATAGAGAGTACAAAGCAAAACCACATCAAAACAAAAAAAGCAGACGCAATAAACTGAACAAAACCTTTAATAACAACAGACGAAAAAAAACCACAACAACAGTAGCAACAACAATAACATCAATATCAAAAACAACAACAACAGCAACAACAACGACACAAACCTTATCTAGCAATCAACCAGCCAAAGTAAAAAAAACAACAAAAAACAACAACAACAAAAAACCCGCCTAAAATACAGGGAAACTATACTGCATAATATTCTAGATGGAAACCGATCATGCTGCGAGCCGTTTCTATTCATTACTGGCCAATTCCCCCCCTCAGACCCAACATGTGAATACTATTTTGCTTGTAAACACAATGGAAAATACAAAAGCTTCACCGACACTGGAAAATCCCCAAGAAAAATAAACACGGCTGGTCAGGTCTGTTACGATAATTGATTTATTGGCTTGTTTAGAAATGTGTCTCTTTTTCGTCTTGGGATTCTTTTGTTGCTTTGTTTTTTTTTCAGCAACTGTTTACATTTGTTTGTTTTGTTTTTGCTCGTTTATGAATCTTGTCTGTGCAGTCAGTCTGTTTTTTCTGCTGTTTGCCTGGCTGTCTGTCTGTCTGTCTGTCTCCCTCTCTCTCCATATATATATATATATATATATATATATATATATATATATATATATATATATATATATATATATATATATATATATATATATATATATATATATATATATATATATATATATCCGTCTTTGCGTGTCTGTCGCCTATCTGTTGTGTGTGTGTGTCTATATGCCCCCCCCCTCCCCTCCCCCCTCTCTCTCCTCCCCCCTCCCTCTCTCTCTCTCTCTCTCTCTCCTCTTTTTGAAACAGTTCAAAACAGATTTTGATGCTTTCCTTTGTTATTCTATTTTGTTTTACAATTTATAACACGAAAATACATCGAAGTTCGTGTCCTTTAACGGGGCCTTGCCAAAGCAATATTCCTGATTTGATGCAAACTTAAAGTTAAGCAAACAGTGATCAAAGGAGTCATCATATTTTTGCCGCTGTATTGCCACCATCAAAAAGAGACCTGCAGTGCTTATTTTGCATCTAACTTGGGGTTCCATGAAACTTAGTTATTATTGATATAATTATAATGTGGCATACACAGGGCATCACAAATTAAGTTGTCACTTTGAAAACAACTTAGACAAAGTTCGTGACATATACTTTTGTTTAATAGCACAATTCAAAGGTCTTAATCAATGATAAAATGAAATACAAATTGATACAACAGTAAAAAACAAAATAATCGAGATCCTGCAGATTAACAGCAGATTTCAGTTTAATACATTACTGTAATAGACAGTAACAAAACAGTTGTACGAATTTTTCCTTTTCCCTTATGGTGTTTTGTGTGTTTTGGTGTTTAGGGATTAAAAAATGTTGTTCCCTCTAGGAATTTAAACACGCGCCTGGGAATGTACACACACTCACACGCTCGCGCACGCACACAACACCACACACAAACACACACCACACACACACACAACACACCACACACACAACACACATACACACACACACACACACGAAAGCACATATAGCCAAACACACACATGAGCACGCACAATCACACACCACACACACACACCACACACACACACACACACACACACACACACACACACACACACACACACACCACACACATACACACATAACACAGCACACATATGTACACACGCACCCAAAACCATAAACACACATCAGTCGCGAAACACCCCCCCCCCCCCCCCCCACACACGACACACACACCTACACCGACACTTACACTAAAGACAACAGAATGCCAGCAACACATTTTACAGAACAAACAACTGGCTAACTCATTTACCTTTCAATGATATGCACAAAATCGCCCACAGGGTCATCACTTACTGCTTGCCAGTGTGGCACAAGTTTTCACATTTGGTCAAAGTGCCGTTTTTTACCCAGAAAGAAAGAGAATGGACAAGTGAAAATTGAAAAGAATGAAGAAAAAAGAGAAAAAAAGAAAGGGAAAAATAGCAGAC
>CM060320.1:29895355-29897855 GCA_030674155.1 Stramonita haemastoma
TTGGTTACAATACTATGTCACAAGAATATCTTTAAAAAGTTTTTTTTTTTTTTCAATCTTTTCCTTCACCCATATAGTCTGCTACCCAGTTTTCTATATGTTCCTTTGGATGCCTCAGTAGTTGTGTGCTTGATGTACTTCTTTTGCTTTAGATTTTGCGCCTTTAGATTTCAATTTTCGGTAAGCCGCCTTGATTGTCAGGAATGATAGCAATCATTTGCATTTATATTCCAAGCATTATTCAAAAATAATGAATCACTAGAAGCCTGGGACAGGATAAGGGAAGCACAACTGACAAGGATTTAGGCAAATAGCCCAGATAGGGACGCATTATAGTTGTTCCCCATGCAAAAGTGTAGGGATGAATATTCTCAACAAAAAAAGCCATATCAAAAACAGAAAGCATGTGCATATCTTTAGACAAAAAAAGAAATTGTGTGCACGTGCACACACACACGCACGCACGCACGCACGCACGCACGCACGCACGCACGCACACATACACATACATACATACATACATACATACATACATACATACAGACAGACAGACAGACAGACAGACAGACAGACAGACAGACAGACAGACAGACAGACAGACAGACATACAGACATACAGACATACATGCATACATGCATACATACACACAGATCCCTGATAGATCCGATTCATATCGAAGCGGTCTCATTAGAACAATAGACTACTGGAGTTTATATCCTACTCTGCACATACTCTACAAAAGGAAAATATATGCAAAATGTATGTAATATCTGTACACAAGAAAACCAACGTTTTAAAATAACAGTTCAGTGGCAACTCGAACCTGCTGGAACAGATCAGGCTTCCGAAGCTCTAACCACGAAACTACTGCACTCCTAATAAGACAGCTTGATATGTTAGTACTTCTTTATTCCTGTTGTATATTTTGTTGTTTTGGTGGTTTGTTTGTTTGTACTGTGTGTGTGTGTGTGTGTGTGTGTGTGTGTGGTGTGTGTGTGTGTGTGTGTGTGTGTGTGTGTGTGTGTGTGTGTGTGTGTGTGTGTGTGTGTGTGTGTGGGTGTGATTGTGTGTGTGCGTGCGCGCGTGTGTGTGTGTGAGTGTGTGTGTGCGTGTGTTTGTGTGTGTGCGTGCATTCGTGCGTGCGTGCGTACGTGCGTGTGTGTGTTCGTGCGTGCGTGCGTACGTGTGTTTGTGTGTGTGTGTGTGTGTGTGTGTGCGAGCGCGCGTGCACGCGCACGAGCACGCTCTATTTGAGCGTTTTAACTCTCGTTTTTTCGGTCAGTGGGCTTGATTGTCAGGGATAACAAAACCAAGCATTTGCATTTATTTCCCAGCTGGACTGGAAAATAATGAGAGCTGGAAGCCTGTGACATCATGCTGGAAGTACAAGTGACAGGGAATTAAGCAAATAGGCGAGAGAGGGACGACTTCATGTATGCCACACAAAGCCATAGTAATGCATAGTTTCATGCCAAAAAACAAGAACAAATGCACATATATGTACACACCTTGTTTGCATGCCCGCGCGCATGGAGACACGCATACACGTACGTGCTAATAATATGCCACACGAACGCAAACTAACTCATACTATCATGTTTGCATGCAGAGGCATACGGATAGACAGGCAAACCAATACGTGAGTGTCTACATACATTTTAATACATACTTCATATTCTGCATGTTTTTTTTCCTTTGTTTATTATTTCTGTTAGTATTTCTTCATATATTTTTCTATGTCTGTCTCTCTTTTCCTCTTTCTTTTTTTTCGGTCTCTATTAATTTTCTGTGTTTGTATGGATACACCTATGTCTTTCTCTCTCTCTCTCTCTCTCTCTCTCTCTCTCTCTCTCTCTCTCTCTCTCTCTCTCTCTCTCTCTCTCTCTCTCTCTCTCTCTCTCTCTCTCTCTCTCTCTCTCTCTCTCTCTCTCTCTCTCTCTCTCTCTCTCTCTCTCTCTCTCTCTCTCTCTCTCCCTCCCTCTATCTCTCTTTGTCTGTGTGTTTGTATTTCTGTCCTTCTGTCTCTCTCTATATGTTTGTGTGTTGTATTCTGTGTGTCTATCTATCTGTCTGTCTGTATGTTTGTCTCTGTGTCTCCCTCTTTCTCCCTTTCTGTCTCTACTCTCTGTCTCTCTTTACTCTCTCTCTCTCTCTGTCTCTCTTTATCTCTCTCTCTCTCTCTCTCTCTCTCTCTCTCTCTCTCTCTCTCTCTCTCTCTCTCTCTCTCTCTCTCTCTCTCTCTCTCTCTCTCTCTCTCTCTCTCTCTCTCTCTCTCTCTCTCTCTCTCTCCTCACTCACTCATTCACTCACTCACTCACTCACTCAATCACTCACTCACTCACTCACTCACTCACTCACTCACTCACTCACTCACTCACTCTCTCTATCTTCTCTTTTTCTCTCTTTCTTTATCTCCCACCCCCTGTACAAGAGTTTGCCATTTGATGACAATCATTACCCTTTCCCAAAAAATTCTAATCGGACTCGCTTAGGGCAGCA
>CM060320.1:29902855-29905355 GCA_030674155.1 Stramonita haemastoma
AGGCAGAGAGACAGACAGACAGACAGACATTGGTGAGATAGTGAGAGAACAGACAGGCAGACAACAGACAGACAGACAAACAGACAGGGAAACAGAGTGAAAAGAGAATGGAGACAGCAGACAGACAGAGAGAGAAAGAAAGAAAGACAGAAAGAAGAGAGAGAGAGACAGAGAGAGAGAGAGACAGAGACAGAGAGAGGTAGAAACAGTCAGACAGACAGACAACAGACAGACAGACAATCAGACAATCAGACAGGCAGACAGACAGAGAGACAGAGACAGAGACAGACAGACAGACAGACAGACAGACAGACAGAACAGACAGACATACAGACAGAGAGTCTGTGTATATGTGTTTATCTTGTAGCCTCTATGTATGCATGATTGTTTTGAATATTTATCTGTAACTGCATCTGTGTTGGTGAGTGTGCATCTATATATCTGTCTGTATAATTATCATTATCTGCCCATAATTATGTGTCTGTATAATTATGTCTATCGATATGTATGTCTCTGTCTGTAGCTATATTTTTGCATAATTATTGCAATCTGAATCGCTGGAAGGGCTTGCTTGTCTGGCCTAACAGTATGCCAGTGTTCATTCATGCATGTGCACACGTGAAGAAAATGACAACATTGAGGGTTATGCACTCAACAGTCAGAGCTGCTTTTTTTGAGGGATGTCTTTGGTGATGGAAATATGTTTGGCATTGACGCGTGAGCAGGCATTAATTGCGTATTAATTTACTCCATGGAAACGCCAGAAATGAAAATCGTGTAGTGTTAAAAGGCACACGAAAAAGTGACAAACACATACTCACAAATGCCTTCTGAGGTGTCTATCATCGATCTGATTAGTGTTTGGAGGTGTGGTGGCTTTGTTTTGCTTGGTAGTTTGTGGGGTATGAAGCATTGTCCTTGATAACTGGAAAGCATTTATTTGGGTTATTTGTTTCTTGTTGCTTTTTATGTGTGTGGATATACTAAGTCCATGTTTTATGCTCTCAATTTTCTTGAAGAAGAAAGAGAGAGACGGATAGACAGAGAGACAGAGAGAGAACAGAGGGGGAGAAGAGGATTCAAAACAAATAGTACACATTTGCATGTATGGTGTGCGTGTATGCATGGTGGTGGTGTGAGTGAGTGGTGTGTTGTTGTTGTGTGTGTTGTGTGTGTGGTGTGTGTTGTGTGTGTGTGTGTGTGTGTCATGACTGTCTGTCTGACTGTCTGTTTATCTGTGTGGCATTTGACTCCACACCAATTTGTGTCTGTGACTGTCAATCCATCTTTGTCTACGATGTCTATGTATGTATCTGTCTGTATAATATATGCCTTTGTATCTGCCTGCCTCTGAGTCTGTGTCTAGGCTTTCACACATGCAGAACTCAACCTGAATCACTGCATGTACCTGCCTGTGTGCCTGACAGTGTCTTCGCACACGTGCCTGCGTGCACACGTGAAGGGAGCCATGACAAAATGGAAGGTCATGCACTGAGCTATAAGAGCTGATCTTTTGAGGGAGGTCTTTGGTGCTGGAAATATTTTTGGCATTGGCGCGTGAGCAGCCATTAATTGCTTATTCCAGAACAAAAAAAGAAAATCGCGTGGTGTTGAAAGGCACAGGAGCATTGAAGTGGCAGAGACATACTCATTGCCTTCTAAGTAGTCCATTACGGATTTTATTTGAGTTTTCAAGTTGTTTACTTGTAAATGCTTTGTTTTGGATAGTGAGTTTGCTGGGTACAAAGAGAGAGAAAGAGAGAGAGAGAGAGAGAGAGAGAGAGGAGAGAGAGAGAGAGAGAGAGAGAGAGAGAGAGAGAAGAGAGAGAGAGAGAGAGAGAGAGAGAGAGAGATGAGAGAGAAGAGAGAGAGAGAGAGAGAGAGAAGAGACAAGAGAGAGACAGACAGGAAGAGAAGAGAGAGAGAGAAGAGAGACAGAAGAGAGAGAGAGAGAGAGAGAGAGAGAGAAGAGAGAGAGAGAAGAGAGAGAGAAGAGAGGAGGGAGAGAAGAGGAGAGACAGAGAGAGAGAGACAGAGAGAGAACAGAGAGAGGAGTGGGGCAGTGCGGGTGTGTGTGTGTGGTGTGGTGTGTGTGTGTGTGTGTGTGTGTGTGTGTGTGTGTGTGTGTGTGTGTGTGTGTGTGTGTGTGTTGTGTTGCGCGCACATGAACCTATGTGTTCAAACAAAAAGCAAGTATCATAAGTTTTTCCTCCTAGCTTGGAGTTTGAAATAAGAACTAACAAAATTCGTAACAAGAAAATAATGGAAAATAGTGGCTAATTTTACACCACCAAGAAGGTAATCCTAATGAGTTCCTTGAAGACTTCCCAGTATTTGTGCAGATTATGTTGCACTTCTGTTTTTATGCCCTTAGTCTGCAATGTTTTTACAGGTAATTAATGATGTTTTAAGCAAAGAAATTCAATGCATTATGAACTGTACCCCCTGACTTTGATTTTATTGCTGAGTGAAGGAGCTCTGCAGCTACACCTCCAATGTT
>CM060320.1:29910355-29916126 GCA_030674155.1 Stramonita haemastoma
ATTTTCTTTCTAATCTCATTAAAAAACACAAAAACCCCAACGAAAAACCGTTTCTGTAGCAGGTAGCGTGATTAGCATTGCAGCTTTTTTTTCTTTTTTCTTTTTTTTTTGATAAGATAGGCTTTATGTTGTTGTTTTTGTGTTTTGCAGTTTGTTTGTTTGTTGTTTCTTTTATTTCTTTGAGGCTGCTTCTTTGTTTATTTTGTGGGTTTTCTATTCGTTTTTCTCTCTTTGTTTTTCTTCTTGTTTTGTTTGTCATATTCCAGTTGTCGATAGTACTTTAGAAACTAATGTGATGAGCGTATGGGCTTCGTGAATTCTTTATTGTGTAGCTCCTACCCTGTGAAAATAGATAAGTATGTGTGTGTGTGTGTGTGTGTGTGTGTGTGTGTGTGTGTGTGTGTGTGTGTGTGTGTGTGTGTGTGTGTGCGCGCGCGCGCGCGCGCGGTGTGTGTGTGTGTTTCTCCCTTAATGTTTGTTTTTGTTTTTACAGTTTCCTTCTCCACGAAACCTCCACGCTACTATTTCTATAACGTTCGGCTCAGTCTCTCCACACGCAATCACACTCAGGCTTGTTCAATAGCACCTTGAGATCCAGCTGTGGACAGGAAGTGATCAAGGTCAGGCCGCCCGCCGGACGACCACCCGCCAGAGAATACTAAGCAGTGATTTTTTTTTTTTTTAATCAATTTTAAACCTGACTCAATCCAAGTGATTGAACTTTACGGTTACCTAGGGTTTTGTGTAGCGTGTGTAGGGTATGTTTTAGCCTTTGTTTTTTTCTGCACAAGCTTAATTAAACAGTATTAATCTGAGATTAAAATGCTGAGGAGGTAAAGGCCCTGATATGCGTGGCCTATGTGGTGGCAAGTCTATAAACAACATGGTTGGACTGGATTTGCAGTTCAATGCTTTGACAGCAGTTTGGTGTAGAAAAGTACTGAGGTCGATATTTGACTGCAGTTATGCTTTGTAATTATGATATGGATGGTCTTCATCTGTGAATAGTGTTTCACACAGCATCGTATACTCTATTGAAGACATAATAGCATTGTCTTTGTTCGGACAGCGGCTGCTGATGTGAAACACATAAAGAAAACAGTCACGCATATTTCTCACACAGTTTGTACTTGAAGTCTCTATTGATTTTCATAATTGTGACGCTCCCACGAAATGAGTCGCTTAGCACATGACTAATTTTGCGCTAGGAGCCTTTAAGAGGTGGGGTCAGTTGTCAATTTGAGATTTGATGATTATTAAACTAGATCTGTTATTTACCTTACAATGAATATCAAGCTATTTTTATTCCTTTGCTTTTAAATGTGTTTGAATACCAAGATTCATTCTGACACCTGTTACTAAATAACTGCCCGTTCTCATTTTGTCCATCGTGCATTCTTCTTTCATTGTATATGTTGCGCAGAATTGTCGATTTTCAATCTGTTTTTTTTATTTGATACACTTTATTGCACATTAAAAACATGTCATACTTAAATTGACCTCAGGTGCACTCGTCTATTATGTGGTGGAGCGTCACAATTGTGATGGGTAGACAAGATGTTTGTTCTAGATGGTGTCCGCAGTGTTAAACAAAGAGCGCCGACAAAAAAGAACACGATCAAAGGTGAACAGCACAGTGTTCTAATTCGACTTACACAGAGCACCATCTTCGATTCCTCTCACAACAAAAATATCTTAATCGTGGTATCAGACTTGTGTGGCGAGGCCCAATCGAGACGGCTTATGACTATGAGCTCTTCCAGGGATAATTATGTCCTTTAGCAATAATGATATAATTCTAAAGACGTGGATACATGCTCCATGTTAGTATCCCTTCTCTCCTTTCTCTGCTTTCCCTTATAGGATGTGATATGCACTACCTGGTCTTCTCCTGTGCTTGTATCTTCGACGAAGGTCTGCCTGCTGACCTCAGCCGACGCATTCCAACTTCACCTTCACCTTCAACTTTACCTATCGTGTAGTGTAGTTGACATAATTTTTACAGGCCACCACTGAAGATTCTCCAACCAGCTTTCCCCAATTTAGAGCAGTTTTTCTTTTGGTACAAGATGCAACGCTGGGTATGTTTGTGTTTATGTAACCCTGCAGATGCTCACACCTCTCTGTCTCTGTCTCTCTCTCTTCTATGTCTTCTCCCTGCCTCTCTCTTGTCTCTGTCTCTGTCTGTCTCTCTCTGCCTTTCTCTCTGTCTCTTCTGTCTGTCTGTCTGTCTGTCTGTCGTCTGCTTCTCTTCTCTCTCTCTCTCTCTCTCTCTCTCTCTCTCTCTCTCTCTCTCTCTCTCTCTCTCTCTTTTCTCTCTCTCTCTCTCTCTCTCTCTCTCTCTCTCTCTTCTCTCTCTCTCTCTCTCTCTCTCTCGATGGCTTGATGAAAGAAACCACATTTTTGCTTACTCATGTACCATCTGGAAATAAA
This sequence comes from Stramonita haemastoma, assembly GCA_030674155.1. Taxonomy (NCBI): domain Eukaryota; kingdom Metazoa; phylum Mollusca; class Gastropoda; order Neogastropoda; family Muricidae; genus Stramonita; species Stramonita haemastoma. Next base: position 29,912,789 of record CM060320.1, read on the forward strand.
TTGATTCGATTTGATTGATTTGATTGATTGATTGATTTGATTGATTGATTTGATTTGATTTATTTGATTTGACTCTCTCTCTCTCTCTTCTCTCTCTCTCTCTCTCTCTCTCTCTCTCTCTCTCTCTCTCTCTCTCTCTCTCTCTCTCTCTCTCTCTCTCTCTCTTTTTTACTTTGCTGGATTTTTTTTTCGTTAAGGCTTTGCTTCATAGAGTCTCTTTTTCCTCTTTCCTTTCCTTTTTTCTGTCCACTTTTCTTTAATTACTTTTTTCTCTTTTGATTCTCTTTCTTTTCCTTCTTTCTTCGCTCTGTTCTGTCTTTCTTTCAATCTTTCTTCCTTTCTTGTTTTTTTTTCTTTCAGCTTTTTTTCGTTCTTTCTCTATGTTCTTTTTTTTTCTTTCTTTCTTTCTTTCTTTCTTTCTTTCTTTCTTTCTTTCTTTCTTTCTTCTTTCTTTTCTTTCTTTCTTTCTTTCTTTTTCTTTTTTTTTTTTTCCTTTTTTTCTTTCTTTCTTTCTTTCTTCTTTCTTTCTTTTTTTTCTTTTTTTCTTTCTTTCGTTCTTGCTTTTAGCGTTGTACGTAGCCCTTTTCCTGAACCAATTTCTATCATAATAATTTTCGCCATCTTTTACGCTTTTTCGGATTTTTAAAAATCTTTTTGCTGCTTTAAAAAAGTACATATTTTTTGCATATGTTTTCTCCTTTTTTGTACACATTTTACCTTGAAGCATTTACGTTTGTTCAGATATGCATTTATTGTTCATTGTATCTCTGTTTCTTTGTCGTCAGTCTGTGTGGGTTTCTCTATTTATTTGCTTGTTTCTTTAGTTTTCTGCTTATTTTTTCGTTTTGTGTGGATTAAAAAAAAATGTTCTGATTATTTGCTTTTCTATGTGTTTGTATGTTTGGTTTTTATGTTTGTTTATTTGTTTGTTTGTTTTGAGAATATTTTGAGGGCTTTTTCATTAGTTTTTTCTTTTCCTCTTGTTTTTTAGTTTTTGGGGGGTTTAGTTTTTCTGCTTGGTGTGGCTTGGCTGTTGTTTAGTTGTCTGTTTGTTTGGCTGTTGTTGCTGTTGTAGTATTTCATGGTTTTTATTTTTGTGTTTTTTTTAGGTTTTTTTTTGTTGTTGTTTGTTCTTATGATGCAATCATGGTATTGTCCGAGACTGAATGTAAAGGAAAAGAATATGAGTGTTTTTTCATTATACTCGAATTAAGATAATTTGATTAGACATGACTTTCTTTTGTTTTCTTTTATTCTTGCATCTAATACACTATGTGTTTGTGTCTCTTTATCTGTCTGACTTCATATCTTTCTGTGTATTTGTTTATCCCTTGATCAGCCTACATAATGCATTCGTTTCCGTTAGTTCATTACAGTATCTGCCTTTGTGTGTCTGTCTGCCCCGTTTCTCTCTATGTGTATCTTGTCTGTCTATTTATCTGTCTATCTGTCTGTCTGTCTGTCTGTCTATCCGTTTGTCTGTCTGCTCAATCTACTTATTCTTACTTGTCTATCTATCTATCTATCTATCTATCTATCTATCTATCTATCTATCTATCTATCTATCTCTCTCTATCTATCTATCTATCTATCTATCTATCTATCTATCTATCTCATGTATCTATCTATCTATCTATCATCTATCTATCTATCTAATGTTTTCACTCTTTTCTCTTCTTTTTTCCCCCGCGCTAACTCAAACGTATTGAATGAATTAAGGGCAGACAGTAACCTGTGGGCAAATTGTCATTGTCTGCGCTCTCTGTAGCCCGAAATTTTAAGTAAAATATGTCCAACCTGTATCTTTGATTCGAACAACATCCTCCCCATGACGTTTTTAGAAGACATATAAGTAAGCCAAAAAAAAAAAAGATAAATAAAACTAATCTTGGAAAATGCAAAGGCATAAATGCAATATTGTCCTAATATTGCGTGTCCCTTTCTTCACCTGTATCCTCTTTATTTCCTTTTTTGTATAGAGTTTCTTTTTTTTTTTTACCAAGTCTAATATGTGATTTACTGATTTCTCTGCATCACTTTTCCTCTTCTTAATTAATTCCAGCTCCTTTGCTTAAGACTTATCTTTTTTCTGTTTCTTTGTTCGTTTTACAAAAAAAAACCCTCTTTGTTCTTGGTAATAGTTTCTTACTCGTGTTATTATTGGTTTTTTTTTTGTTGCAGTTTCTTTTGTAAAAAAAAAAATTCTTCTTCATCCATTTCTTTTTTTTCTTAGACTATAGGTTTTCATGTTTTGTTTTCTTTTTATTGTGTTTCACGTTCTTGTCCAATTTTGTTGTGGTGGTGTTGATGTTGTTGGAGATGACATACTCGTCCAATTTCTTGTTTTGTTGTTGCTGTTGTTACTGTTGTTGCTACTGTTGTTGTTGTTGTGGTTGTTGTTGTTGTTTGGGTTGTTGTTGGAGATAACGTTATTGTCGAAATTATTGTTTTAGTTGTCGTTGCTATTGTTATAGTTGTTCTTGAAGATTCTTTTTGGGGGGAGGGGGGATAGGCCTATAGTTTTTAAGTACGTCATATGCTTTTTCTGTTTGCTCATTGTATCTGTACACTTTTTACAGGTGTTCTTTCTGTTTTTCCCCTTTGATGTTTTTTCTTTAACTTGTTCTTGGCCTTTATTTCCTTGTTCTTGATTTTGACCTCTCTTTATGTATTTCTCTTTGTCTCCTTGTTGTTTGTACTCTATTGTTTTGTATTGCACTGTATTTGCTTTATGTTGTAAAGTATGGTATTGTATTGTGTTATGTTTTGTTGTATTGCTTCGTAATACACCGTATCAAACTGTATGGCATCGTATCGTATCGTATCGTGTTGTATTGTGTTGTGTTGTATTGCATTACATTGTATTGTGTTGTGTTGTTGTATTGCATTGCATTGGTTGTTGTATTGTATTGTTTGTATTGTATTGATTGCATTGTGCTGTATTGTATTGTATTGTATTGTATGTTGTTGTATTGTTTGTGTTACGTATCACTTTCAGTCACGACACATTAATTTCCACGGAACTAGTACCTTACAAACCCATTAGTGTTTTGTCACATTTCTATGGTGCCTTTATTTCCATTAAAAAAAACACCCTCACTGGCAATATCACCAAATCCAGTGGCATGAGAATCCATTAAAATAAATTAGGGCCTGAAACGACGGACTAAACAAATGGTACATTGATTGATTGATTGATTGATTGATTGATTGATTGATTGGTTGGTTGATTGATTGATTGATTGATTGATTGATTGTTGGACTACTTCTTTGTTTATTCTTTTATATCCATGAGAATGGAATAAGCACTCATTGGACTTATTACATCCAGTCACCGT
>CM060320.1:29936226-29938160 GCA_030674155.1 Stramonita haemastoma
TCTCTGTCTCCGATTCTGTCTCTCTCTCTCTCATATTTTCTCCCTTTTTTCTCTCTATCATAATTTTTGTTTTCTTTGATCGTCGTTTTCATTTCTCGAAAAGAACAAACGCTCAACATACTTCGAAGACTATTGCGCAATAAGAATAATGGTACTAATGCATCAACTAAAACTGACATTAACCATGAACTAATATCCTAAAATAAACAGACACCACGTCATAATCAGACCACACTTGTACTGGCATATTAACCATTGATCGGCGACTTTTTGTGTGTTTGCTTTATTCTTTTTAAAGTGTTTTTTTCTGTGTATGTTATTGCAGTAACCTTAGTCATAGCGTGGGTGGGTGAGTGGTACTTATCTCAACGGATTGATTTTGCTGTCAAGGACTTTGGTTTGCCTTATCGGCTGTATGCTAGGGGGATTTATTGTTAAGGGAGTGTTGACATTTCAATATAATTTTTTTTTTTTAAACTGACAAAGAGTGGTTGATGGAACAGAAGTGAGGAGGGTGGAGTGGATGAAGGGGGTAGGAGGGTAGAAGTAATGTAGGACAGAGAGGAAAGGTGAAATGAGGAGGAAGGGAGGGTGAGAGAGAGAGAGGGGGGGGGGGCGGGGAGGAAAGAGAGAAGGCGGGAGAGAGGGAGGGAGGGAGATAGAGACAGAGCGACAGAGCGCGCGCGCGCGCGCGCGCGCGCGCGCGGAGAGAGAGAGAGAGAGAGAGAGAGAGAGAGAGAGAGAAGAGAGAGAGAGAGAGAGAGAGAGAGAGAGACAGACAGACAGACAGACAGACAGACAGACAGACAGACAGACAGACAGACACAGACACACAGACACACAGACACACAGACACACAGAGACACACACAGACACACAGAGACACAGAGAGAGAGAGAAAGAAAGAGGAAGAGAGTCAAAGAGACAGCGATAGAGAAAGGCAGACAGAGAGAGGCAGACAGACAAACAAACAGACAGGAAGGCAGGCAGACAGACAGACAGACAGATAAGCCAACAGGCAGGCAGATATACAGAAAAGATACAAAAGAAACAGAGACCTAAACAACAGGTTAAAAAAACAGAAAGATTATTTGAAAATGGCAGAAAGAAAAAATTGTGAAAAAATAAGAAGAAAGAATCTCGTCAAAGGGAAACAAAAGTATATACACTTTTTTGTTAACTATTAGTAATATGTAAACCTATGCCTACAAGGAGAAATTATTTGTGACCAAACATGGCTTTGAGGCAGCTAAAGTACTTAAAGCAAGACGCTGTCAGGTGAAAAAAAACACAAGTAAACAGCTATGCAGAAGAATTCATCTGGATATGGCGGTCCTTAAAAGTTTAAGAACTAATGGACCAAAACTCTCGCGAAAAACAAATCTTGGATGGGTTTGTTTTTTGGTCTGAAGCTTTGTTTCCGAGTTCTACCCTGTTTTTCTTTTCATTTTGCAGTAATGTAAAGAGTGTGGAATAAAGAAAAAAAGGAAAGAGACTGTGTAAGAAATCATAGTCATCTCTCGTAATTCTCTGTGTCATATCAAGTAGAGAAATATTAGATTTATTTTCTAGAGCAGTGATCTTCATCCTTAACGTTACTTGACAATATGCGAACAGAGAAGTCCCAGTTTGCTTTACACCAGAGGGTTGGTTAAATCTTAGGTTTTTTTGTGAATCATAACGTAGTAATACAAACCGTAGCTAAAATAACACAGTTTATCAACACTATAGCTTGTCTAGAAAGACGCAAGAGCCTTAGTTGATATGGGTAGGATAGCATAGTGGTTAGAACGTGGCGTTCTTGATTTCAGGGTCTGAGTTTGAGCCGCCACCATGGCACCCGTTCGGAGTAACTTTTCCCTTGAGTTAACACCAGTACCTATTCTAATCTCCTCAAAGTCTTTTGGATGAAGCAATAAAACAAAGATCTTTCT
>CM060320.1:29938260-29940760 GCA_030674155.1 Stramonita haemastoma
GTGATGGCCAGTAATGTCGATCTGACTGAAAATAGTTTTGTTATTCAGTTTTACTTTGTCGTTTGTTATTATTATTATTTTGTAGTTTGGATTTTTCTTCGCTTGTGATTTAAAAAAAAATCTTACAAAGCATGTTAAAAAGTAATCTGGCCCCAATGCTACCTCAATTTTGCCTCAAACAAGAAAGACTTATGTCCCTTTATCTAGATGAGTTTCAGCATGTGATAATAATTTTTGTCACAGTAGAAATGCAAATATGGTATTGCTTATTTTTAGTTAGTAATTTAAAAACGGTATTAACTTTGAACATGAGGGCTGTTTTATGGGGTTGGGTTATTTCTTTTAATTTGGTTGATTGCCTGGGTGGTTTTGGATTTTCCCTAAAACATAAAGATAACGTGTGCATGTATTTTTTTTCTCTTTTTTTAAGAATAAACAAATGCCACCTTGTGCGAATTTTGTTATATCCTGTTCTCATGTCTATGCAGTTTTGTACATTTTGTCCTCCGTTCCCACGGGTACACAATGTCCTACTTTTTCGAAATGCGAAACGGGTTTTCCTAAGTGAGCAAGATGTTCTGCGTGTGTTCACACAAAGGACTTTGGTTTATAGTCTCATCCAAAAGGGTGTGTGTGTGTGTGTGTGTTCGTGTGCGTGTGCGTGTTTGTGTGGGGTGTGTGTGTTTGTTTGCGTTAGTGCCTTTTTCCCTATATCTGTTTGTGCGTATTTGTTCAAGTGCACACATGCACACACATACATACACACACGCGCTCGCACGCGAGTGGGTGATTTTTGTGCACGTCTATAAATTAATGTAATACCATAGCAGTATTTGAACTACCATGCCTCTAAAACATTCTTAAAAGCTTCTCAAAAATGCAAAGAGGAACATATATAGCATACTATCACATTTTATTTCATAAGTTCTTCTTTGGAAATGAGCTTTTAGATAACGCCATTGCGTATTCCATACTTGTTAACGATGAGCAATATCAATGTTACTCTCTACACGGATCCTTCCCCTCTCTGCTCCCTGCTAGTGCCATCTTTAACTATGTGCACAACGTTACAACACCCTTACCTTATTCTTTTTTCCGGTGGGGGTAGGGTGTGGCGTTTTAGGACAAAGAGAACTGAAACGATGCTGTTCGATGTCATGTTGACTTTACATGAAATAAATCATCTCGGAAGATGACAGAACCAGGGTGTCAGACAGCCCTGTCTTTAATGACATTTGATGAGGTGTGCACGTTCATCAATATGATCAGCGGGCTCTGTGTGTAGTTTGCGCATACAATAATATAGAATCGTGATCTTCGGCTCAAGTTACCACGAGCTGGAGAAATCTGAGTCACCCATCTTTTCAACGTGTCTGTCAGGCATTAAAAACCTGACACACCCGACAATTTACGTCCCGTGATGTTGGCTGTCATCTAATTTTTTTGTGTCTTTTATTGTTTTTTTACTTTGTTGCTCGGCCAGAAGTCTGAAAATGATTTACCACCAAAGTAGCTAGCTATATTCTCACCTCAGGGATGATGTCTTAACACGGTACCTGTTTGAGTGTGTTTTTGAAAGTTCGTGATCCATCCGTACCATCACTCAATGGCGTACCCTTTGTAAGAGTTGAACGAATTATTTTAATGTCTGCTTAAGGTGTTCTGAGCGAGTCTACAGAAAGATCGTTTGTTTTATTGCTTCATCCAAAAGACTTTCAGGAGAGTAGAATGGGTACTGGTGTTAACTCAAGGGAAAAGTTACTCCGAACGGGTGCCATGGTGGCGGCTCAAACTCAGACCCTGAAATCAAGAACGCCACGTTCTAACCACTATGCTATCCTACCCACATCAACTAAGGCTTTTGCGTCTTTCTAGACAAGCTATAGTGTTGATAAACTGTGTTCTTTTAGTTACAGTTTGTATTACTACGTTATGATTCACAAAAAAACCCTAAGATTTAACCAACCTTCTGGTGTAAAGCAAACTGGGACTTCTCTGTTCGCATATTGTCAAGTAACGTTAAGGATGAAGATCACTGCTCTAGAAAATAAATCTAATATTTCTCTACTTGATATGACACAGAGAATTACGAGAGATGACTATGATTTCTTACACAGTCTCTTTCCGTTTTTTTATTCCACACTCTTTACATTACCGCAAAATGAAAAGAAAAACTGGGTAGAACTCGGAAACAAAGCTTCAGACCAAAAAACAAACCCATCCAAGATTTGTTTTTCGCGAGAGTTTTGGTCCATTAGTTCTTAAACTTTTAAGGACCGCCATATCCAGATGAATTCTTCTGCATAGCTGTTTACTTGTTTTTTTTTCACCTGACAGCGTCTTGCTTTAAGTACTTTAGCTGCCTCAAAGCCATGTTTGGTCACAAATAATTTCTCCTTGTAGGCATAGGTGAACTCAGATGAAGAGCTGTTTACTTGTCTTTTTTCACCTGACAGCATCTTGCTATAAGGACTTGAGCTGCCTCAAAGCATGTTTGGTC
>CM060320.1:29945760-29948260 GCA_030674155.1 Stramonita haemastoma
AAATAGATACGTAAATAAATCAACAGTCTTGACTGTGTCATAAAACGTAAAGACCATTTTGCAACAAAACACAAATTCCTTCTACAATGACGGCCATACAGAAGACAATGGAAACAGAATTGACCACTACAGTCAACAACTGGACATGGGACATAGCAGTCAGCTACTGGGTGAACAGAGAAAGAACATGATGATATGGGGCGGGGGCAGGAGGGGGGGGGATTAGTACCACCTTTGGGTCAAGGTCATAGGATAGAGGAAGGTGGCGGTCCATTAAAAAGTCATTACCATGTCGGCATGTGGACAGACAGCTACAGACAGACACACAGAGCTGATTGTGGGACTTGTGAGGCGCAACAGTTTCTTACTGCAGATTCCCGTAATTTTCTTAGGTTAAACTGACAAATCTTGAATTTGGCATTTGTTAAAGATTTGTTTTAATGGTGTTTACATTCATTGATAGCATTTGTTATCGACTTATCATGTAAAATTGGTGATGGTTTTCTTTACAGACGAGAATGGATTTACTTTAAATTCTTGTATATTAATTGTGTCTATGTGTCTAAACACGTGCCTGTCTCCCTGTCTGCTTCCATGCCTGCCTGCCTGCTTCCCTGCCTGCCTGCTTGCCTGCCTGTCTCCCTGCCTGCCTGCCTCCCTGCATGCCAGCCTGACTGCCTGTCTGTCTGTCTGTTTGTATGTCTGATTGTCTGCCTGTGTGTATGCGTCTGCCTGTCTCTCTATCTGTCTGTCTGTTTCTGTCTCTCTCTCATACACACACACACACATACACACGCACACACACATACACACGCATTCACTCACTCACTCACTCACTCACTCACTCACTCACTCACTCACTCACTCAAATAAACGCACACACAGAGAAACACATACATTCACACACTTACACACACACACACACACACACACACACACACACACACACACACACACACACACACACACCACACTGTCAATCATGGTGTCCCTGTTCTTTTACTGATAACTTTAAGAAAACATGCACATGCGCTGCTTATGCTATGAACCATAATAAATAAAGTGTGGCTTCCAACACACAACACACACACACACACACACACACACACACACACACACACACACACACACACACACACACAACACCACACACACACACAAACACCTACACACACATACACAAACCTACACCTACACACACACACACACACACACACACACACACACCACACACACACACACACACACACACACACACACACCACACACACACACACACACACACACACACCATACCCCCCCCCACCACCCCCCCACACACACACATACCCCCCCACCACCACCACAACCACACACAAACACACCCTAACGTCCTGCAAACAATTCGCAAGTGCAAATGTTGTACATTACGGGAAGCAGCCTTAAAGGGAAGAAGAGAGTATGAATAAACCTCTTTTGTGTGAATCGTCAATATGGAAATGGTGTCTCAATGGACTTGTCACATCTCGGGCGAATCGGATGACCGTCAGGGGTCAGTGTTAATTCCGGGCTGAGAAAGGGTGATTAATGAATGTCTTCTTCCCCTCCTCTTCTCCTTCCTTCCCTGTGCAGTGCTGTGGTTGGTGGTTCTAGTACTTGTCTCTTTCTCTCTCTTTTCTTCCACTGCTGCCTATGTTACCATCTCTCTATCTCTGTCTTTCTATGTCTTGCTTTCTCTCGCTATCTGTCTCTCCCTGTCTGTCTCTGTTACTGTCTGTGTGTCTGTGTGTCTGTCTCTGTCTCTGTCTGTCTCTGTGTCTCTGCCTCTGTCTCTCTGTGTCTCTGTCTTTCTCTCTTTATATGTCTCTGTCTCTCTATCTGTCTCTCTATCTGTCTGTCTGTCCGACTGTCGGGTCTCTGTCTTTTCTGTTCTTCTTCTCTTCTCTCTCTCTCTCTCTCTCTCTCTCTCTCTCCTTCTCCTTTCTTTTCTCTTCCTCTCTTCATCTCTCTCTCTCGTTCCTCCCTCTCTCCTCTCTCGCTTCTCTTCTTCTTCTTCCTCTCTGTCTACCTCTCCTCTCTCGTCTCTCTCTTCTCTCATCTCTCTCTCTCGTCCTCTCGTTCTTCCTCCCTCTTCAATCTGCTCACTCTCTATCTCTCTCTCTCGCCTCTGTTCCTCTCTTCTGTCCTCTGCTGCTCTGATCTTCTGTCTCTGTCTGTTGTCTGCCTGTCTCTGCTTTTCTTCCCTTCTCCCACTCCACTCCCCTCCTTCTCTCTCTTCTTTTCTTCTTTTTCTCTCTCTTTCAATCTTCTTCTCTTCTTATCTTCTCTTCTCTCATCATACTTCTTCTACTCTTCTCTCTCTCTTCTCTCTTACTCTATCTTACTTTCTTCTTTACTCTCTCTCCTCTCTCTCTCTCTCTCTTCTCTCTCTCTGCCTGCCTCGTATCGATTTATGTCTCTTGTATCTCTGTATCTGTCTGTCGCTGTCTGCCTGTCTATTATTTTCCCTGTCTATCTGTCT
>CM060320.1:29962728-29976476 GCA_030674155.1 Stramonita haemastoma
TGTTGTTGTTGTTGTTGTTTTCAATTTAACATCTGTTCACTCTAAGCAATATTAGACAAAAGTGTGTGTGTGTGCGCGCGCGCGAGTGCGCGCGTGTGTGTGCATAAATGTGTTCAACTCTGCATATTTATACACACACATGCACGCACACACGCATGTACACACACAGGCACACACGCAGGTTCACACAAAACACACACACACACACACACACACACACACACACACACACACACACACACACACACACACACACACACACACGCACGCGCGCGCGCGCGCACGCACACACTCACGTACACACTATTCTTTCTTTTTAAGAACTCCATATTAACACAAACATCTTTTATTCCTCTTTCAGGAAACTTGCTTTCTTCCACTTTTATCCCCCTCCCCCCCCCCCCCTTCTTAGTCTTTGATCAGCAGCAGAAAACAGATTCTAACTTTCAGCCTACCATTTAGCCAACAAACATACGCTCTGATGCAGTGCTGGCGAAAACAGTATCTGCACCAGCAGCAACAACAACAGACCTGTTGAGGATCTTCTCTGCTCTGTTACCTCTCCAGTCTGACATCAAAATGATTTTCAGCAGAGAAGCTTTACTGGGGCAGAACGTAGTATTTATCTATGTTTTACGCCTGGAATGTTTCAACTGTCACAATAAGAAGCATGCTAGGTTAAGTGTAGTGCTTATTTAAGCATGAATCAAAGTGAAAACTGAAGTGGTGTTTGGTGTTCTGTGAAAAGAGTATGTTATGATGATGGCAGTTTTGGAGAGAGGGATGGTATGTGTGCATGTTTTAGTAAAGAGAGTAAAGACAAATAGGCCGTTTTCGTTTACAAGTTGTATCTCACAGATCAGCCTGTTCGATTTGTGGATTTGGGACAGTCCTGTAGAAAAGTTAGTTTTATTTGCTAATGTTTCCCATCCTGCTGACAGGTACTAGGTCTGTTTATTTGTAAGAATGTTAGCTATTTTTTTAGGGAATGTTACAAATTTTTTGCAAAGAAGTTCAGCCTTATTTGTTGATGTTTGCACTTGTTCTGTGATAAAAGGCTGGGCACACTATTGCTCATGTTCAAGAGTAAAGGAATGGCCCCACGTTTATGCTAAACGTTGTTTTGCCAATTCTGAATGTTTTTTTAAGGTAGAAGTTTAATGACGTTGTTCTGAGCCCGTCTCATGAGGTCTCTGATAAAACAACATCACAGCTTTAAGAAAGGTTTGAGTGCTTGTGATCTTGTTTTGTTTACAAGAAACAGTGCCTGTCAATTTTGATCATCAGACCCTTCTTATCAAGTAAAATGAACACTGATTAAATCATACACTAAACAGAAATTCATGAGTAAAACAAAGTCAAAAAGCCATCTACAAATGTTGTTGTTCTTTTTTTCTCTCCAGAAAACAGTATTTGAGTTTTTATTCTGCACTACATAGCAACTAGCTAAGTATACATTAAAATATATGAGAAGATTAGACCTGGAGGTCAAGCTGAAATCCTCCTAAGCGTTCAAATTCAATAATTGTAAAACGCAACAACCCATATTCATATTCTTCCTCACAGATAAGATAAAAGAATCCATGAACATACAAGACTGCAACAACGCCAACACCACATCAAGAAAGACAACAGGCATGGGAACGAAATTGACTTTGTCACAGTCAACTCATTTAGACAACCTCTAGCTTCTTCCCTATTTTCCTCTCACTTATACTCACTCTCTTCTCTTTCTCTGTGCCCTATTTTTTCAATGTCCCTCGAACCCCACCTCCTCTCCTCCCAAACGAATCAGCAAATTCCCAGACCAGAAAGACATACCCAAAATAAAAAACCTGAGAACCAACACACTTACAGGGGAAAAAATATAGAGACTAAAACGAGAGAATAACAAAGGGATGATGGAGAGAGAGAGAGAGAGAGAGAGAGAGAGAGAGAGAGAGAGAGAGAGAGAGAGAGAGAGAGAGAGAGAGAGAGAGAGAGAGAGAGAGAGAGAGGAGAGAGAGACAGACAGACAGACAGACAGACAGACAGACAGACAGACAGACAGACAGACAGACAGACAGATACAGAGAAAAAGAGAGACAGAGAGAGAGAGGGGGGGGGGGGGGGGGAGGAGGGAGGCAGACCGACAAACAAACAGAAAGAAAGAGATAGAAACAGACAGGCGAAAATCTATCAGACAAACAGGAGAGTAATAAGAAAGCACTCCAGCAACCTCGTTACCTACCCCTCAGACTAGTATAGCCCAACTCCAGGACGTACAAACCATCTAGGACAAGATGATTACTGCCATCAATGGCACACACCAGGGTTCGCGCTAGGATTTTTTAAAACCGGTACTGCCAGTTGCCATTTCAGAGACATCTTGACCAACTCCCCCAAAATCGGTCCCCAGAAAATAAAATCCGGTACGTACTGTGAACAAAACGAAACTAATCAGTGAGGGGGTGGGGGAGGGGGGGATTGTTGGGCATCAAAACAAAATCTAAATTGAACGCGAATCTCTCAGACTTTGACTGCCGTGCTGCTTGCTGCCACTCGCTTCTTGGGCATGAAGCCACGAAGGAAATAGGATTTTTTTTCTAGCGCCTGTGCCACTGTCCGTGTCAGTCTGTTGTTTTGCATGGCATCATTCGTGTGACTTATATTCTTCTTTCTTGTTTCTATGCTTGGCGCTCATCTATGCCTAGATCTTTGTTCAATTTAGATTTGGTTTTCGACTCTTCTCTCTCAAAGCAACGCGCAAATTCATAGTCATAGACCCTCGCTTTTCGCTTTTCGCTTTTCGTAAGAGCAGGCCATCGTGTGCCGGTGGGAACAGATTACATATACAAAACTGCATACACACGGGGACTGGATGTGAAAAAGCACAGGAGTGCTTATTCCATTATCCTCGATATAAAAGATTAAAAGAATACAGACTAAATAAATCTAGGCCCCATTTACTCAATGTGATGGAAGTCGCTGTCATGCGAGAAGAGCGCGAAGCTCTATTCTTTCACAGTAAAGCTTGCTGTTCTGCGTGCTAGGCTAATAAGGCTGGCGCTAAAGATGTTCGTCGGAAGGGGGTGGAAAGGGGTAGGTGCTCGTCGGAAGGGGGTGGAAAGGGGTAGTGTGCGGTAAGCACAGCACAGGCCCATGACAGACTGTCAGAAAACGTCACTTCAGACTTTTTTTCTTTGAGACGGAAATCTAATCGGTCACAGGCAAACAGAACCGGTACGCGGTACCGGCTGCTTCGAAAATTTTCGGTATTCCCTGTTTACAATCGGTAAAATACCGACAATTACCGGTTATCGCGAACCCTGACACACACAACATTAGCAGGAGGAAGAGAAGTAGTAGACCCAGTACAGCCTAGCAAGCACCCTGGTTTTCCACGCTACACGTCCTGACTGAGACCAGGAGACCAGGAGACCAGAAGACCAGGAGACCAGGAGACCAGAAGACAAGGAGACCAGAAGACAAGGAGACCAGAAGACAAGGAGACCAGAAGACAAGGAGACCAGAAGACAAGGAGAGCAGGAGACCAGAAGACAAGGAGACCAGGAGACCAGAAGACAAGGAGACCAGAAGACAAGGAGACCAGGAGACCAGAAGACAAGGAGACCAGAAGACAAGGAGACCAGAAGACAAGGAGAGCAGGATACCAGAAGACAAGGAGACCAGAAGACAAGGAGACCAGAAGACAAGGAGACCAGAAGACAAGGATACCAGAAGACAAGGAGACCAGGAGACCAGGAGACCAGACGACCAGGAGACCTTTGCTTCCAGTCCAGTGTATTGACTGTGACAATGACGAAACGACTTCCTGAAGTCTACTGACTCCCTGCCCCTAATTGCCAGCAACAGGACTGACAACGACTGGGAAAATACTAGTTCACTGCGCTGGGCTGGGTTGGTAACCAGCTTTAGTTAGCCTACCACTACATGCCATCAACTGGGTAGAGTGTGTATGTATGAATGTGTGTGTGTGTGTGTGTGTGTGTGTGTGTGTGTGTGTGTGTGTGTGTGTGTGTGTGTGTGTGTGTGTGTGTGTGTGTGTGTGTGTGTGTGCGTGTGTGTGTGTGTATGTGTGTGTATGTGTGTATGTATGTGTGTTTTTTTGTCTGTCTGCCTGCATCTGTCTCTGTCTCTTGGACCCTTCTCTTTGTCTGCAATATATATATATATATATATATATATATATATATATAGATATATATAGATATATATCAATGTTCAGTGCTCTCTTTCTCTCTCCCCCCCCCCCCCCATCTCTCTCTCTCTTTTAATTATGTTCCCCCTTTATTTTTCTTGTCTGACTAGTGTGTTGACCTGACTCTATCATTAACAGAAACAAGCCATCGATTGTTGGCGACAAGAAGCAGGAGGAAGGGAGTACAGTGACTTTCCATCCTTACTTAATGTCTGTTTGTCTCTCCGTTTGTCCATGAGGCTGTTGTTTTTCTTACTCTCTTCTCTCTGTTTTTTTCTAGGTTAATTGAGTGGGGCATGTAGATCAAGGGTTAGAACACCCAAGGTTTTGATCTGACTGCAATTGGAGGACCCGGGTTTGACTTTTCACAAACCATTCCTTTCAAGAGGATTTTTCCCCTTGGAGTTTAAATGTGATTTTGCATAAGGATGTGTGTGTGTATGTATGTGTATGTATGTGTGTGTGTGTGTGTGTGTGTGTGTGTGTGTGTGTGTGTGTGTGTGTGTGTGTGTGTGTGTGTGTGTGTGTGTGTGTGTGTGTGTGAGGGGGATATACGTGGTTAGAGCATTGTGCTCAAATTTGATATTATGGCTCTCGTTTGAGCCACCACCAAGGCACTACCCAACTGTCCTTTGAATGAATTTATAAACAAAGGCCAATATCCCCCCCCCCCCCCCGTCCATTCTCCATCCACCTCTTCCTCTACCCCTCCCCCCCCCAGCCCTTGCATCCCCCCACCTTCCCCCATAAATGTCTCTTCACCCAAGCTACCTCAAAGAGTGCTTACAACTTCATCCTGTCACTACCCACCATACCCCCCATCCTAGCTCCAACCACAGCACACAGTACACACACACACTCACCAAGTCCCCCTAGTACCCTAACACTTCGAGCTTGAAAGTGGCCACATAAAACTCAAAAGGCACACACCATCAACCTCGTCAAAATAGACAGACATCCACATCTGCAAACACAGCAGGCGAGCTGCATAAAATCCCAGACAAGACCATCACAAACAAAGTCCTCAAAGAAGCTCAAAAGGTCAAGTGGATGGGGAGGGGTGGTGGTGAGAGGTCAGGGTCTCCTGGTCAGACAAAGGGAAGAAGATGGGTGAGGGTGGGTGAGGAGGAGATTGGGGATGAAGAGGAGGAAGGAGGGGGTGTGGTGGTAGAGGTGGAGGAGGATGAGGAGGAGGGCAGGGGTCAGGCAGGGTGAAGGGTTGATTAGAGAAGAAAAGCTTTCTCAGCAGGTAGTCAGCCCCCAAGTACTAGAGGCCAAGCAGGAGGGGATGGATACACGCTACACGGACTTCCTGCAACTCATGTCAAGTGTCAGTCAAAGAAGAGGGATTGAGAGCAGTACAGTGTGGGGGAGTTGATGTGGTTAGCACTTTGAACAGAAGGTAGGCTAGCAGAAACGTAAAGGGACTACAGTTTTAAACAACGGAAGAGAGGAGGAGTGGATGGATACACACTACACGGACTTCCTGCAACTCATGTCAATTGTCAGACAAAGAAGAGGGACTGAGAGGACTAGTATTAGTCCAGTCAAATAAGCCCCAAATTTGGCCGAACCTTAAACAAACTGCTTCGAAAGCAAACTCAACTGATTCGGTATCGTCAGACATCCACGGATAACATATCAAAAATCTAAAAGAATATATGGTTCAACGAATTAGATATTTCACTTCAAATGAGGTACCCCCTCACTGAATTCCTGTGACTAAAAATATTATGACAAACTACTATTGTGACTATGATTTTGACAAAATAATCATTAGAACAACTATATACAATCACTGACAGGTCATAGATGTTTATTAAAACAAAATTAGGCAGGAAATTCATCAATTTTGTACATTTTGGGGACAAAAATAGATAATATGCTTTGCTGATTTGAACAAAATGCTTATATTTTTCCCATTTGTATGTGTTTCATACACGATTAATAAAACATGTTTATCATAGAAAGCTAGTATGACCTCTTCTGTAAATAAAAAACCAAGAACAGTTGCAATCAACAAATAATTTTAAAAGATATTGCTTGTTTTCTACCCCTACCCCCTAAATTTTTAGAGACCCCGTATTCTATGCCGAACTCCTAGTTTTGCCTGTATCCGGGACAGTAGTTTCTGCACAGTGGTGGGACAAATCTATTATATAAACAATAGAAGATTGTTGATTAAGACTACTATTTCTTTGAGATTTGAGCATTGTTTATTATCATTATTATCAATAATATTACGATTATAGAATCTATATGGCGCTAGATCTATATTAAAACAATTTTTTAAAATTCTTTTATATCGAGGGTAATAGAATAAGCAGTCATGTGCTTTTTTACATCCAGTCCCCGTGTGTATGCAGTTTTTGTAAATCGTGTCATCTGTTCCCACAGGAACACAATGGCCTACTCTTACGAAAAGCGGAACAGGATTTAACATGTGCACAAGATGTTCTGCATGCGTTCGCACCCGGGCCTCGGTTTATAGTCTCATACGAAGGACTTTTGGGGAGAGTGGAGTTAGCACTGGTGTGAACTCCAGAGGAAAAATCCCCTCGACCGGGAATCGAACCCTGGACGTCAAATTGCGAGCGCAGTGTTCTGGCCACTAGGTTATCCCTCCCCCTATCTTGTGAAAACAAATCAAACGCTTGCATTCAACCTATTCTTGAACATAATACCAACCACAAATGGTGCTAACAAATTTTAATTTACACACACGCGAGGGCGCACGTGCGCACATGCGCGAGCGCGTATACGTATGCGACTGTAATACACTTTGGTGAAGTGATGGGGATTTCGGCTGTTGTCGCGTTTTCTTATGGAATTTTCAGAAAAGGAAATTGTGCTGGTGGTACAACCTTGTATCATACTTCAAAAACTAACACTAAGATGGAAGTCACACACTGGCTGAATCATGCTGTGTTAGATTTAGTCTGGTGATGGGATATCATGGTAAACCAGGATCCATGGCATGTAGTATGCAGGAGCTGTGAAGATGGTGTTGAGGGTAGCATCCGTGAGAAAGTATGCTCGAACAGCACGGGAGTAAGACTTCCCACTCATAATAATTATGAGAAATAGCATTTGAGGTGTACACATGTTCATACCCTTTCAGTACATGTCCAGTGGTTCCTAGGAAACTCATCTGAGTGTGGAAGTATCCCAGCTGAAGGACAACAGATCTGATGAAACTGTCAGAGGGATCACTGTTTACAACTGCCTGGGCTTCCATGTACAGTGACTGATAGAAAGTTACCACATACATCGCTGCAAACTTTTGTACTTGATTGGAGATGAAGATCAAAGTAAAGTAGATGCATGATGTATGAACTCATAGCAGTCATGGGCAGGAAAAACACCTGACTTCCCTGGGTGCACGCCATCATGAGGTGCTTGCATCAACCTATGCCCTGCTGGTTGAGAAGACTTCGGGGGGCAAGATATCTTTCAAGGTGTATCAAGATATGCAGTATTATCAACAGCAGCTATGTCCGAAATGCTCTTGAAACACAAAGAACCCAGTGTGTTCCGGTCAGATCTGCAACGAAACGTTGTTGTTTTCTTTTACATCCCCAACATAATGTATCTGGATAATGTAGATATATAAGGTTATTTTCTTCATAAGCATTTGCAGTAAACTTGACTTTCACTCTGAAATTTTACAAAATAAAATTTTATAATTTACCTTTATCAAGAACTACAACAGGGATTAGCGTAGGCTTGAACTGCAGATTGTACTGTCTCTTTGTAATTAAGAATTAATGCAGTTCATACCACAAACCACTATTTATTCACTCGCCTCCTTACAGTCTCAGAATTTGTATGATTATGTGACTGTCTCATAACCACACTTACCAAAAAATAGACTTCTTGTCACAATAGAATTATTTATGTAAAGTTCAGGCTGATTTATCCAATGAGATTTTGTTAGCAGTGCCGTGCCACACATAGTTCTGTCTGCCTGTACACTTGTATAATCATATTTTTACTTGGAGTAATTCTTTTGTTGTTGAGGGGTTGTTTACATGCACAAGATTTAACATTCCTTATTTCTCAAGTGCACTGGATTCCCTGTTCATCTTTTTTCCCTGGATACCCTCCTGTTCTTTTTTGCTTCCATTCCATGAAAAGAGCCACCCCATCTAAAATGAGCTGAGTTGTGGTCTGCATTGTCTGTTACAAACTGAAGAGTTTTTCCTTCTGTGATTTGGGAAATGCTCACACCTTGGCTGACAGCTGCATTGAGATAGAGTTTCTGTATATTAAGTACGAAGAACAGAATGTAAGTCTGTTCAGTGTGTTCAAGGAAAATCTGGATCCAAATGTTTTGTGCATCTGTACAGCCAAATGAACTTGAAGTGGAGCAGTGTATGCTTTTGGTCTTGTAGCCTACACAAGGCACTGATAAATAGATGTGGTTTTCAGTTCTGTACTTATCCATGAAAACTCAAGGGCAAAAAACTGCACTGTAAATTCTTAGACAGTTGGCTAGAGTCATGTACTCATCTTTGTTGCAACATATCGACATGATGACACCTCATAGTAGTAGCTGCTGTTTTTATCAGGCAAATGGATTCACAGTCACTGTCAGCCTTTGTCTGTTCTTTCTAACTTGAGTAGGGTGGCAGAGACTGCTGTCTTTAGAGTCGTATAAGCTGATTTTCCGTCTGAAGCTGAGATTGCTATACTGTCACCAAAATGTCTAAGCAATTTTCTTCATGTTGATTGCACTATGCACAGAGCCATTGTTGTCAGATTACATATAGTGGGTTAGGGTGTCTTCCATCATTCTAACAAGGTCTCAAACAGTGATGTGTTCAGTGACATTGTTTTCCAGGAAGGTAACAATATCCTGAAATGCAGCAAAACATGTGTCATTTTTTGGTCTGCTGGCTTTCTCAATTTTTTTTCTTGTTGGTTCATGATCAGTGTCTGAAAATACTTTAGGGATATGTTTTCTGGTCTGGAAATTACAGACATTGTGGAAAGCACCATCTCTTGCGAAGCAGTCCTGTAAACATTCCAGCTTAGGTGTAACTTTCTTTGGTCATTCATCACTCCTGCTGCTACAAGAGTCAGCCCCTGTGTATTGAACCTGTTATTGTCCCTGTTATGAGATATATGCAGTCATCATGTTCACCTTTACTGACCAATTTTTTCTTTCAGGCAGAACAGACACTGAGTTGCATGACTGAAAGTGGAAACTGCAGTCAGAAGTCTCCTTTTTCAAGTTTTTGTTGTGGAGACTTATCAGCCTGTCCTCTCTATAGACACTGTGCTGTAACATTTCTGTTGTAATAGTGTCCTCGACAGCCAGCATGTACAACATTGCCGATTGAAGCACTGTTGACACCACTTTGTTGACTGCTTGCCGTATTTCCGTAAGATAACTTTTGTGTCCTTACTGCAAAATCCATGATTAAAGATAATGCAGCAGTCTCTATCTGGTATCTGATCAAGAAACAAAACAGACTTAGATGGTTTAAACAATTCTACGTTAGTAATAATGATAATAATAATGATGATAATGATAATGATGAAGATGATGATAATAATAATAATAATAATAATAATAATAATAATAATAATAATAATAATAACAATAACAATAATAATGGTGATAACGAAAACGATGATTTTAATAATAAAATGTTAATTGTTAGTAGCATTATCATTATTATCAATATTGTTGAGTAGAATTAGTGGACAAAGTAGTAGTAGTAGTGACGGTAGTGGTGGTGGTAGTAGTAGTAGTAGTAGTAGTAGTAGTAGTAGTAGTAGTGTAGTAGTAGTAGTAGTAGTAGTAGTAGTAGTAGTAGTAGTAGTAGTACACACACACACACACACACACACACACACACATATATATATATATATATATATATATATATATATATATATATATATATATATATATATATATATATATATATATATATATATATATATATATATATATATATATATATATATATATATATATATATATAACCATTATATACCAGTATCATCACACAAACACAAGCCAACACCATTTATGGCTCCATACAACTGCTTTTAGTTCATAAACACTCTTCTCCCTCCCCCTTTAACGAAAGAACAGCCCAACGCCAGCTGCCCTGGACGTACCAGTTAGGCTACACCGCTTCACTCATGCTTACTCTAAACTGCCCCCTCCACCCATCATCGCGTCGTCTGCTAGCAAGCCAGAAGAGAAACGGGAGGGAAATTTCGCAGGCACGCAGGGCGGAATTTCTGCCGGTGCACAAATCCCGCGCAGTTGGTCTGTTTTGCGTCCCCGACATAAAAACCCCATTTTTCTAAAAGTTTTTTGTTAATTACGTAAAGATTGAACCATCTACAGTTTTAGATTTTTGTGTGCATGAACAAAATGGCCAAATGAACCGATTCCTGCACTTAAATATTTCGAAGCAGTTAGTTTGAGGTCAAATTTTAATTTGACTGGACTATATACGGAGTTGATGTGGTTAACACTTTGAACAGAAGGTAGCAGAAACATAAAGGGACTAAAGTTTCAAACAGAGGAAGAGAGGAGGAGTGGATGGATACACACTAGGCCTACACGGACTTCCTGCAACTCATGTCAATTGTCAGACAAAGAAGAGGGACCGAGAGGACTAGTATTATTATGGAGTTGATGTGGTCTACACTTTGAACAGAAGGTAGCAGAAACATAAAGGGACTTAAGTTTCAAACAAAGGAAGAGAGGTAAGGAGGTAGGTTGAGTTGCAGATAGTGAGAGAAAGAGAGAAAGAAAGGAGAAGGAACAAGCCAAGAAAGGAGAAGGAACAAGCCTTTCTCATATCTGCAATCCCTTCTAGTCAAAAATATATACCTTCCCTTACCAAACCACGTTCTCACAAAAACCATAAAACACAAAGTAAATGACAGCCCAGTTCTCTTCTTTTGCCCTCTATTGGTAGGTTGGGTTGCAGACAGTAAGAACGAAGGAGAAGGAGCAAGCATATCTTACATCTGCAATCCCTTCCTGTAAAAAAAATATACTCTTCCTCACCATACCGCGTTCTCAGAAAACCATGAGACACAAAGGAAATGACAGCCAAGTTCCCTTTTTTGGCCTATTGGTAAGTTGGATTGCAAGCAGTGAGAGAGAAGAAGAAGAAGGAACAAGCATATCTAACATCTGTAATCCCTTCTAGTAAAAAATATATCTCCCCTTACCATACCACGCTTACACACACACACACACACACACACACACACACACACACACACACACACACACACACACACACACACACACACTAAAACCCAAACAAAAGGAAATGACTGCCCAATTCCCTTTCTCTTGCCTACAATATTCAATACTCTATACTCCTGCTCAGCACATGTAGGTCTCTCTCCCTCTCTCTAGCTCTACTACTCCTTCTTCCAGTAGCCTACCACCCAGTCAGTCACAAAAGGCACACGGGTCTGCAGGGAACAACAGACTGGGGGAAGGAACCCAAGCCAGGGGAGTAACCCGAACCTTTGTTTTGAAATGTGCATGCCTGCTGCCACCCCTCATCAAAAGAATGTGTTATGAAAAGCGCCAGCACACGAACCTGGGGTAAAGCTTCTGCAAATACCGTGCAATGTGAGACAGGCGGGCAGGCAAGAGAGACAGACAGACAGAAAGCACTGTGGCATCATATCAAGGCAGAGCAGGCTTGGCACATGAAAGTTGAGACTTTTGAGAACTTCACGAGAGAGAGAGAGTGGGAGAGAGAGGGAGGGAGGGAGGGAGAGAGAGAGAGAGAGAGAGAGAGATCTGGAAACATGATAAAGTAAGATAAAAACTGTGTAAAATATGCTGACTGTCGTGGATTTGAATAATAGGCTATATATCAAAGATTAACCAACCTCAATATATGAAAGAATTACATTTGACTTTATTGAAGAAACTATAAACCATAGAAACGCAGTTTTTCATAACAGGCCTACATAAAGATTCCATGAATAACAGTACTGGATTTGAAATGTTATGATGAACAAAATCCATTACTTTTTCAGGATTATTTATAGTTCAGTCTCGACACCAAATAGTGACTCTTGGCTTGGTATCAGAAAATACACAAAAAATTTTTTTTTAAAAACCACCATAGGAATGATGTTTAAGCAATGATGTCCCCCCAACCCTTTTCTTAGGATTTAGAATTCAATTAGCGCGTCTGTAAAACAATCTCCCGTCGGCAACAACTGATGTAATCGAGTTCTGGGGTCCTGTCTGTCTTCATCAACACTAATGTGTCCATCATCAGCGTTACGGGTTTTGCTGAAACAGCCATGGCCAGAATGTTGCGTGACACTGCCCATGTCTTTTGACAGCTTGCTTCGATGTTGCGATTTTTGCACATCAGGCATAATTATTCAGAAAATAATAGCAGTATTTGTCACAGTTCCTAAAACACTGTGTCATTTCTCTCTCATTCAAGTTTTTGAAACTTTGTGTAAAGCAAGCATAAATAATAATAATAATAATAATAATACATGGAATTTGTATAGCGCTATCTCTTGTAAAGACAAATCAAAGCGCTTGCATTTGACCTACAGAGCCACAGATCATGCTGCCACCAGGCATTATCGATAAAATGTGTTAAAATTATCACTTATCTAATTAGTAAAAGTCAGATAATAGAAGCTGAAACAACATTTGTGTTTCAATTAGTGAATGTTTAAGAGATTAAAAGTAAAACATATAGCCCCTTCAAAAATCAATCAATATACCGGTCAAGTTTTGTTGATCACATAATGAAACACATTTTGAACATGATAAATGGGCACAAAGATAACACTGTATTTTCAAAGAAGACAACGACCAACACGTTTTCTTGAAACTAAACCAAACAAAAAGCAAAACTAAAACAAAACTAAAGTAAACTGAGGTTGAGGGACGTACACATTTTTACAGTACATATTCATAAACAGGAGTATTTGTACTATTTGGAGAAAAAAAATCATATTTCTTCAAGGAAACATAAAAAAATACTCAACACATGAAAAGGAAGAAGTCAATGTGTTCGTCTTTGAGATAAAGTGACAAAAAACAAGCAAATGTTGAAAAGAAAAATCAATATATCTCCACCAGAGACACATACAGAAACCGTCATGGAGGTTTACCCAGGGACTGTCAGGTCGATATGTCTGTATCTGAATCACCCTGACATATCATCCTCTGCTCTTGGCAAAGGAATTCTCCATGCATCTCATGTTTCTGCTGTGTGTGTGTGTGTGTGTGTGTGTGTGTGTGTGTGTGTGTGTGTGTGTGTGTGTGTGTGTGTGTGTGTGTGTGTGTGTGTGTGTGTGTGTGTTTAATCGATGGCAGCATCTGCCATGTATGATAATGTCAGTGTTAAAGAGCATGTCCCTCATGTTTACATGGGTAACTACGAAATGATGACTCGCTGAACAGCGACAAGTATGTCAAAGACAACAAAAACTTCTTTTTTTAAAAATCAAACTGAAACAGAACATGTGCTCTGAGAAAATAATTAATAGCTACATGACAGATCCTAACAGA
>CM060320.1:29976576-29981576 GCA_030674155.1 Stramonita haemastoma
CAAAGATGATGAAGAAGCCCACAAAGATGATGAAGAAGCCCACAAAGATGATGAAGAAGCCCACAAAGATGATGAAGAAGCCCACGAAGGTGAAGAAGCCCACGAAGATGAAGAAGAAGAAGCCCACGAAGATGAAGAAGCCCACGAAGATGAAGAAGAAGAAGCCCACGAAGATGATGAAGTCCACGGTTATGATGATGAAGTCCACGGTGATGATGATGAAGTCCACGATGATCCAGTTGATGACATCCTGTTGATCTCTGTGCGAAGGTCCTAGCAACAAAACTACATTGGTATGTAAATATACATTTCATTTACGTACTTTCTATTTATCTTGCTTTCATTATGACAACTTTTCGTCCCTATGCACAGTTAACAGAGTATGCATCCTCTCTCAAGGAGAAAAATCTAATACAGATAAATATTGTTTTGAGAAAAAAAAAGTGGTCTCAATTTTACCCTTTTAAAATTTTAAGTTGAAAAAGGAATCACAAAAAAACTACAGAAATTGTCAATATTTTACGTGTGTTGATTGAAGGTGTGACCTAAGAAAGCATACATTTTAACCCATAAATTATGTAAAATCCCGACTATACAATGAATAGAGTTATCCCTCTTTGTTAATATATTTATGAAAAAAAAAAAGAAATTCAGAATGTAAACAAATAATAGCTACTCGGTTTAATCTTACAATTTAAAAGTTCAAACTGTGCTCTGAATGAAGTCTTATCAGTATCTTCTTTAGAACTTCAATTCTTCTCCGAACGTTAACATAGCAGGTATTGTGTCACACGGGTGAAAATGCGTTGCACTGCCGTTCAGGGTATAACAAGGTCAGGTCCAGTGCATTCGACTTCGGCATTCGAAAGAACTATCTTTAAGACTTTTTTTTTAGAATACAGGCAGGAGAGAACCAAGAAGGCAAAACAAAAGAAGAAAATAGGGTTTTACAGGAAATGAAGAAGCAAGGCAGAAACAGAGGGACAGAAAAGATCAAATTTATAGAGTATAATTTATATAAGGAGATGCTATTAAATAATTATGACAGACCCCCCTCCCCCCCCCCCCCCCCTCTTCCCCTCCCCCACCCCCAATAAGCCCCTGCAAGCTTCTAGATCTGGAAAGTAAAAGAAAAAAGAATTTCTTTGGTATGGCTGTGATGTGAATATAGTGTACCATTGTTCCAAATTGCTGTGCCTGATGCGGAATCATTTTACAATCAGGCCTCTGGAACTCGACTCCAAGCTCCGTGCCACCTGAAACCAGAAAAGTCAACCAATAGCACTAAAATTACTAATAACTGTGCTACCTTAGTTTTATTAAACATCACATTTATCTGAACTCTTTACTTTGGCAGATTTTTGTCCCCATTTCTTCGGCTAGAGCTCAAGGCTCAGTAGATTTTGCCCACCACTAAGGTAGCTGTTTTCTGACTTTTGTCATCTGTTCCTACAGGCATGCAAATCGCCCTACATTATTTTAGCCATCCCCTCTCTACCGATGTGCAACAGATTACTCTCCCACGAGGTCGAACATGTTTTAAAGTGTGTGCAAGATGTTCTGCGTGCGTTCGCACAGGATTATTGGCAGATAAGTCTCATCCGAAGGACTTTCGGGTAAGTGGAGTCAGCACTGATGTTAACTCCAGGTGGGAAAATCCCCTCAAGGGGTGTCAGTAATGGTACAAACTCGTGCTGTCAGAAAGCAAGCTCACTGCTCTACCTGCTAGCTATCCTGCCTTCAATTCAGGCTTTTAAAAAAATTCATACAAAAATACAAAAAATAGAAATCCAATCAGACAAGCAAAGATAAGAGAAAAGTCAGAGTGAGCAACAGACAATGATACAAAGACACACAGAGAAGGAGAGGCAAATTACCAGTGAGATATGGCTGCAGTTTGTTGACTGATGGTGTCGACTTGACCCTGGTCATTCCGTTGTGGTGATGCAAGG
Source organism: Stramonita haemastoma (assembly GCA_030674155.1). Lineage (NCBI taxonomy): Eukaryota > Metazoa > Mollusca > Gastropoda > Neogastropoda > Muricidae > Stramonita > Stramonita haemastoma. The sequence goes on from CM060320.1 coordinate 29,978,529, forward strand.
GTTGCGTTGGTCAGTGTTCTCCAGGCTGGTCCGTCTTCAGCTTTGCACGCAAGTGTTGCCATGTCAAGGCTGGCGTATTCTTTGATGTTCTCCGTCCTGTTCTTGTCTGCTCCGACCCGACTGTTCATCAAGACCCTACTTTATTTGCCACTGGTCATCATTCCCCAGTCAGAAGTGACACATGTCTCTTGATTGATCTTGCAGATAGTTCTTTTTCATGAGCCTGCATCTGAATATCGCTCAGTTGTGCCGCTTTTCGATCCTAAGCCAACTTGTTCTTGTGCTGACCCTTTTATTTATTTTTTACCATCCCCTTACTTTGGTGGCTTATAAGGCTAGTTTTGTTTGCTTTTTCTGAAGTTCTTGCAGTCCCTTAGTTTTTTGTTTTCTTTCTTTGGAAGTGGATTATTCTACGAGTCTACTCAGGAGGGCACGGGTTTTCCCAGATTCTTTGGCAAGGTACTGTCGGTATATTTACAATCTTCTACTATATGCTTGGACAATTCTGCATGTACTTATATATACACAGGCAACCTAGACAAACAGTGTATTGCATCTTTCACTTCTTTCAGTACTGGCATTGGGTCTGGTTTTCTCGATGTTCTCTCTTCCAGCATGGAGATACCTGGCTGTTATCTGGTGATTGCAAAACTCTGCTGATAACTCCTCCGAGTGGCTGTAGAGCGTGATCATGGTGGGGTCTGGCCGGATCTTTGGAGAGCCTCGTATAGTAGACATGACTGCAGCACATGTTCTGTTGTCTGGCTGCCAGTTTTGCAAGGGCGCTGTTCTAGCATGTTCAGTATGGAGTTTTATGTACATATAGTGGTGTAGGTGTTCTGGCCTGCCCCAAGACTGGCTATACAGCCCATGCAAGGTCTTCATGCAGCACATCCCCTCACAACAGCCACAGATGGTATTTCAGAGACTTCTGTACGATGCACATGATGACTTTAACCACTAAATTAGGCCTCCTGTAGAATAAGGATATACCGGAGGACATAGAAAATGCTTTCAAGGTAACGATAAAAAAATTAAAGATGGCGGGGAGGGACTAAGGAAGCGCTATAGAGTGTGAAAGGGTGATGGAGCCTCCCTCCCTTACCAAGAAGAACGGGTTCGCATTTAGCACTGGCCTTCTAACAAGTAAACAGCCATGTTCTGGTTCGATTCCCAGCCTCGTCCTTTCTCCCCCGTTTGAAGAAACAAAACTGAATGCCAAATCCTTTCTGGTAGGACTTTAAACCGAGGCAACGTGCTAAAACACACGCAGAACATCTTTCGCGCACGTTAAAAACACTCTCTGCTTTTCGAAAGTGTAAGCTATTGTGTGCCGGTAGGAACGAATGACAAATAATCTGCATGCACACATGTATGTTCAGACACCATCCTCGAAGTCGGAATGTGGCTACCTAAATGGTGAGGAAACAAACGGTTGCATACGCGTAAATTTCGCTATTGGTGAACCTCGGAGCTCTAGCCGAGATACAAACAAAAAAAAGCTGTCACTTAGCGAACACCAGGATCACTGTCACCACGATTGCACTCCTTTCGTCTTTTGCATCCATTACCTTTTGGCCGCTTTTTCATAAGTTTATTGCTAGTTTAGTTTAGGTTTTATTCCTGTTTTGGCGGCGTTTTTATTAGTTCACTTTATCATAATTTGTTTTCAGTTTTATTTTATTTCATTTATTGTATGGGCTATTTGTATTTTATTCAAACTTTTTAAATTTAGCTTTTTTCTGGGTTTTTTATTTCTCTTCCTTTATTCTGATTTTAAATGCCATTTTATTTATTTTAATCTATCTTATTTTTATCATTTTATGTTTTTGGTCTATCTTATCTTTATAGCAAAGACTGAGGATGTGCAATCAGAAGTGCAGTGTCCAGTGATCACATGAACAGCAGAAGGACTGAAGGCAGCTCACGGAGCCATCACGATTATTAGTTAGTAGGCACCCATCAGTCTCGGAAGACTATGGAGTTATGCTCTAGTCTTTAGAGCGCAAAGCCTGAGTAAGTAAGTATGGAGGGCAAGCTGTTACCCAAGCAGCAGACCCCCCCCCCCCCCCCTCCCTCTCCGCGCCACTGGAATGATCCATTGGAAAGGCAATGACCGATACGAATGGTTCCAGTACCATCGCAGGAGCCGCGAGAACGTTGCCATATACAGCCCTGAGCCGCCCTGAGGACTCCCAACTCCCCGACTTTCCTCAGGGTTGCTGTCTAAACACGACGCCTGTGTGCATGCTGGGGTTTTTTGTTATAATTTTGTCATCCGCTCCTACCGGCGCACAACGACTTGCTCTTCCGAAAGGCGGAGCGGGGTGTTAACGTATGCGCAAGATATTCTGCGTGCGTTCGTACACGGGGCCTCGGTTTACAGTCTCATTCGAATGACTGATATTCAGTTCGATTTTTTTCGTCAAACTGGGAAGAAAGGACTCGAATCCAGAACCTCATGGTTTACCTGTTGCAAGCGAATATCTTAACCAACCTGCCACTTTCCTTCCTATGGTAACTATATTATCAAGAATAAAGTCCCCAACAACCAAAAGGTGAACATATGGAGACAACTGACGGAACCATCAGAAATGAAATTTAGGGGCGAAATTTGATTACAGCAGAAGAATTTCCAGGTGGACTTGCTTGTGCCAGAAAGCAACTGCATGATCCATGCCTTTGCATCTCTACTTCTCTGTACATTTAATTTCATGTTGAACAAAAGACTTTCTTCAGTAATTTGGTGCTCTTTTTTGTTTCAAATAATTTGGATGCAGTAGGTGGGAAGAAAATAGATTGGACTGGCCTTGAATAGAACCGACATACCGCGAAAATGAGAGCCTGAAAAGCAAAGCCCTGAAGGACCTTATTCACCATTTCCTATTTCCTCCAATGGCTATCCGTTTGTAACAGGGGCTTAACCAGGGGTAAGTAAGTCATCATGATGCAGCATACAGTACTGTCAGCATGGTGATTTGTGGTGAGAAGGTTCAAGATTGATGGGAAATGTCTTTTGCGTTCCTGAATTGGACAGCTTAGTCTGTG
>CM060320.1:29984076-29991576 GCA_030674155.1 Stramonita haemastoma
TCTTTGTAGTGTCCACTTGTTCTTGTGTTCAGTATAGTAGTATAGAACAGACTTCTGAAGGTGCAACCGGTACATATTCTGAAAAGTAGATAACTGGGTCTTAGTTGGGCTGAACAAAAAGTGCATGGGCAGTACATACTCACAAGCATTAAATTTGAACAGAATCTGTAGATTTTCAGTTTTTGTCTGAAATTGTATTACAAATTGTATTATGTCGGAAGAGTTCGCCATTTACGCAATAATTTATAACTATTAAGTATTTATTTAATCAATTATTTACTGACATTCATTCATTTACTTTTTTTTTACATATAGTTTTGAATCTGTTTGTAGCTTTGCACTCCACCGGTTGACAGCAGAAAATTATTTGCATAATCCGAGTTCTCAATTGGGTCTGCACTATCAGGATGCATACCAAATGCTAACATATGTTTGAAGGGCTGTGTTTAGCGTACCCATACAGTCAGCCGAGTTGCACTTGGATTTCTTTCATTTCTCAGTTCAGAGCTTTTCACAACCAAAAATTCTAAGATATTTCGTTGAAAATGACCACCACACAAAAAGGCCGGCTAAATTTTGTGTCGTAAATGCTTGTTTAAAGGTGTTACAGTTACTTGGGGTGCTGGTCCGAAATCTGATGAAGTTTACGACTGGGCAGTATCAGCATGTAAAAACGAAAAGCCAAAACAAAGAATAAAATAAGATTATAAAAAAAACAAAAGACAGAACAGACTCAACGACAAACAAGCTTACCAGCTAGAAAATCGACACACAGATCTCAAGCTCCTTTTCCGTAAGTAAGACTGCAGCCTTTGCTGCCGTTACAAAACGAAATCAGAGCTGTTTGCATAAGTTGTGTTCACCGTGACTTCACTGCATCTGTCCCTTCGAAGTCTCGTGCAAAGGAGAGGTAGCTATATCTTTTGCTTAACTCGCATAAGTATTTTCAACCAATCAATGATGAGAGCAACCGGAGACAGGTAGAAGCCAAGAAACTAGAGTAGGGGGCACATCGAAAACGTCATCAGTCATGGTGATAATCCAAAATTTTTGGCAGCTAAAATGCATCACTCTACTATATTTCTTTTTATTTTGTAATACGTTTTCGTTTTACATAAAAAATAATCCTGAATATCAAACTAACCTTATAACTACTAGGAAAACAAAAAACGACAGTTACCTGGTATCTCTTGTCAAGATCATCGGGCGGTGACAGGGCAAAAATCGGCCAGTTGTCACACACATCTTGTTTCAGCCACCGTCAGGTGCTGAATGAAGTGAACGGGTGGATTAGCCAATATAACCCCCCTCTAGGGATGAGTACAGTTCGTTTGTCACGTGCTTACACAGCGATGACGGTGATGTATCGTTGTTGAAATCTCTCTCTCTCTCTCTCTCTCTCTCTGGGACGGGACAGCCTAGTGGTCAGAACATTGCGCTCGCAATTTGATGACCCGGTTCGATTCCCGTTCGAGGGGGAATTTTCCCTTGGATTTAACATCGGTGCTGACTCCACTCTCCCCAAAAGTCTTTGGGATGAGACTATAAACCGAGGCCCCGTGTGCGAACGCACGTAGAACAACTTAGGCACACTTTAAATCCTGTTCCGCTTTTCGAAAGTGTAGGCCATTTTGTGCCGTAGGGAACTTTGACAATAATTACAAAACCACATTCACATGGGGACTGGATGTGAAGAAAAAGCACATGGGAGCTTATTCCAGTATCCTTGATGTAAAAGAATAAATAAATAAATAAATAAATAAATAAATAAATAAATGAGCACGAAACCTGTGTGTGCGCATGTGTTCTCAAATGTTGTCATACTTTCCTACCAGCACACAATAGCCTATACCTTCTGACAGGAGGAACGGTCTTGTAACATGTTCGCAACCTCTGTGTGCCTTCGCACACGGGACCTTGGTTTATATAGTCTCATTTCAAAGACTTTCGGGCAGTTGAGTCGGTACTGATGTTAACTTCGGGGGGAAAAAGTCCTCTTGAGCAGACTCGATCCCGAACCATCATATCACTAGTGCAACTGTCTAACCGCTAGGCCAATCTACCCTCCATTGTAGTGTATTTAAAGTTTTATCATCGTTCACAATCGATCATTGTTTTTGAGTGCACGATGTTAAAAAAAGTATTGCATATGCTTAAAATCCACTTATCCACACGAAAACAGGTCCAGTTCAAAACAAAACAGCTTCTCTCTCTCTCTCTCTCTCTCTCTCTCTCTCTCCTCTCTCTCTCCTCCTCTCTCTCTCTCTCTCTCTCTCTCTCTCTCTCTCTCTCCTCTCTCTCTCTCTCGGATGGATTCCTTTTGTGTTCCGTTACATGACTTGATTAAAATTAGGCATATACTTCCTTTAAAATGAAGTTTATTGATGACATGAGCGCGAACTTGTGTGTGTGTGTGTGGTGGGTGCGTTTGGGTGTTGTGTGTGTGTGGGGTGGGTGGGGTGGATAATTGTTTTCATTTGTCGTCTCCCCTTGTATTAAAATATTATGATTTGCATGACTTTTTGTTGTTGTTGTTGTTGATAGGTCGTACCTCAAGTTTTTGATGTTTTGTTCTAGTTTTTTTTTTCTTCTGTTTTAACTTTGCTGTTTGCTTTTGTTTCTTCTTTTTTACATGAAGTATGAATGTAAAAGAAAGGATAATATTGTCACCTGATATGATTGTTTGATTTGTATCATTCTTCGTACGTACGTACGTACGTGCGTGTGTGTGTGTGTGTGTGTGTGTGTGTGTGTGTGTGTGTGTGTGTGTGTGTGTGTGTGTGTGTGTGTGTGTGTGTGTAACCTACGTGTAGGAGTGAGTTTCACGTATATTATTATCATACTATTATCACTATTACTGATACTATTCTTATTGTCATCATTATAATCATTGTATTATCTTTAGTTGCTTCTGAGTTCATTTTGTTGTTATGAGTTGTAACAATGTTGTAGCTAATTATTTTTGGGTGGACTTTTCTTGGTTGTTAAGTTTGTTAAGTTGTTTATTTCATTATGTTTCTTTGGTTGCTCTTTATCTATTAACCCTTCTCTTTTCTTTCATAATCAAAATCATTTTATTGTGGCTCCTGATTTTCGTCTTCTGAATGTGTGCATTTTTATTATCTTATTATGTATAATGTCCTTATTCCTTTATGTTGTTTGGCACTGCATATAGTTTTATTGTTTAGTATCTTTTTATCTTGATGTTTTCCCTGAAAAGGGCGGGGACTGGATGTAAAAAAGCACATGAGTGCTTATCTATTATCCTCGAATAAAAGAATTTTGCCTTGCCTTGCCTTGCCTTGCCTTGTCTCTGTCTCTGTCTCTGTCTCTGTCTCTCTCTCTCTCTCTCTCTCTCTCTCCTCCTCTCTCTCTCTCTCTCTCTCTCTCTCTCTCTCTCTCTCTCTCTCTCTCAAGCACCACTCACATTCCAGGGTTCAGTCATAAATCATTAGCCTACAGCTGAAAGGAGCCGACAAAGCAGCCTTCCAAACCCTGAGGCCACCAGGAAGGTCAGAGAGAAACGGAGCCCACAGGATCATCTATCACCCAAAACATACCTCTCTAGGGGCGTGAGGGGTCAGGTTCAACCTGACCGTTCCCAATAGGTCAGGGGCCACTTTGATGAGAGTGTGGATGGAGAGGAGTGAAAAGAGCTGGTTGCAAACTCTTCAGTGGTGCCCCTAAAGTTTACTAGACTATGGGATATACAAGGTGCTAACCACTGCGCCATGGCGGCTGGTGATAGATCATTTATTTGTTCCCCCCATCTCCCCCCCCCCCTCTCTCTCTCCTCCTCTCCTCTCTCTCTCTCTCTCTCTCTCTCTCTCTCTCTCTCTCTCTCCCCCACAAACAGAAAAAAAACCCATACAACATCATGATATCAATTAATTTTGTTCTTTTAGAATAATAACAATCTCTCTCTCTCTCTCTCTCTCTCTCCTCTCTCTCTCTCTCTCTCTCTTCTCTCTCTCTCTCTCTCTCTCTCTCTCTCTCTCTCTCTCTCACACACACACACACACACACACACACGCACGCGCGCGCGCGCGCACGCACGCACGCACGTACACTTTGTGGCAGGGCGGTAATTAGATTACTTCCCTTGCGATCGGAACTGCCAATCGCAGCGTCGTGGGTCTAAGGTTTGGAGCCACACCTGTGAATTGTGCGACGTTCTGTATCGTTGGGGGGTGGTCGAAAGCCGTCCTCTGCATGCACTTTGCCCAAAGCGGTAAAATGTAATATTTATGCAGCCTCTTTGTAGAGGCCACATTCCCACTGTCTGACCGTGCTGTCGTCGCCGAGAAGTTGTACAGAGTCGCGGCAGATCAAATATCTGCACTCTGTTACAACTTGATGAAAGATAATCAAAACAAGAAAAAGGACAAAAATCCAACAAAGACAGAAAACAAACAAGCGCAAAACCCTTAGTCTTAGAACATTACAAAAATGTGCGCTTTGACCTTTTTAATATTGTAGTAAAAATGCGTATTTGGATTCTGTAGTGAACGATTATTCCACGCATAAGGGCCTAAAAAAGCTAAGCTGTATCTGTATAGATCAATACATGTACAGGAGAGAGAATTTCCGAGAACTTGATTTGTTTTGTGATATAGTAAAGAAACAACTGATTTTGTTATGTAGGCTACATAGTGCGTTGATATTCTAAAATAATACGAATACTGCTTTAGTAAATTAATGAGTTTTTTTCAGGAACAGATTGTACAATTCCTTTAGGGTTTCATCCGCTGCAGTAGACAGGGGTTGATGGAATGAACATCATTGCTCTTCAGGGGAGATAGTTCAGTCTTTTTTGTGGACATGGCAGCTCCCGTCCTATGTTCTTTGTAAATGCGATATAGTGGTTCTAATAATCTCCCTTGGGGAAAGAATACAAGCACAACGCTGTGTTTCTAAATTGGGAGACACCAGGAATTATGTTAAACTTTGTATGCTTGGGTGAAAGTTCTGCCATTTCTCTTCACAGAGACTTCTACAAAAATGCACAGCTTACAAACGCGGCATAACCTTGCAGTCCACATTTGTCAATACTTTAGGGCATGTTAACTTCGCATACACCAATACCTTCGGTTACGGGATAGCAAGTTCCTCCACTGTATGCAATGCGCCTATATATATATATATATATAGGTAGGTATATTACTTGCACAGAAGCATAACCATTTGCGGTTCAAATATATTTATTAAAGAGAGAGAATACTCATTTAATATGAACTTGTGTGTGTGTGTGTGGTTACTAATTAGATGACTGTGCGCGCGCCACTGTTTCAATATAGTCATCCAGCTGTAAATGGGTACTGCTCTCCTTAGGATCAAGGAAGTCAAGGCAGGGATGGAGAGGAGATGGTTACCGCTCTCAATATGCTAGACAATAGAGAAACTGAGGTATCTGATACTTTGCTTCCCATGCAGCTACAGTGGTTAGGGCACACACATAGAAGAGACTTTGCTGGAAACACTCAAGTCAGTGCCCAATAAGAATGCTATTGATGAATTGAATATAGTAGAAGCAATGAACTTGGTGTCAGACTTATAACTGAGATTAGTACTGGACTAGGCAGTTTATATGAGATAATTCAGCAACTCCATAAATTTATATGTATAAAATTCGTCCTTGAGGAAAGTGTGTATTTCGGGCAAAGCCAGGCCTGTGACTAAGTCAAGGCCATACGAATTAATACTCACTTGAGGACACCCAGTGAGACCAAAGCGACGCTAAACAACCTTAAAACATTGAGAAAGAAATCTCTGTGCAACAGTATTTGTAACTTTATTCTGAGGAAAGATCTAGTCTTTCCCTGAATCTAACTCCTATTTTGGTCACTGATTTCAGTTAGCTATCGTGTTGGAATATCTTTTGTGGTGGCCTATTTAAAAGCGAGAAATGTAGTTCATAATTGAGAAGTGGCTGTTGTTTTAACTAGAATAACATAGATCTGTCGGAAGATGATAAATACAAAAGGAAGAAAATGTTTTTAAAATGTTCATTGTGTAGATATGGCGTTTGTGCACCCACTAATTCTTTGTATCGTATAGTTATGGATCCTTTCAAACAGATGTAAAGGAGGAAATAGGGTATGTATCCTACCAGGTGGTAGATAGTCTTAGCTGAATAATTACGTAAGTATTGCCAGGCACTTTCATTGATAACGCAAGCAAAGAAAAGGGGGGGAAAGGAGTGTGGCCTTCACATGGATCTTAAAAATACAACACTCCAATGGACAATTTACGTGTTATTGAAAACTACACAAAATCTTTCTTGACTTAGCTGGGGTGATCTATGCACGGACCTGTATACTGATGGTGTGGTGCACTTGTTTTGTGACAGTATAGTCAGTTTATCTAATAAGTGACACACGTGCACAAATTGAGTCGTTTAGCACATACCCTACTCTTCTGCTAGGACCCTTTAAAGGCAGTTGGGGCTCAAGTTGTCAAGTTTAATTTTCTATGAAACTATAGCCATTGTTCTATCTTGTGAAATACCGACGTATAATTGTATTTCCCTTTCCCTGTAAACATGTTTTTAAAATACCCAAGTCTTCATTCTGACCACTTACTTCGATGTTAAGTTAGTCAATTTATCCGTTACAGCAGTCTACCAGTTCAAGTTGTCATACAATTGGACGATCATAAATCTGTGTTGTTGTTTTTTTTGCAATGTATAACCATTTCATTGGGGATTTATTGCATGTCTAAAACTATGAACTGACCTCTGCTGCAATGCGACTTATTATGTGGCGGGGCGAGACATATTTAACGTTTTATTGAGGTGTTAAGTAGTGAAAAGAATAAGTGCAAGTATACTTCTGATTCATTTTGAAATTGACTTCAAAAAGTAATGTAGACACATTCTAGGACTAAAGTATTTCAGTAACAGCATTGTATGCATAATTGAGTAGAAACCAGGTCTATCCTGATTTGTGTGTGGGCTCTTGTATGAGGCATTATCAGAGGTCCCAGCGGTATTTGAAACACCACCTGCTGCGGTGCCTTATAGCAAGACACATTTCAGAATTTAAAAGTGTCAATTGCATTCACTAGAATATTTGATATCCCTGTGGCCTTTTGAAGCTGCCCTCAAAAGACGAACATAAAAAGAGAAAGAAAATATGCTTAGAATATATGTCGAAAAAATTGATTAAGAGAAAATAAGCACCTTGTGAATCTTTGTGCCTTAAGTTTGGGGATCCTATTAAAGGATGCAAGGGAGGTTATAAAGTTTGTATCCAGCCAAGTGGTCAGTCTTAGCTGGATAATAACCCAAACATTGCTTCTTCAAATTCGGAAGGTAAAGGTAAAGGTGTCCCATAACCTATGTGGTCGTAGGGGAGCGAGGCATCAAAGGCCTCAGCTTCCCCAGGGTCCAGCATATTGAGAGCGGTACCCATTTACAGCTGGGTGGACTGGGGGATTGTACTGATGCCAAGGCGTGCAAACGGTCACCCACCCAATTGGTAACCATGCTTGATGCTGCTT
>CM060320.1:29999076-30001576 GCA_030674155.1 Stramonita haemastoma
TATGCTTGTTAGCACTTAGGTTTTTTTTTTTTTTAAACAATCTTTTCTTTATTTGATTGTTTTCTCAGGAATTTGCTCTAGATAATGTGGTCATTATCATCAAACTTTTCCCCCCAAAACATATATGGAATGGTAACATTTATATTCAGTAAAACATATTCTGAGCCTCAGCTTCTGTCTGTCTGTCTGCCTGTCGGCTTGTCCCTTTATCTGTCTGTCTGTATGTCTGTCCTTGTCTGGCTGTTTGGCTGTCTGTCTGAGTCTGTCTCTGTGTAGCTCTAGCTCTCTCTTTCTCTCTCTCTTCTCTCTCTCTCTCTCTCTCTCTCTCTCTCTCTCTCTCTCTCCTCTCTCTCTCTCTCTCTCTCTCTCTCTCTCTTCATAATTTATCATCTAGCCTAAGGAACATAAACACACATGTATTATGTCTTTTTACTGGCACACCCACACTGCAGTAAATCTGAAAGTAAAAGACAATACCGGACATAGACAGCTAGACAAGAAATATATCAGAGATTTACACACAAGCACACACACACACACACACACACACACACACACACACACACACACACACACACACACACACACACACACACACATACACACACACAACACAACACAACACACACACACTCTATCTCTTTCTCTCTTTCCCTCTGTCCCTCCCTTCCCCCGTTCTCTCTGTCTCTCTTTCTAGCTCTATATCTCCGTCTCTGTCTCTCTCCCTTTCTCTTTCTCTCTGTTACCCCCCCCCCTCCCCTTCTCTCTCTCTCTCCCTACCCCACCCCTCTCTCTGTCTCTGTCTCTGTCTGTCTGTGTCTCTCTGTCTGTCTGTCTGTCTCTCTCTCTCTCTGTCTCTGTCTCTGTCTCTGTCTCTCTCTGTCTCTCTGTCTCTGTCTCTGTCTCTGTCTCTCTCTCTCCTCTCTCTCTCTCTCTCTCTCTCTCTCTCTCTCTCTCTCTCTCTCTCTCTCTCTCTCTCTCTCTTCACGATCACGCGTTATGGCAGAAAATGCACCATAAGAAACAAGGATGCATGCCTGTCTTTCACAATCACAGCAACTGAAAATAGCAGTTCAAGTCAACGTCAGACACGCACACATTATTTCACAACACTCATTGTTTTCCACATCATCATTATAATGTGAGCTTGCCATTATCAAGCGCGCACACACACACATAAGCACGCGCGTGCGCGCACACACATACACATGCAGTTATGCACGCACGCACCCACGCACACACACACACACATGAAAACACACACACACATACAAAGACACACACACACATACGCACGCATGCACGCACGCGTGCAAGTTCAAGGACACACACACACACACGCACACACATAGAAAGAGAGAGAGAAGGGGAGGGGTGGGGGTTCCTGGATAATGGTCTGATAACTTAAACTTAACCAATGGTACTTGGAAAAGAAAACTATGGGTATATAGTGAAGAACATTATGCCAGATAATTATTATGTGTTTGGGAATTCTGCGGTTACAGCCGCAAAGATTTCACTATTGGTAGCCTAAACTCCTGAGATCTAACTTAAGAAAGAAATTAAAAATGTTGATTTATCAGAATTGGCATTTTGACATAAAAGGTAAAAGACATTCATAGAATTGAAATTTCTGCCTTGACACTGAAAAACGTTTTCACGACTAAATGGAGCGAACTATAAAAATACGCTAGATTTTGTTTAAGAATAGTCAGTCGTAAGGCATACAACAAATTGTTCCATTATGACACATGCTCAACGGTACTACGTCATTCAATAATCTAGCCAGTATCGACGAAAAGCTGCATTCTCTTTTTTACGTTGAGGGGAAAGAATGAGCGGGAGGGGAGGGGGGAGGGAGTAAGAAATTTACAATTTCTACATTTATTTAGACGATGTAGTGATGGGACTTGTACTGTTGTAAGTTTTATTCACTTTGAATGTTAACTACCATCGATTTACTCTCCCTCTCTCTGGAAACAGGGTAGCCTGGTGGTAAGTGTGATGCGCATTGCGCTCGTGATCTGCCGACCTGGGTTCGAATCTCGTTCAAGAGAATTGCTCTTCTGGAGTTAACGTCAGTAACGTCTCCACTACCTTTAAAAGTTGTTCGGATGAGACTATAAACCGAGTTCCCGTGTGCAAACGCATGCAGGACATCTTGCGCACTAGTTAAAACCCGTCCACTTCACGGAAGTGTAGGCATTTGTGGGTCGTCGGAAACGGATGACGAAATTTACAAAAATACATACGCAAGGGGACTAGATGTATGAAAAAAAAAGCACACGAGTGCCTTTTCCATTATCCTCGAAATAAAGGAATACATAAAATAAGTATAAAATCTCTCTCTCTCTCTCTCTCTCTCTCTCTCTCTCTCTCTCTCTCTCTCTCTCTCTCTCTTCTTAACCAATTACTGTTAAGTGAATGCGCAACGTATAATTGTGTAACAGCTAATATATTCGTCACTCCATTGTCAACAGAATACGTAGGCAATGACAAT